>CM060371.1:72045133-72532397 GCA_030545235.1 Helianthus tuberosus | reverse complement strand
AAAAAAAATACCTCCCAGAGACCCTCTGGTTGACTTCTTCACCGCCAACCCTAGTCGTACCGAGTCCACCACCGAGCCTACGAGGTCGCCAATTAGGAACGGTCCTCCCACGTTCAACATCCACAAGCACCCTTCGGTTATCAATCTTCCTTCCGTCCGCTTGTTTGTATGCGGCTATACACAACGGTACAATTCAACCATTGGTTTAAAAAACGACAACATAGAAAGTAGAGGGGCAACTTCAACTCATTATATCATCATCATCATCATCATCATCGTACTCAGTATATCCCACCAATAGCAAAAGCTAAGGTAGGGTCTGAGGAGGGTGGGATGTAGACAGCCTTACCTCTACCCTGTAGGAATAGAGAGGCTGCTTCCAATGAGACCCCGGCTCGATTGTGTTTTGCATCAAGCCTTGGACATAAGGCACATAACACTCAGCAAACGCCAATTGGTGCATGTACCCCCTTGTCTTTCGGCTATCAACGCCACCACATGATGCATGATTAACCATCCCCTCTTTTAACGTTATTTTCACGAAATTAGTAAAATAACGTTAAAAATTAGTGCACTTTTGCTTTT
This sequence comes from Helianthus tuberosus, assembly GCA_030545235.1. Lineage (NCBI taxonomy): Eukaryota > Viridiplantae > Streptophyta > Magnoliopsida > Asterales > Asteraceae > Helianthus > Helianthus tuberosus. The sequence continues at coordinate 72,531,812 of CM060371.1, read as the reverse complement.
GCCCCCCGAGCGCCCACACATATATACATTATATGTGCATACCGCAAGCGGGGCGTCTTCAACTCATTATATATACTATAAATATGCTATTTTGTCACATCAACCAACTTTGGCCCCTCAACTTTGGCATTAACCAACTTTAACCCCTCAATTTTGGTAATGAAATGTTTAGCCCTTTAAGTAAAACAACTTTAACCCTTTAACTTTAATAACAAACAACTTTAGCCCCTCAACTTTAATAATGACATGTTTAGCCTCTCAACTTTAATAATGACATGTTTAGCCCCTTAACAAAACAAGCCCCTCAACTTTAAAAATAAACAACTTTAGCCCCTCAACTTTACAAACGACACGTTTAGCTTCTCACTTCTAATAATGACATTTTAGCCCCTTAACTAAACAAGCCCTCAACTTTAATAATAAACAACTTTACCCCCTCAACTTTAATTGATAACATGTTTCGACCCTCAGCTTTAATAATGACATTTTAGCCCTTTAACTAAAACATCAAACAAGTTAAACTCTCGTGATTTGCTTATTTTTTATCTACGTTTTGAACCCGCTACGGAGCGCGGGTAGTAACCCACTAGTTTACATATAAATGAGGAAGTGACAAAAGAAGAAAACCTTTCATATCCCGCGTATGCATGTACTCAATGAAAGCATATCCTCTTGGTTTGTTTGTCTCTTTATCAGCAATCAAGCGAACCTGTAACTCTTATGAGTTAGAGAAAAGAACAAACGCATACTAACCCGTACACTTTCAACAGAGTATTAACAAACGCATGAAAAAGTTAGCAGTTGTAAAATTAAATAATCCTAATGCACGGCAGACAAGCACTAAGCCTCGAAAGCCGTGCTCACCTTTCAATCAAACGCTTCGCAGGCAAGATGCATCATCAATTCATCACCGTCACTTGCTAGAGTTGCACAATAATTTTGGCCAACTTACCAACTACCCTTCCCTTACCAGGGATTATTAATTAAATAAATATTACTATAAATGATAGCTATATATAATAATAATAATACCGGGAATTCTTCTCAACTTCTGAAATGTTTTGGATAGAAGATGCAAATACTGAACTTAGAAAAGGTAAAATTTCAGTAGCAAGAAATGCATATACTGAACTTAGAAAAGAAGAGAAAAGATGCACTCCCGATATATTTACCAAAAAGCTGTCAGTCTTCATTTGATGCAGAATTTAGAGACCAAATCATTCATCTGCTCAGGTAGGATACTGTACAAACTAAGGAACATAAAGTACCATTTACCTTGAAACTTACTAGCTGAGTGGTGGCTATAAGCTCTACTAGAATACCCAAAATCTCGAAGTCTTGAAGTTATGATTTAATCAGAGAGAAAAGAAACTAACAGGGTGGGTTTGGGGGGGGGGGGGGGGGGGGGGGGGTAGGCAATAATACCTGAGGAACTGATTTCACTGAACTTCCGACGGAAACTATGATACTATCTTCCAGAGCAAAAAAGGCATATAACTTTCTCAAACTTACCATATTGTTTGTACTAAGCACTAAACAGTTAAATGTAGTCACATTGATGATGAAAAGTTTCACTTACATTACCTCAAGTTCATCTTTTCAGAAATTATATGATCAATAATGTTCAAAACCCAAATAAAAGAGGTGACAGTTGGCAAACCAAATTTGTCATCATTTGTTATTAGTATCTTGTTGTAAATGCTGAAACTAAACTGTATAATCCATATATTTGATTTATATTAGTATCAGTTATCAAGATAACCCAGTTACTGAAATATGATTAAATCTGTCAAAACAGTTGCTGGAAAGTTTGTTCACAGAAAAATTGACTCGTCAGCAAAAATACGAGTTTTTTCTCTGAAATTTAAAATTTTAAAATGTTTCTAGCAGACAACAAAAAGAGATGTTACCCACATGCCGTTATACCACAAAAAACCAAACCTCTTACCGAACAAAAGGCTATAACCTTGAGTCCCTTTACAGGGTACTCTACAAAACCTACCCGTTTAATGGGACCATATGCCTCAAACTCCCTTTTTACTCGGCTCTCCGTTGTCTCATAGTTCTGAAAGTAAAAAAACTATCAAGTTAATAAAATCAAAATAAAATATGGAATATAGTAAATCCAAAAGGCAGAATTACTCACAAGTCTGGCAACAAACAATGTCTTGTAAGGATCTCCGGATATATCTGGGTCATTGTTGGGATCATCTGCATAAGTCACCAAGCACCAATACTTAAAGTCATACAACCTCCTAGAATCAATCAACTAATATACATACATACATATATATATATAAAGATGCCTTCTTACATTTCTCAAGTTCCTCGGCAGCCTTTTTTGCACCTTCTTCGAGCCGTAGCTGGTGAATCCTAGCCTTCTTTTGGCCCTGATTTACACGAATAAACAAGAAAACATAAAGCTGTGAATAAATTGTTTTGCCTTTCCAACACGTTCTATAGTTATAAAAAATTCTAATATAAACATAAAATGACAGATGCTCGTTCAAAACAAAAAAAGTGGATCTTGTTGACAATTGCAAAAAGAGTCTTCTGGGAGCTTAAACAGACGCCTTTAAAACTTTCCCGAGATAAACAAAACATAAACTAACTAAAAAATCCCGTGAAGTCGTGATACTCACAATAGTGTGATGTGAGCTATGAAGTCATGATATTCGTTTCATTTACAGAACAAAACCTTTTAATAAAAAAATAAGTGCATATGATAGAATGTTCTGCAGACGTTTAATTAGTATGCTAAATGCAACATCTTACAGGAGTTTCGCCCTTTACTATAGGTGGAGCATATTCAGGGTCAGTAGGCTCAGCAAAGTTACTAACAAACTGCGCCATGCCTTTCAAATAAAATATGAAAAAATGAATTAGATTTTCCAAACCAAAAACATCAATGAGGTATGCAAAATAATAAAACATATTCGAAATACCAGTGTATGGTGGACATTTTCTCTTCTCAGGTGGTGGCTTATACTCCAGAGGAGGTCGGGGCTCAAAGAGCTTTAACAGATTATTAGTTAATCCAGTTGGATGACTCTGCCCAATCTGCAAAACACAAAATACTAAAAACCAGAACCAAGTATTCACAGAAAAAGATCAAACATACCGTCTAAAATTGAAAGTATCACCAGTAATGCAAATATGCAATCAATTTGAGATTGGGAACAAAAGCTAATGTTTGTCAATATAACCTCACATCATCTCCACTCAATAATCTATACCTAATAATTAAGTAACTGCTTGCGCCACGTGCCACAATTCCGTATGCCCAAATCCTTCACCCCTTTGTATTAATTTTGGTAATTTTTCTAATCTTCATCATTACTAACTATTTCATATTTCCTTTTATTCAACCCGAGTAATACACCGCTTTCTAATCTAGTTTAGAACAAATTATGTGAAACTAGTTCTCATCCGGATCCCTACGTTCAATCAATAACTAAAAACTACAAAGGCTAATATAATAAACCCTAACTGTTTCCAAATCCACTGCCAAAAAGTTAAATAACTACAGGTTATTATGTCAATAATAATAATCACATCATACAAAAAACAAATTACAAATAACATAGTAAAAAAACCTAAATCAACGAAACCTTCAACAAACAAACTTCAATTAAAACACAACGAAAACTAGCGACTCAAATCGATAAAAATAACAATACCAGCTTCATCTGCATAAGATTCGCACGATTCTGTTGCTTAGTGCGAGCCTGAACGGCGGCGTTGTTGCCGCGCATGAACGGATCATTGAAATCGCCCATGGTTGCAATATCGGATCGAAATTGTTACAATTTCACCGAGATTACAGCAAAAGGAGCATTAACACCGATGAATCTAAACGATTTGATGGTAGATTGTGGCCGGTGAGATCGATTTGTTAGCAGCAGCTGCTACCTAACGGAAGAGCTAGGGTTTTGATGTTAGACGATAGATGTATGATACCGGGTCGGGTTTTTTTTTGTAACTGGATATGGAGAAAAAGTGATTTGGGCCTCTACTAGTATTATTAAGACCGGCCCATTTCTAAATTTGGAGTCTTGGTCCAAAAAGCAATAGAAATTAGAGAAATTTTATTATGGTTTTAGTGGGGTGTAAAGGAGAATAGTCGGGTTTGAAGTCGATATACTAATCAAGTTTCAGAAGTGTTTCAATCAAGTCACTCATAAATTTTTTATTTTGTTCAAGTTAGGTCACTAAAGTTCACTTTGATGTTCCTATTCTAGATATTTGATCTAAATAAAAGGTTATCCATTCTATATAGCATTTATTTAGGTTTTTTGTTTGTAATGGTCAGAGTTTTCCGATTAAACTCTCAATTACGAAACGAGTGCGCTATATTGGTTCGTAGTGATTCATACCAAAAAAGGAAAAGCCATGCTTTTATTTGGAGTACTTGGAGCGCTAGAAACAACGCTATTTTCAATGTGAAAACCCCTTCGATTGCCAATGTTATCGAAGAGGCTAAAACCCTTTTCTATTTGTGGATCAAGAATATATCGAGACGGACGGGCCTTTCTAGGGAGACTTGGCAGTGTTTTAATATTGATAGTATGGGTTAATGCTTTTGTTTATTCGTGTTTTGTCTTTCGGATTGTATGTGCTAGCTTCTTGCTAGTAGGTGTGGTTGTTTAATGAAAGTTTGGTTTTGTTGGCCGTTAAAAAAATAATGCTTTATGCATGGTGTAGTCAAAAGAAGCTTACGATGGCTTAGATATCACATGTAACCCATTAAAAGGCTATTCTCCTCCACTAATATGATCTTCCATTGTCGCTACACAATATCATACATATTATGCCATTAAGATGGTTGGGTGGTGCAACTGTGGGTCGAGGGATGGGTGGTGGTGCAATGGTGGGTGGTGTTCGTTGGACGATATGTATGTGTATTTTGAGTTGATTTATTTTATTTGTGTCTTTTATTATTTAATTATGTCAACATGTTTAAAGAAAATAAAAATATATATATAAATGCCATATATGATAGTTTACCTGCTATTCAGGTTAATTATATAGGATTAGTACATTCAAGTTAATTATATAGGATTAGTACATAAAGTAAACTTCAATGAGTTAATTAGAAGTTAGAACACATTCTTTTATGAGTTACTTGATTGTCACACTCTTAAAACTTGGTTACCATTCTATGAAATATTCCCTTTATTATTAAATGAGCCTTTATCAAAAGGTCGAGCTTGTTTACGCTTGGCTCAGTTTGAGCTTTTAGCAAGTCTATCTTGAATGACTCGGCTCGTTTACACCTCTGGTTATTTGCTTGTTTTTTTTTGAACGACCAACAGAATCAATCCCGAGCACTCTCGAGGCACCCACTGGACCAAACGGAGTACTCCGAGAGTAACCCGAGTCCACCACCAATTCCGGGGAAAACCCGGTAACCCACCCGCCCGTAGGCACGACGGTGAAATTACCAATAAAACCCGTTTGGCTCAAGGATCGAACTCAGGTTTCCTTGGGTCTCCTATCATTTCCCACCAATGCCTCACTCTGCACCAAGTGGGAGTTGAACATGCATCTCTCAAGAGAAATTCAAGCCTTCCACCACTTGATCTAGAGATCATTGGCTGGTTATTAGCTTATTGTTGGGATAATGTCTTGCACAATACTATAAACTACAATCGGTTTTTCTTTCTATATGTGTGGCTGCTTTCAACTAATTATAAATCAAGAATATATAACACATAAAATGTACACATGTAGCATCTAGTAATGTCATATGTGCAAATGAATTTGGATCAAATGGTTAGGTTTAATTTTTTTTAGACATCTGAGACTTAGATTCATTGTTTTCAATGTGGCAAAACACACACACAAACCACTATCTTGTTATATTCAACTAAAGATCTTTGGCCCAATATTGCCTTTGTGCTAACTACAAATGCTACATTACTCTCCTTGGAAAATCAACCTCATATGTACCATAGTAGCACTAACAGCCTTCTTAGCTATTAACAACATGTGATATATAACTTTACAGTGTTCATCTATACTGTCCAGAACTACCCATCTCACTACCTGAAGATTCTTCGGTCGACATCACCATCTTTCTAAACTTAATCATGTCATCATTGTAGGCCTGCGTGTCATAAACTCTTGATTCGCTTGTGTCTAATGCGGATTCTCCTTTTGTTTCCTTCTCATCCAAGCTATCTAGTGATGCGTTCCCTTCTAATGCACGCACAATCTGTTTTTTTTTTTAATGTGAAATACCGTATTAATTAGTATGTAACTAACCTCTTGTCTAAGATACGGATCTTAGATTTAACTAACCTGGCTCATCTTAGGACGCCTCCTAGCCGAATGGCGGACACTAGCTTCAGCACAAGAAGCCATTTGTGCCATCTCGTTGCGATCATAGTTAGTTTTCAAGCGTGGGTCCACAAGCTCGTTGTAGTCTCCGTCTTCCTTCGCCTTAGCAATGAGTGGCCTCGCCTGTTTTTGAGTTTCATAAAGTAACCAATACAAATCATTTACGTTTATATAAAATCTAGAGGTGGCATAGTCGACCATTTTATTTACAAATGAGTTGTTTTGGCTTATTTTTTTCAATCTCTAACCGGGGCGAATAGTTAAAAATAACTAAAAAAGAACCTAGTAAACTAGCCCAAAACGTAATTTTGATGCATTAAACCTTGTAAGTCGTTTTACTCGAGAAATATTTAGAAAAAAATAGATAAAAGTGATTTGACTCGACCTAACCTAAAAAAATACCCATATAAATTCGAAGCCATTTTGGCCCATTACCCAACACGTCTGACCACCCATTTTACCACCTCTTATAAGATCCTTAAAAAGTTGAAATAGATTGGCTGCTATACAAACCCACTCTACTAAGCTGTCATTCATGTATTCAGTCTCGGGATCAATCGGCTTTCTTCCCGTCAAAATCTCCAACAACATGACCCCAAATGAGAAAACATCAGACTTCTCTGATAGCTTCCCACTAGAAGCATACTCCGGAGCTAAGTACCTATTATTTGTTCCATAAACTGAAGGACATTATTTGTAAAAACTAACAAACCTCAAGTAAAACTAACCATTCAAAGCATAACTAACCTACCCGAAAGTTCCCATCACACGAGTTGAGACATGAGTGTCGTTCCCGGTTGTTAGTTTAGCCAATCCAAAATCGGAAACCTATGTTTACATTCACAAATGCCATGAACTCTCAAACTAGGCTCATATGGTCATACGTTAAATATCTTTAGTAGTTACCTTTGCTTCGTACTCATGGTCAAGGAGAATGTTAGCAGATTTGATGTCCCGATGAATGATCCGAGGATGGCCTGCACTTTTTCAATGAAATTTTCATGTATCTAATGGAGGTGTCAATTTCGACCTACGATTTAGGTTGTGTTTTATCTCAAACGATTCAATCTGGTTGACAAAGATATGGATTATTATTGAGAAAATAATGTTTTTTTTAATCATAAAAAAACAAATAACACAATATACATTTTATTAATTTTTTTTTGCAGGTAAACCCAACCCAACCTGTTTCGACCCAGAACCCAACCCACCGATCTTGTTATTTCTAGTATTTAAATAGAGAGACTTAGTGCTTGTGTCTTACAATCTTCATGGAGATAAGCGAGTCCTTTGGCAGATCCAAGCGCGATACGCATTCTAGTTTGCCAATCCATAACCACTTGACCCTTTCCTACAAATAAAAGTTCGGTTTCATGATTCACCATGAAGATAGAATGTGTAATCTTTTGATTAGTCAACATGTATCAATATATCAAGTCAACACAACTCACCATGAAGATGGAACTCCAAGGTGCGATTAGGAACAAACTCGTAAACAAGCATTCTCTGCCCATCACTAATACAATACCCCACGAGTGAAACCAAATACCGATGGTGGACCCTACTAAGCATCTCAACCTCCGCCTGAAACTCCCGCTCGCCTTGCCCACTGCCTGGTTTTAAACTCTTTATAGCAACCTCTTGCCCGTTAGGCAACACCCCTTTGTGCACAAACCCGAACCCTCCTTGACCCACAAGATTGTACTGGGTAAACCCTCCGGTGGCGGCTACTAACTCATCATACGAGAATTGACTCTGGCTGAATGCCAGTGGCATCTTTGTAGATGCCGCTACTGACATTCTAGGCCCAAGAAATTCCTTACTACTGTTCATTGGTGGTGGTTGTGGCGGATGTCCCCAACCACCACCAGTACCAACCCTAACCACATGGTCTGGTTTACCGTGGTAGTAGGGTCCACCACCACCTACTCCCGCGCTTTGTTCAGGAATATAGTAACCTTTTTTCTTTTTCTTATTGCACATGGCACAAATGACAAAAAGAGCAAGAAACACTACAATGCCAACAACTATTCCTCCAATGATAATTGGAATATTGGTTGCACTATAATCGGTTGATGACTTCGAAGCTGATTTTCGGCTCGATGGACTAGGTAACTTCCTCGCGGGTCCTGGAGCACCCTTGTCAGAAGCGTCCCCAGGGGTTGGAAGAAGGTTGGGCTGGTTGGGTGTTGTAGGTATTTCTCGTGCAGGGATTGCAGCAGGAGGTGGGGGAGAAGTGGTGGCAGGCGGGACAAGCCCTGCTGACGGCGGTGGAAGCAATGTAGGAGGTGGAGGGGTCGTTACATCCGGGGAGGGTGGTGGTTGTGCTTTGGGAGGTGAAGGGGCGGGCGGGGATTCATCAGGGGAGGGTGGTGGCTGTGCTTTAGGAGGGGGAGGGGACGCGGGTGGTCTAGAAGCCTTAGGTGGTGGCGGCGAAGGACTAGAAGGTGGTGGTGGTGGTGGTGAGGCGTCAGCGGATGGTGGTGGTGAAGAGTCAGAAGTTGGAGATGGGGTTTCAGGGGCCGGAGCAGCCTTCGGGGCCGCAGCCATATGTCAGGATGAACTTTTCCGGCCCTCCGAGAAACTCTGCCGGAAAATTCAAATATTCATTTGTAACTAACTAACTTCCTGTAACAGAATTCTTGGTTTCCCTCCACAACACAAATTTCAAACTACATATTAAAAAAAAAACCCATATCAACAATTTATTAATCATAACAAGATCTCAAACATTTTAACATGGAGATTGAAAACAGAGGAAACAGAGGATGACTCTGTTTATGCAAAATTGTCATTTGAAAAGCATAAAATGTATGCAAAATTTCCTGATAACACATTGCAAAATTTATGAAACAAATATTGTTACCTGAATGAAGATTCTGGAAAAGATTCAACAAAACAAGGGAGAGAGAGAGAGAGATTCAAGTTTCTTGAATTAGAATCCAAGTGTATCTTCCCCCTATTAGCTTCCTACAAAATTGGTAGCTTATTGTTGCAGAATCACCTAACACGTGTCATTTTTTTCAATCACATATGCAATTTACATACTCACCATCACTACAAGAAGAGACTTTTTCATTTCAAGTTTCAACTAGTTAAATCTAACGTGGGCGGTTGCTTTTGCGGGCGAGGTTTTTCTAGGACTGGCAACAGGTAACCTCTAGGTAACCTGCTAAGCCACGATAACAGAAAAGTATACCATGTGATTTTTTACGTTTTAAAAAATAATCAAAATTTGAAAGTTAGGATCCATTATTTCTCCTTCTAGGTGCATAAAATATATATCTGTCTTATAGACATTGGATATAAAGTAGTTAAACGAGACGTATTCATGTTTAAAATTTTTGTTGTTCGCGTTATTAGATACCTGTTAAACCTGCTAAGACACGATTTGCTAGGTTTTTCAGTGACTAGTACCGCGGGGAAGAGGAGGGAGAAAGAGAGATAGCTATGTTTGGGCTCACATGTGGCACTCGGATATATTTATTTATTAGGCCATGTGTAGTGGACATGTGATGGAGCACTATAAGAGCCTATAACGCCTAAAACACCGCCCTCTAGGCGTTATGGGGGGGGGGGGGTTATGGGTTGCGCATTATGGTCATAGGGGGTTTATGTTTGAGTTTCTCTCACACACATATATATACATACATATATATCTATAAATTGAAGGGGGGTTATCCACTACAGTGGTGGAGCTAGCCCAAAAATTCAGGAGTGTCCTAATTTTTTTTGGCGATTAGGTGTATCATTTGTATAAAAAAGATAAAAAATTTACACTAAGTAACGGAATTGAAGGGTATTCTTATACTACGAAGATGGAGTTGAGGGGTAGCCCAGGCTACCCCTCCACTACACACATATGTTACGAAGGGTTATGTTTGAGTAAAAGGGGTTATGAAAGGTTATGACTACACAAGGACTTATGTATGGATTTAAATCAATAGATGTGATTTTTGTATCTGGTTTGGGAAATGGAGGAATGAGAGATGGAGGCGAAGCAAATGTTCTATACATGATAGTTGTAGGATCAGGCTACCGCGATTCTGGCAGGATGCGTTTGTGGCTGTGTATGAGGAGTTTACCATCGAAGGTGAGAGAAGATGCCACTGCCGAGATCGCTAATATGTCGTTTCACTCCACTGATCTTCATCATCATGTAGAGGTGCACAAAAAACCCGAACTTGGAAAAAAAAACCCTGAACCAGGGTATTAGAAAACCGGGTTTTTTAAACCCGACCCTACCCTACGGTAGAGACCGGGTATGCATACTCTGTTCAATACCCGAACCCGGGTTTTTCATACCCGGGTTTTCAGCATATTCGGGTTTTCGTAATACCCGGACCCGTTGTGTACAACGACTTTTTTTTGAACGTTTCGAGCTTGTGTGAGGCTTTTTGGGCATATTTCAAGGTATACAATACGTATAAATAAAGGTTTCCATTATATTTCTATGTTTTATGCCAAAAAAAATGAATCGAAAAAACCCGATCTATACTCGAACCCAAACCATACCCGACCAATACTCACCCTACCTGACGAATACCCAAACCCTACCCGGACCCGGAAATAGGGTATTCTAATACCCGGGTATTGAAAACCCAAACCCGGGTACACATGGTATAGATTTTCTGGCCAATACTCGGACCCGAACCCGGCCTGGGTATGCCCAATACCCGAAAAGTTAAAACCCGGTCATACCCGAACCTGGGTATTAAAAAAAACCCACTTTGTGCACCTCTATCATCATGTACTTCGACGATTTGTTTACGTTAGCATCATAACATAATTGTTACACTTGAAAGGATTGAACGTCAATTGAGTATGTGCAGTTAGTTTTGAACTAATTGATGGTAGGTTCAAACATCACTTGTACGAAGTAATGGAGAATCAGGTTACGTGACGATACTAGACATGACATGGTAGAATGGGTTGGTTTGATAACGGGTCAAAATGAATTCACGTGAAAACACACGATTTTACTTGCAAATTGAAACTAATCGGTTCGCTAATAGGTCAGAACAAAATCAGGTTAAAATACAAAATTTTACTTGCAAATTGTAATAGATAGGTTCGGGTTAACTAGAAACGCTTTTTCTCCACACGGTTTGAATTAATTTACATATGTAAGGGTTTATGCATTAAAAATACACATCTTGTCCTGCCCTTTTTTTAATGGCTAAACTTGTAACCATAGAGATTGAACCCCAACACTCCTATTCCAATACCTGTTTTTTTTTTTTCGTTACAAGTTTTATTCGCTTATAGTAAAAGCTAACCTGCTTTGATACATTTATAGTAAACGGGTTAACGTTGCTTAAATGAAATACTAATGCTTGCTGCGTAACCAAATATTATTATAAGTAAAAAAGTTGTTAGAGGGGAAAAAATAGGTGGGTAAAAAATGAATCAATCAAAAGATTTTTGAACCAAATATTCTTTTTTTTATAGAACAAGTTTCTTACAGCTAATATCACTCACTTGCAAAAGTCTGAACTCACACGACTTTTATGAAAAACACACATCATATCACCAGACCACTAGATCATGAATAAAATTCCCACTTAACTTGTATGATTATCTACATTTTTAAGGCTGCTCGGTATGGTGACGGAGGGAAGCCGACGACGGGATGAAGACGGAGGGGGCGGCGTGGGAGGACTGGCGTCGCCGAGGGGGAGGCCCACCTGTTTGGTCCGTCGCAAACGGCACAACTCGGACGGGGAGGACGGGACGGAGGGGGGGCGGCGTGGGAGGACGGTGGTGACGTGGCAGCGCCGGGGTGGAGACGGGAACCATACCGAGCAGCCTAAAGTTATAAGTTGTACGCTTAAGATGATTTTTGTACTTTTTTGTCTCATATAATGACACCACATTTCATCTTTATGAACATATAAACAAAGCAATAGGTTTGAACTCCTTCTTGTCCTTCAAAATGTTATTATAATCGACATCATAAGATTCATGCATGTCTCCAAGACTTCTTGTCCAATCTTCACCTATACAAAACAAATTGTACAATCATTTAAAAAAATATTGTTATTGATACATCTTTCATCGAAAATAAATGTCACGGTAAAAATTAATAAATTATTTCCCAAATTTATATAATAATGTTTATTACACTTGCCTAGAACTAGAGTTGGCCAAAATCGTTTTTTTTCAGGTTTACAAACCGGTTTGGCCGTTTGGGTGTTGGTCTTGGTTCGGTTTCAAACCAGTCTGTATACCGGTTTGGGCAGTGGCGGAACTAGAACATAAATTCAGGGGTATCCCAAAATTTTTTTTTTTACAGTGCAATCATACAACATTAAAAAAAACGACAATAAATAAATAAAGTAAAAAAATTACCTAATAGATTTGTCCTCTTCTTTTTTTCATAGCTTGAAATCGTTCCATCACATCGTCGTCCTTTACTTCACAAAAAAAATCCTTTTCGACCGCACAAACCATAGCATTGTTCAAATATTCTTGGCCCATTCGATTGCGTAAATCCGTCTTGACAAGCTTCAATTTCGAAAAACATCTTTCAACGGTTGCCGTTGCAACCGGTACAAGCAAAGCTAACTTAACTACCCGATATAAATCGAAACAAACCTGTTGTTATTCGAAAATTGAAATCGAAATCGAAACAAGGCTGCAGTCGGACTGTCGATTGTTCTGTGTTCGTAACTTCGTATAATCGTAAATCACTAAATCGTATGATCTGATTCTGTTCTGTTGCGTGTTGCCAATGTCGTGTTCCTCTCTGATCGTAATTGTAAGTCCGACGTTTGATATGCCGCCCAAAATAATCAGCTGGACTTTGGGCTATTATTACTTAATTGGGCATTTGGGCTCATGAGCCAAGTGGGCTAATAATCCTAATATAATGGTCTGCATTTGAATCTTACCGAATATAATGGTCTGCACTTAAAGCCTCAATATAATGGTTTATTATTTTGTAAACACTAGAACTACTAGGCTTATTATTTTGTAAAAAAAATTTTGAGGGGTGTCCTCGTACTTGTTCAGGGGTGTCCTATGTATAAAAATCGAAAAAAAAAAAAAAATTTACCCTTCTAGTAAAAAGTTGAGCCGTAGCCCGGGCTCCGCCCGACAAGCCTTAGGGTCCGCCCCTGGGTTTGGGTGTTGGTTTTGGTTTGGTTTCAAACCAGTTTGACTGGTTTGAGCGTCGGTTTTTCAACTCATTTTCGGTTCGGTTTTAGTTTCGGTTTCAAACTAGTTGTGTTTTTCCGCACATTTTGTGGTTGACAAAAAAAAAATTTACATAAAATTCTTGTTTATTAAGTTTTTGGTTGTTCAAAGCAAAAAGTAAATAAATAAATAAAATCAAGAAAAGATTACAATTAAAATAATAATGGATTTTAATACTGATAATGCATTTTATTTAGTAACTCTAAAGTGTTTATTCTTTGCCTGAAGAACCTAGGCCGTGAATCAACGAGTCGTAGGCTTCTTCCTCCTTGGTTAGTGGTGGACTTAGTCCCTCATCCACTTCTCTGTCGTGTATTGGTCCTTCAGCTGTTGCTTTGTCTTCGAGACTCGAAATGTGTTGTATATAATCCACCACGTCCAAGTGATCCTTTAAGCAAATACATCGAGAAAACCCTGCCACTAAAAGAAAAACTGGATTCCTAAGCTACCATAGAATCGTGGACGGTAAATAGCTCATGGCCCATATTGGCTAGGATTGGAGATTGGTTTTTCTTTCCTTTCCACCAAGCCAAAAGGTTAAATTGATCAAAAACATCGGCGCCGAATGTGTGTATAAAATTCATGGATTTAAACAAGGTGAGCTTGCTAAGTAGAGTGTTACCCCTTTGTCGTTTACTCGGTTCATTTCTCAGAGTATTAATTGAATAAAGTTTTGGGTTTTAGTTGATCGATCCGAGCTACTACTAACACCACTAGTTTCCGAATCCATCGAATATTGCATGTTGATGCTGGGTCCATGTCGAGTTAAATAAAAATCAAACATTTCTTAAAGATCTTTTTGAATTCGGATATGGCTTTGTTTGCCCAATTCGGGTCCTCTTCGTAAAAACCCAAGTCGGAATTTAGGTACTTGATTATAGATTCAACACTTGTTGTATTTAAGCATCGGTTTAAATGTCTAATATAGGGTGTGGTCATGACCCTAATGACCACCATAACCCTCCACATCAGCGTCATGTCGCTCACCTCTAATCCACCAATCCAAAACCACTAACCTAAGGGTGTGGTCATGACTCAAACCACTATCTCCTTATTTATATTAATTTATTTTTATCTAAAGAAAAAAGGAAAAAGGAAACATTGGAAAAAGGAAAAGAAGGCCAGTGGTGACCGTGGTTTAATCCACGCGAACCATGGTGGATGAGGCAATAGTGTGGTGTAACAATTGATTAATGGTCCTAAATGACGATTGATAACACAACCCATCCAGGGGCGAACATAGCCTTTAAATTGGGGTAGCCCCCGCTACCCCTTGACGCCCGTGTGGTAGTGTAAATTTTGGAAAAAAAATTGACCTTTTTTTTATTTCGTTACCCCGTTTTTTTGAAACGTTACCCCTTAATGTTTTTTCTAGATCCGCCACTGAACCCATCCACCTCTAATATTAAATGTGAATGAAGTTATAACTTAATTGGTAACTTTTTTTAGATTACCAAAGGATCGTATAACCATAACTAATTTTTTTTTTTTGAAAGGTCCATTATTATAATCATAAGTTATACAAACGAAGTGTTAACATCAAATACACATTTTTAATAAATTTTATGCTAAGCAAGTTATACATAGCGTTAACATCAAACACACATTTTTTAATAAATTCTACGCGAAGTGTACAAACAGAAGAGGAAAAAGGGGGAAGTGACATTTTGGTAAATATTAAAACTACACTATTCAACAATTACTCCTACAACTTTGTTGTAGAGTAAAAATTATTATCCTAAGAAAAACTAAACTCTCTTAACAATTATTACTTTGTAACAAAATTGTATGGTAACAATTATCACGCTTGTTAGCTTTGTTGTAGAGTAACAATATCACACTACAACAAAACTAAAGTAGTGTAACTACAACTATTCTAGTGTTATGTATAAGAGTAATCATAGTTACGCTAGTGCAATTTGTTGTTGCGTAATTACAATAATATCAATCAAAATGCCACCACATGTTTTTTGCTTCGTATACTTCTCTCGGAAAAACCTATTTGTACGCGATCTCACCCCCGCAAACAATGTGTGTATATATATATATAAATATATTTTTAATAAGATGTCAATATTTATTTCATTTAACTAAACAAAGATTCAAGGATGAAGAAACATGGTGTTCCAAATCTCCGTGAAAGCTTCCATGATGACACCATGGTGATACCACGAGTTCAAAGACAAGAAACACTGCAAAAGTTGCTTCAAATCACTCTCTTCGTACATTTGATTCTCCACAATCATCTCCATCATCGATTTCTTGAAGTCTTCATATGGCATTTCAGATCTCTTCACCACAGCAAAGCTTTCTTTCACTTTCCCCTCCACTTTACATGGCATTAGCTTCTTAAACACCGACAGCCTCGCCGGCGATCCCCACTCAGGCGACATCTCACCATCTCTTCCGATGTTATTGTGTCGTCTTGATCGTACCTGTAATATTGCAGGATATAATTACAATAAACTATAACTAATATATTTCTATCTTTTATCTAATATATGCAAATTGCATCTTGGGACATAGGTCCCAACAGGTGAATTTACAAGTAGATTTTAGGGAGCGTGTGTTCGTCGTTAAGGGGTGTAAACAACTGACCCCGAGTGCGGGCTCGTTAACATACTAGAGGTCGAGTTCGGCTCATGACTAGATTTTTAAGTTCGACCTTGGCTCGTATTATTTAATAATTAATTTATACATATTTTTAATTCTTTTTATATATAACATATAATATATATTATTTAGTAACTTTTATCATAATTTATGTATAAAAATAACTTTTATCTTTTTTTTTGAGTTAAATGCCATTTTAGTCCCTGTGTTTTGGGTCATTTTGTCAGTTTAGTCCAAATGTTTTATTTTTTACCTGTGGGTCCAAAAAGGTTTCACCGTTGCCATTTTAGTCAACTGCGTTAACTTCATCCATTTTTTCTATAAACGAAAACGCCAATTCGGTCATTTTATATACCCGAATTGCCCTTCTAGTTAACAGAATTACATATAAAATGACCAAATTGGCATTCTCGTTAACAGAAAAAATGGATGAAGTTAACCCAGTGAACCAAAATGGCATAGGTGAAACATTTTTGGACCCACAGGTGAAAAATGAAACCTTTGGACTAAACTGACAAAATGACCCAAACCACATGGACTAAAATGACATTTAACTCCTTTTTTTGAACGGCCAACAAATTCTCCAAATGGACTACTGGCAAAATTCACCATATCGGGATACACTCGCCTCCAAACTGGGGAAAACTCTCACCTAGGGCCAAAGCCTATAACACTCGTCCAAAGGCACGACAGTGCGGTGAGGTAAAACCCGCATAGTTCAAGAATCGAACTAACAATCGCCGCCTACTCGCCTAGTCTCCCATCATCACCAGGTACCGCCGAACTAAATGATTGGGGCAAGAATCAAACCTAGGTCACTTAAAACACCAGGTCTCTCCCTCACCACTCTATCACCATATGTATAATATATCTATCTAATGTATAAAATAAAAACCATACAAATAAAAAGGCTCGTTCGAGCTATCTCAAGCCCAATAAATAAAACTCAGACTCGAGCTCGTTTATTAAACAAACTTAAGATTCGTGCTCAAGCTCGTTTAAGCTCGCATGAATTCGAGCTGTTAAAATAACTCACGAGTGGCATGAGCCATTTAAAACCCTATTGGCCGTTAAAAAAACATCTAGTTAATAGAAAATAACTACAAGTAGTGAACAATCTATTATATCTGATATATTTATCGCTAACATTACCCCCACGTCTGAAAAGCTTCTACGAGGGCGACTAAGGATTTGAGCTCGATGTTCATCACCTTCCCCGCCGTCATCTATGGTGTAACTGGTGCTGAACCGATGGCGATCGGAGAATGAGGCAGCGGCATTTTTAGGTCTCCTTGTTTTCATCTTGTGGTGGTTTTTCTTTTGGTAGAATGGAGGCACCGGTAGTAAGGGGAACCGAAAGCCATGGCCGTAATCGGAGTTGGGGATTTTCGATCGTGGGGAAACGACGTCGTAGAGTTTAGTGGCAACGGAAGAGACGTGGGTTTTGAAGGAAGGACGGTGGGGTGTTTGTTTAGAAGGTGACGGAGAAGTTGTGCATGGTGGATCGCCGGTGGTTGCTTTGTGGTGGTGAGACGGTGGAGAAGAGTTTTCCGGTGGGGGAGAAGAGGGTTTTGTTTGGCAGGCTTTGAAGATACGAAGCATGAATTTCACCATTTTAGATTGCGTGTGTGAAATAGATAATTGTTTTCACTAACAACATGAAGATATATATAAGTCGACCGGTGTCACGCTTATCAATCAAGGCTAAGGCCTAGAGTTACTCATAAACAACTTTTCATATGTTAGGCTTATTTTTACTTAATTTAAAAAACGTTTCTAGGCTTAAGATTTAGAATGTTACTTTGGGAGTCCACATTGTCCGTGCACACTTTATTCCAGAATCCAAAAGCAGCGCTGCAACACACCAACCCTCGTGACTTGCGGCATCTTCTGAGTAACCAATGTGAAATTGATTGTGAATTTAGCAAAATTAGGGCCGACATTAGAAAAAAATCACCGCTATGTTATTCAATGTCTCAAGTCTCAATCTCAATTGCGGATTTTCCTTGTACCAATTTAATAGGGTCCTGACTTTGTAGTTTACTTAGGGCCTTCAAAAACGTTGGAACGGCTCTGGCCACTGGCCTTCAGGCATGTTATCTTCAGAATTAATTTTTATAAAGTACTTATACGTAGTGTGTTGATTATTTAACGATAGAGGAAAAGATATTGATGTGGTGTAGGCGGTTATGTATTCAATTTATGTAAGTTAGAAAAAAAAATTACTAGGAACCGTACTTTTTATCTGCTATATTTATACATGCTTGTTGCGCTTAAGTAAAGAGAGAGGTTCATTCGATTACCAAAAAAAAGAAGGGAATTGATGGACCATGAGTTTTATACGTAAAAGAAACTAATACGCTAATTTTTATATGTAAAAAAAAATCATTTTTACTTAACTTTTAGACTATGGGGTATGGGGCTTGGGTTGAGGGAAAACGCTTAAGCCACCACCCCGGGTGGGCTTGGGTTGGGGCGTGGCCCTTGGGGTTTGGGTTTCAAGCCGGGCGTGGGGCGGGGGAAGCAAGCTGACATGGCGGGCTGTGAATGACCAATTCAAACTAGCCGTTGGGGGCATGTTTTTAAAAAGAAAATTATTTTTCTTTATAAATACCTTACCATATTTAACATTTTTCTCACACAATATCAAACACATAAAACACAATCTTGCCATGAGTTCTTCAAGTTATAGTGAATCGTCATCATCATCTGACGATGGTGTGGAAATATTTCTACAAACGATCGCGACGGTGGTGAAAGCTATCGTGGAAGACGAAAACGATGAGGAAGAGACTCAACAACCTAAACGGAGGAGAAGTTACATCGCTCGTGAACGGCACACCGCTAACAATTTGTTGGTAAGCGATTACTTCTCAGCAGAACCTAAGTATGATGAAAAAATGTTTAGGCGTCGTTTTCGTATGAGTAGAAACTTATTTTTAAGGATATCTAGAGATCTTGAGGAGAAGTATGTTTATTTCCAACAAAAACCCGATGTAACCGGGCAATTAGGATTTAGTACGTGGCAAAAGGTCACGGCCGCACTTAGGCAGTTAGCGTATGGCAATAGTTCGGACATTATGGATGACTATTTAAAAATGTCTGCACGTGTAGCTAGAGAAAGTCTTCACAACTTTTGTTCGTGTATTCTAGAACTCTATAGGAAAAGATATTTGAGAAAGCCCTCCTTCAGTGACATGCAACAAATATTGGAACATCACGCAGATTATCATGGGCTACCCGGGATGCTAGGTAGTTTAAATTGTATGAAATGGGCTTGGGAACTTTGTCCTACCCAATGGCAAGGCGCTCACACTAGTGTATTTCACGGGATGCCAGCCATCATGCTTGAAGCGGTTGCGTCCCAAGATCTTTGGATATGGCATGCGTTCTTCGGTATGCCAGGTTCACATAATGATATTACCATCATAAACCACTCGCCCCTTTTCAATGATCGGGTAAATAATATAGGACCCAAAGGAACTTTCTTTGTAAACGGGGTTGAGTACGTGTATGGGTACTACCTAGTTGATGGGATTTACCCAGAGTGGGGGGTTTTCGTAAAATCGTTCACAAGACACGGTACCACAGATCCAAAGAGATTAAAGTTTAACAGGGTCCAGATGGCTGCACGTAAAGACGTCGAGCGGGCATTCGGTGTTTTGAAGAAAATGTGACGAATATTGGCAATGCCTTGTCGACTATGGGACAAGGATCATATTGGAAACGTGATGTACACATGTATCATTTTTCACAACATGATTTTGGAGGATGAAGGTAGAGCGGTCGTTACCTACTATGATGACGATGACCCCCAACCAGGTAACGTAACAGACGAAGATAAAACGGCAAATGAATTTTTGATAAAGTCAAGGGATATACATCACAACCTTCGATCTGATTTGGTGGATCATGTTTCAACGATTCCTGGGTTCGAAACCAACGAAGACGACGAAGAATGATAGTTTTTTATTTTGATAATTATTGTATGTTTATTTTAATAATTATTTTGTATGTTTATGTAGTTTTTAATGGTTATATATATATATATTAAAAAAAAGCTGATGTTGCTTGGCCACGTCACGCCCACCATACCCCATCCAAAGTGGGTTTGTGAATTGAGTTTTGAAATTAGACATGTCAACAGCCCAACCTAAGCCCCACCATACTCCACGGTCTTAAGAATCTTTGCAAATAAATACACATGAAAGTCGTTTTAATAAAAAGAAAACTCATTATTATTATTGTCTTTTTATTTTTAGTTGTTTTTTCAACAATTCTTATAGTTTTGTTTCTATTAAATGGTTTCTGCATGTTTTATATGTAAAAACTTTGAAAACAGAATCCGGTTCACATGAGTTAAACGCTTCACTATTTGGACATGGCAGACGGGACCCAAAGCTTGAGTAAATTATAAGTTGAGCAAGACAACGGGTATGTTTGGCATGGAGCTTTTAGGAGCTTCTAGCTTTAAGCTTTTAAGAAAAAGCTCCTACTCAATAAAAAGTCTTGTTTGGTTGAAGGAGCTTTAAGCTTTTAGGTTAGGAGCTTGAAGCTTTTGGTTGAACGCTACTACTAGTAGCGTTTAGAATGAGCTACAAGCTTTTAGGGAAAAAATGACTATTTTAACCTCTAAAAATAGGAAACTTTTTAATGCATCAACTTTCTAAATTTTTCGTTATGTCCATTTTGGTCATTTTATACATTTTATTAAAAGCTCCAGCTACTCTACCAAACACCAAATATATCTAAAAAGCTACAGCTACTAACTACCAGCTACAGCTACCAGCTTCCAGCCACCAGCTACCAGCTTACAGCTTCCAGCCACCAGCTACTTTTGCCAAACATACCCAACAAGGTGTTTGTGAACAAATCTGTCTCTCTCTCTCTCTCCTGTAAAGTTGGGAAAACATAAATTACATGACTAAAAAGTTGTTTCCAATTTTTTTTTGACGAATAATGTTCCTCTACCCATGCTTGTAAACTACATCAATATATTCATAATTTTTACCATAACTAGTGGTATTTCCTGCCGCTACGTGGCGGGAACTCAGTCGATATCAACTTGGTTCGTTACTCTACCAACACCTTCTGTAGCAACCGAAAAAGAAAATAATAATAAAAAAAAAAACAAAGTCCTTGTATGCCCGAAACATGTTTTACATTAACTGAAAACCATATTTTACTTTAAAATTGCTATATACTGGTACCAGTTATCATAATACCAACTTATGTTGTTAGGTTCGTCACAGTGCTTTACTCGTATAACGACACAAAGAAAATACTCTTTTTTAAATACAACCTCATTTTCAATAAACGGATATCAAAATATCAATGGCAAAATTAAAGAGAGTTACGTATTTAACTTTTTTTTAAACGAACACAAATTATTTGCGTGTCGATAATTGTGAAACTATTAACAACCTAACCTTTTAAGTTTAAGTTATTGTGATATGATTTTATCATTTTACAGATTTAACTTACTTTTTGATGCACTAAATAATTACCTATACCCAAGTTAAAGTTCTATTTTTTTAATCATCATATTGAATGAATGTCAGGTTATTAATCTATCTAGAATTTTACAGTTAGCTGTATTCATAATCGGGAAAAAATATAATATGTTGGACTCCTACCCACCTTCAGCTTCGGTCCTCCATGTCTAGGCTTTGTAACCCAAATCAGAGAATCATCTTGCTAATAATTGAATGTCATGTGGTAATGACCGAAAAATTAAGGTCATTATAACTTGGAAACTGAAATTGTAGCTACGTACGCAAAATGTTATATAGTATAATATAATTATATATAAGGAATACGACCATGGTCTTCTCTCAATAGGCAATAGCCTCTATGGCTCTACCACACGACAAGAGCTGAAATGATAAAAGGTTGTTTTTAAATAAGAGTTAAATGTCATTTTAGTCCCCGTGGTTTGAACCATTTTACCAGTTTAGTCCAAAGGTTTGAAACGTTGCCATTTTAGTCCAAATAGTTTCAAGCGTTGCCATTTTAGTCCACTAGGTTAACTCCGTCCATTTTTTATGTTAGCTAGAAGGGTAATTCGATCATTTTATATGGTCGAATTGCCCTTCTAGACAACAAAATTACATATAAAATGACCGAAATGCCCTTCTGGTTAACAAAATAAAAGGGATAGAGTTAACCCAGTGGACTAAAATGATAACGTATAAAACTATTTGGACTAAAATGTCAACTTTTCAAACCTTTGAACTAAACTGGTAAAATGACCCAACCCAGAAGGATTAAAATGACATTTAACTCTTTAAATAATGTACAAGAATGTATTGCGTGTCAACACATTATTATCATTACAAAAATTAAATCTTTAAAGAAAAAATTGAGAGAATAGAAGTTGTAAAAAGTACAATTGGATTGATAGAAAAACCAGTACATAAATCATCTCAACTTTTCATTGAAGGGTCGATTCACTTGTAAATAAAGCTCGACCTAGTACATTGTCGTTCTCCATGTATCATCTAGTCGAATGATGGATTACAACTTGTACGTTGCTACTCATTATTACCCATTTGAAGCCTTTAAAGTGTTACAAGGAGTTATATAGGTGAAAAACGAACATACTTTTATCATTGATGATGAAAAAAAAAGATAAACGGAAACATACATAATTGAGTTAGATTTTAGATTCAAATGACATAAAGGTTCGTTTTTTCATTAAGTTATATAATGAATCACGTGTATATATGTATGTATATGTAGATGATGTGTTAGAATTGAAAAATATTATATATTCAATAATAAAGAATAATGGGTTTTAATACTTTCAACTATCATTATCAGTTCCAACTACAGAAATATCCACTAGCAGTCCCACCTTTTAACATATTGGTCAACAATGGATATTTTCTAACTGAGGTCTAACCCAGTTAGTTCTTGCTTACGTGTATGCTGACTTATATACCACCTCACCACCATCTCCACCACCACTCCCTACACATATCTTCTTCTCTCCATTTCTACCATCCCCACCACCACTGCACCACAATTGTACCACCTCTACACCACCTAGCCACCGCAAACACCACCTCCGACCACCAATTTCACAACCCTCACCACCGTACCACCTCTTTCCTCCACCGCCAAACCACCACCTGCATCCATCCCTAATCTTCAACAATATCCACCACCACTGCACCACCCTTGTACCAGCTCATTATCGCCGCACAATGTAGCCACCATAAAAACCACCTCCGACCACCGCCCCAAACCACCACCTGCAACAATCTTTAAACGCCAAACCGCCCCAAACTACAACCTGTAACAACCCATTTCCTCCGCCGCCAAACTACCACCTGCAACCATCCCTAACCGCCCCAAACCACCACGCAGGGAATCAATTCTAGTGTACGGGTATAATTTAGTAGGTTTACGCTTGTCTTGTACAGCTTAGTAGTGGGTTGGTATTATGGGCTAGTTGTAAACTTGTGATATATTGGGCTTGTCTAGATAGTATATGGTTGGGCCGTGGCTCAGTTTGTAATTGGTTCGCCCTATGTACTATAAATAGGGTTCTTAGGTCATTTAGTGGTTGATGAGTTTGCACAACATTTTGAATTTATGTTAGTTTGTACCAGACGAGTTTATAGACTCATGTGCAACATAATACAATCGATTTCTTCTTGTCACTTTCAATTGTTTTCCGCTCTCTTGATTGTGTTTGTGATATTCTGTGAAGATTTCCGGACTTACAATTGGTATCAGAGCCTAAGAAGTCTATTCGAAGGCTCAGTTTCAAGATATCACTAGAAGATCAAGAAAAAGAATTAGCAGATTCCGCGAAATCGAAAAGGTTGATGGTTCAAGTCACTTCTGGTTTGATTATCATTGTTTAACTAATTGTATTTGTGTCTAGATTTTGCTCAGGTCGCATTTTAAGTGTACGGTCAAAATTTTTGATACAAAACAATACATTTCTCGAATAACAATTTTGAAGATAAAAAAAAAGGAAAGTGTTCATTTGATCTGATTTTGGAAGTGTCGATTGTGTTTACAAGTTTATCGGAATTATTGGTGGAAAGGATCAACAAAATTTTAAAATTCTTTCTTTCCTCTAAACTCCGGAATTAGTTGTGGTTTGTTACCAAAACAATCAGTGTAAAGACTTGTGTACGGGATCATATCATAGGTTATGTACGGGCTAATCAATTAAGGGAACTCTCCATACAGCACAGCGTGTTGATATGCACCAAATGCAACATGTAAATTAGATCAAATAAAGTATAAAATCAACCCTTTTTATTACTAATATTGGAAAAAGTGTGTTTCTTTGTATACTGTTGATTTTCAGGATTAAAAGAGGTTAAATGTACAAAAGGAACAAATCAACGACAAAAACCAGCATAAATACAAAAGAAGGGAAACTGATACATCATACTAACCCTCCAAGCTTCACCCCAAGACCAAAAATAATGAATCAGAAGACAAGCCCGGGGTCGTGCCCTACTCAAGATTCCAGAAAGAAAAAGACAAACAAAAGCAGACAAGAGACACGAGGCCGTGTCCTATGAACACGGGCCTTGGTCAACTCCCAGATTTGCAGAATCTTGGATAGTACAACAAGTACATGGGCCACGGGGTCGTGCCGTTGACACACGAGGCCGTGCAAGCATACGGACTGACACATCTCATTAAATGAAGACATAGAAAAAGGGGGCATGGGGCCGTGTAAATCGTATGTTTCCAACTATGAATAGGAGTGTTTTGTTCAATTGCAATTCATCTCTTGGCAAACCATATTTCTCACACCTGCCACCACTCCACCACCACAATACCATCATCATCCACCACAACCGTTAGAATTTAGAGTGCGTAGTAGTCTCGGGATCCAAGATCGATCGTAAAAGCCTTTTGATTTCCAATCTTTGGTTAGCTTTTTAATTGAGTTTGTATTAATGACTTTAATAGAATAACGCCATTCAGTTGCATAACGGTTTGATTTGGTGGGATGGAGTTATCTTTAGTATGTAGAATTGGATATAGTAAGCTTGGGTAGCTAAAAAAATATGATAAATTGTGCTATATGTCTTAGTGGTATAAACACAACTATGGGTACATGCTATGAAACATTTTCTGCCTCTTCAAATTAAAAATGTTTGGATGGTAAACCAAATTCCTGAGGCATTTTTGTCAAGTAGAAACTATATGAAGATTACACGTGTCATGAAATTGTATAAGGGCATAACTATATGTTTGTGAATTGTAATTCCACATTTTCTTGAATTCTAGGTTAAACGAACATTGAATATTGTGCTTGTAAACAATCTATATAGTTTTATGGCACCTTATTGTAGCTAGGATAAAAAAAATGGTGTGTGTTTAATACATTCAATGAGCATGGTGTCCAACATATGAAGCTTTCTCAATGTCACTAAGTATGTGCAGCAAAGTAGATGTGGGAGATTTGAAGAATGCTTCACTAATTCATAGTTTATATTTTCATTAGATGCTATGCAAGTTCCTTAAACAAGTTTCTTCTTTGTAATTTTCAAGTCGTAATCGACCGAAAGTACATACTAGAAAATTTTGGAAAAGGGTCCCAAATATAACAAATATAACAAGCATTTCCCTTGTGACATGTTCTATTTTCATTTAAAAAATTAAAAAGTCAACAATATACATAATCTTAGATGCAGAACATAGGATTAAGAAAAAGCAAGTTGGCAGAGGTTGATTCCTCCAAAACTGCTAACTGCTAACTTCTGGATTTAATTATACAAACAGAAATAAAACAATAATTTACATCAATATAGTAAAAAATTCATATAACATAACTACTTCCTAGATACCAAAGTTACCAAAATAGAATTACTGAGGTAAAGAAAATGTGGGTCAACTTACTGCGGTCCCATGTCTTTTCCGGTGAACTCACCACTACCGCCTCTTCCACCACCAAGTCCAAACGACGAAACCCCCCTCGTAACATCAAGACCACCGCCAATGGAAGTCATTAGAGCCGATAGACCGTTGGTTGTTCCACCACCAACTGCCATACCCAACCCGAGAAAATCAAGAGTGGCGTGCTTCGGCCCATATACAGACGGAGTCCCCAACATGAGTTCTTGCAAACCGGGCCGCCCGTCGAACCCCACCCCAAGTCCAAGCTCGATAGATGACCCACCGTCAGCATCATCCCGCTCGAGCCCGTATCCCCTAAGTAGTGATGCACCGGACGCAGTTGCACCCATCTGTGCAGCTTTTTGAAGTAATGCGGTTGCTGACATCGTCGGCTGAGGTGGCGAAACGTATTGCCGAAGCTCCGGCCCCGCCGGTCCGAAAATCGAGGATCCGTGATTGGTTGACAAGCATAGCGATATGGGTTCTTGAGCTGAAGATGGGAGTGTAGGATCGGGTGTTTGTGTAGGTCGGGTCATGGATTGAATAAGATCTTTGAATCCGGTTGTTTGAGGTTGTGGTTGTAAAGTTTTTGGTGCGGTCGATGATGCGAATAAGCTAGCGAATACACTGCTGCTTGTGCTTCCGGTATTGGTTGAGCTGCAGCTGCCGCTACAGCTTCCGGTCAACCCCGCCACCAATTGTGGCGGGTTATCCACAACGGGTGTAGACTTGGAAATTTCCGGAAAATCTGTAGGCAAGATGTGCTAGTAAACTCAGGGCTGCAAATGAACCAAACGAACATGAACAAGACCTTGTTCGTGTTTGTTCGTTAAGGAAATATATGTGTTCACGAACTGTTCATGAACATGTTTGTGTTCGTTTGTTAATTTTAGGTAACGAATGCAAACGAATGTTCATGAACACAAACTAATGTTCATGAACACAAATGAAAACAAACAAACACAAACAAGCGTTCATGAACAAAATATATAATAACAGATACTTATTAAATATTTTATTTATCAGTATTTTGAAGTATTTGAATAAAATAGAAAAATTAAAAACACAAATGAACTATTGAACACAAACGAACACGTTATCAAAAAATTCACCAACATAAATGAACGAACGCGACCTCTATTCATGTCCGTTTATTTAACTAAACGAACGAACACAAAAGAACCTCCCACCGAACGGTTCACGAACTGTTTGCTGAACGTTCGATTCATTTGCAGCCCTAAGTAAACTTTAATGAATCTCTAAATGAAACCATGGGGTTCAATCTTCTTGTATATAGGTATATAGAGAAAAAACCAAACTTTTGTTGCCAACTTTAATATAAAAATAAGAGTAGTTGTTACTTAAAACCTTAAAAACATAAGCCTTTATACCTGGAGAATCTGCAAGACACATAACTGAAGATGTTACAGGCACTGCAGGACTGGTGGTGGGTGGCGGTAGTGGCGGCGGCGGTGATGCTGTTGCCGTTGATTGCGGTGTTGATTCTATATCTTTAGGATTACTGTCTTCATCTTTCTTAAGAGGTTCATCTTCTGGCTGACCTTTAGCAGTCTCAACAGCTAAGGCGTCACAAAACGCTCTATGGGTAATAAAGCTATCTCTCCTTCATACAAACAAACGAAAATTTCAGTATTAGCGGTTAGCCAATAACAAAAGATTTTTAGAGAAACCCAACCTTGAAAACAAAGTCCCACAATCACATCTATACTCTCGGGTTCCACATATCTTCGAATGCGCTTTCCAATCAGACTGAACTGCGTATTTCTTCGAGCACTGATCACATTTCCATTTCTTCTCGCCATGTTTCCTGCTGAAATGCTTTTTAATCCCGGTAAGATCGCCCAACGCACGCTTCGGATCATGGTGAACACATGACGGCTCAGGACATACGTAGACTCTTTTCCTAATTTCGTTCCCGGTCCTCTGTTTAAGCTTCCACGGCAAGTTATGTCCTCGTCGATGGAGTTGCAAGTTCTGGTCTCTCTGAAACCCCTTATTGCATATTTCGCATACGAATCGATTTGTGGCCATTAAAGTTTTCGGAGATAGAGCGATCACTTCTGCATCCGGATCTATATATCAAACATTCAAAACACCAAAAATCAACATAACTTTCATTTTAATTTCAATTTCAATACAGCAAAAGCCCTAACCCTAACAATCTGTAACAATCTACTAAAACCTATTCATTAATCTAACATATAATTCAACCTATTCGTCCGGATCTATACATTAAACATTCAGAAACACCAAAAATCAACATAACTTTCATTTCAACTTCAATACAGCAAGCCCTAACCCTAACACTTGCTTCAAACAGCATAAAATCAGTTTGTAATAATCCACTTAAACTTATTCATTAACCTAACATATAATAACACCTAATTAAGGCATCCAGCTAAATTAACAATACAACCTTCATAATCACACTTCAATAGTTCAATTATTAACAAATTAATATCATCACAACATTACCTGGCATGCCGGCCAGATTCCGCTTCCGTTTAACCGGATTTTCCGGCAAAATCGCCAGCTGATTGCCCGGAGAAGAACCACTAGCTTCGCCGGAAACTGCAGACTCATCGGCGGTCATGAGGACGCTATAATCCTAGGGTTTTGCTTACGGCAATCGCTATAACTTGTTCTTCTAGAGTTATCTACCAATCAATCACAATCAAACTAACAATATTCAATTCTACAGGTGTTGCAATCACAGTGAAATTTAAGTACAAAAGCTAGGGTTTCAGAGTTCAGACATTTGCCCTAATTTTTAGCAGTATTGATAGAATCTAAACACTAGAAACAGATCACTAGAATCCGAAATTGAAGTAAGATATATGAAATTGAGAAGGGATTAAGGACAAAATAGATGAAATATCTTGGAAAAGAAGGTGAAAATCCAGAGGATGATGTGTTGCAAAAAGTCGTCGTTTATTGGATTGAAAGATGAGAGGGGCCAAAAATGGGAATAAGTTAAAAGATTTGGTTGTGTAACTTCGGTTTGGTTGAGTTGGGAAGACTAACTATGGTTAGTGTAGAATAATGGTAGTATGTGGTTCAAAAGTCAAAGTACTTTTGGTCTTGGCCTTTTAAGTTTTTTAGACCACATGTCACGTGGTCTCATGAGGACCTTTTCTAGCCCAATGTGTTCACAATTTTATATGTGTAAATGGCGTTTTTACTTTACTTGTGTATAGTGTTGTAAGAATCGTTAGACGCTAGTCGGGTGATGAGTTACTGACTAGCGATTAATCGGGATAAATAGGGATTAATCATAAGTAATCGGATTGAGTTTTTTATATGTAATCTTTAGTTATATATATACACACACATTTTATATGTAGTTTTTTAAAGTAGATTTGTTTTAATCCCTCATTCACCCATTTTTAAGTAATTAGAAGAAATTTATAACGTTTGGTTGAAATTTGGTCGGCGTTTGGTCAAAATTTGGCCAGTATAGGATCGCCATTGACTGCTTAGCGATTAATCGGCCACTAATCGGTGAACCTCCGATTAGTGATTAATCGGCGACTAATCGAAGACTAGTCGGGATTTTTACAACCATGCTTGTGTGTCATTGTTTGAACGTATGATGGTAGTATAAGCAGTGTTGTAAAAATCTTGACTAGTCTTTGATTAATAACTAATTGGAGGTTTATCGATTAATCATTAGGCGGTCAATGGTTGTCTTATTCTGGTCAAAGTTTGGCCAGATCCCAGCCAAATTTCGACCAAACCTTACAAAAACCAGTCAATTACTTAAAAAAATGAGCCCATAAAAGGTTAGAACATGTCTACCTTAAAAAACTATATATAAAAATGTATATGTGTATTTATAACTAAAAATTACATATAGAAATCCCGATCCGACTAATTCCGATTAATCTCTATTAATCCCGATTAATCGCTAGTCGGTACCCCACCGACCAACTAGCGCCTAACAATTTTTACAACACTGAGTATAAGTACGTATGTTACATGAGAGTATCAATGATGTTATAATATGTTATAAGGGTATATGCCCGAGTATCTGTTTTATTGTACCTTATACAAGTGGATGCATACGTGAGTGATAGTCGCGTATAATATTATCAAGAGTAAATTTCAAAGTTCGTCCTTTATGTATGTCTAAAATATCAAAGTATGTCCTTTATCTTTAATATCTTCAAGAAACATACTTAATGTTTGCAAATCCTTACATGTTACGTCCTTTACCCCTAACTTAGTTAGTTTTCATTGTTTAATTTGGTAGCACAAGGGTAATTTAGTCTTTTACCCAAGACATATATACACCCTTCTCTTTATCCCCTCTCTACCAAACATCATCTGCAACCACTTCCATGGCTCAATCACTGCCACCCTTTGCCACCACCACTCCCACCTCAACCATCAAATCGCCGGAGAAACAAAACTCAACCTCAATCATCATCATCTCCATCACAAAATCGTCAGAATCACAAGTACAAAAATGGCGGTCATCAGTTCATATTTCCCCCAAATCTCGCCGCTTTAGAACAACAAGATTCCGGCGATGATGCTTCTGTTCTCTCCGTCCAACACTCCACCTGCATCTCCTCTCTCCGTCCTTCAGATCTCGAAGAATTCGTCAAAGGTACAATAAAACCCTAACTATTTCAAATTACAGGCATTTCGTTCGATTTATCGGACAAAGATCTGTTTTGCGTTGAAGAACAAGACGTGTTTGATAGGATTTACTCACTGGTGAAGTGTTGAGAGTCTTCGGTCGAACTTTAGTGTTTTGCTTCCGAATATTGATTCGCTTTTTAGGGCTCCGGCTTCGCCTGCTAGTGGGAGTGGATGTGGTGACGGTGGTGGTGTGCTTGATAGAGTTAATTCGCACCGGAATGCGTTTAAGATTTATACGTTTTTTCTGATTCATGTGGTGTTATCTCAGGAAGCAGATCGGTGGTGGTGGCGGGTTAATCCCTGGAGTTAACAGACAGCAGATTAGAGGTGATAATGGTCTGTACGGCAACGAGGTTACCTGCTTGTGCAGGTGGGTTTGCCGGTGAAGTGGTGATGGTGGCAGGTGGGTCTGGTGAGGTGTATGGCGGTGGTTGTCGGTCCGGTGGTGGTGGTCCGACGATTAGAGAGAGAGAGAGAGCTGGTGTGTGTTGAGAGAGAGAGAGAGAGAGGTGTTTATGTGTGAGAGAGAGAGAGAGCTGTATTTATATATATATATATATATATATAATTTTTTTATTATTTATTTTAATATTTATGATAAAATGACCAAAATACCCTTATGTGGGGCTGACTTAGTCAAATTTAACCATGAAAAGTAACTGGATTAGGACTAAAGGACGTAACATGTAAGGATTTGCAAACATTAAGTATGTTTCTTGAAGATATTAAAGATAAAGGACATACTTTGATATTTTAGACATACATAAAGGACGAACTTTGAAATTTACTCTATTATCAATTTATCAGAACTGCATGCATATTGACCATATTGTTGTCATGTTTTACATAATGAAGAGTTTGAGTATATGGTTCTTTTATCTTACATATATTTTGTACTTTTGCATACGAATATAAACTATTTTTACTATTTTAAAGTTTGTTACACAAATGTGGTGTTTAGGTAGGAATTTGGAGATTGGGTTATCTTACATCTTATAGATGATGTGAGAATATGAAGAAACACTAAACTAATTAAGGGATTAATCAGTTTGGTTTATGTTCCTATCATAGTGGTTAATCTTCTTTATGGTTTCCTGAGCACCTTAATGACTGGGTTATCCTGCAAAACAGAACACCGTTACTCGTTAAGAGGGGAATGTGGGGGTTTCCCTCTTAACCAGGCTCCGGCGTGAGAATAAGCGACTGCTTTGGAGAGATAATTAAGTATTAAGAGTGAGAGTAGAGAGAATGGAATGTTTAACCTATGAGGTGAGGTCTCTATTTATAGCCGGAGAGGTGTAAGAGGATATGGGCTGATGGGCCTTGGGCCTGAAGGCGACAACATAGAGGATATGCTCCTTGTCTCACTGGTGTCGACCGTTAGTTGCTTCTCAGAGCATTCTGGAGTTGGCGCAATGTGATTGGAGCCACGTGTCACTGTTGTCGGCCTGGCCGCCCTTCTGCCATCAGCAGGTAAGTGGAGATTGTGGGGCAGTTGTCTCTGCCCTGTGATTGGTGCCATGTAGGCGTCCTTAAGTACTTTTTGTCTCCTGCATGTCAGACGATCGTGGAGCACGATTGAGCAGGGCCAGAAGGACGCTGATTGGCTCTGCTCTTCTGCCATTTGTACCTTGTGTACCATCTGAAACATCCTTGCGCTGCTGCCCTGCGCGATTCTTGCTGGGCATGTAACTATCTCGCGCGGAGTTTGGATGACTGAGTGCTCTTTCAGAATGCTAAGTGTTGTAATTTGAAGATTCCTATCGTCCAGGCCTCGCGCCGGTTAACATAGACCGTGTTGTATCCCGCGCGAGGTTGTTAATAAGAAATTTGTTGAATAAGGAGTATGGTCCCGCACGCAACCTTGAAGGAGGTTTGCGCGGCTTTTTTGGGACCATACCCCTTCAGAATAGAACGGTTATGCGCGAATCAAATTCATGTATCATGACCTGTGTGGGTAAAACGAATGTTTCTTGATGATACGTAAGCCATAAAGTATATAGCTGAATAATGGGTTTATTTGTGCTATCATCAGATGTAAAACATGATACACAGGTAAAAATTGAGACTTGATCGCGTTGTCGTGTAAGTCATAGCTATAAATCTGAAAATTGTTCGGATATAACCATAAAGGTATAACACCTCATCTACTTTCATTGTTCTTGCTAACTTTTATCTCAACTATTCAATAGGTCAATATTTTTTAAAGCATAGGGCTTCGTCGTTTCAAACCTTTGAATCAAAAACTGTCAGTATTATCACTACTGTTTATGAGCAAATCGGCCTAACACAAATGAACCGACTGGAATTGATGGGACGAAGCAAAACAAGTGATTTTCAACTGGTGTTTGTCTCCTCTCTTTATTGGTCGACATTAGATTTATAAACATGCATGTGCTGCTTTCGATCCGATTCATATCATATTTTAAAAACATTACTATAAAATTTGCACAGCTTAATTAACATGATCTCAGTAACCTTCTAACAAATCCAAATCCTAAAAGTTGACACATTTATAAAATAGAAAAAGATAAAAAGGTCATGTATCCTTGATGTACATTGATCAGACCAACTAACACCTTATTATATGAAATTCTAAACTAATGGGTTGTTGGTGGGTTACTCTAGTAAGTCAGAGCAAATTAGTGACAGTTAGGATTAATGAATTAGTCAAGGAGGTTCGGTTGCTTATTGCCTTATTATATAAATAAAAAATTGTCTTATATTCAGAACGTCACAAAGTCATATCCTGTCTTCTTTTTAGAAACATAAAAAGTTATATATTATAAGAAAGAAAGAAAAGTCATTTGTTATGTGTGCTACTCATTTGTTATATGGAGAATTTTCATATAATCTGGTATTTCATGCAATTTACAGGATCGGCAAATATTTTTACCTTGGAGACAAATCAAATTGACCACTTTGAATTTGATAAGTATCGAGTTCAATTTATTTTTACCTTTTGAATTGATTTATTTTCTTTTATTAAAAAGAAACCAAAACAAAACTTAAGAGTTTTTGTACCGTATAAAGATAAAGCGTAAAGACAATGGGTGATGCTTTTCAAGAATGTTAAGAAGAGCATATGTCAATGTAATCTTGATGGTTCATCAGATTTGGGGAGCTTTAATCAAGCAAATTGTTACATGTCATTTACTTTTGACTAAATTGCAGAAATCAACCTTTATGATATACACAAACTGCACTTCGTATCTTTCACTATGAAATCGGAAAAAACCAACCTTTATGTTCATGTTTTGCTACAAAGTCAACCTTTACCACTAACCTCGTTTGTTATCTTGGTTAAATGCCCTCACATGTGTTGCACATGAGGGCATTACAGTCATTTCACATATCTTTTTAATGTCTTTTTGTTTTATATAAACCATAAATAAAATAGGAGGTTGTTCATCTTCATCCCCTTGTCATCTTCATCCCCCTCCATTAACCAAACCCTAATTCCAGCATGAGCAGCGAGAAACAAAGCAGTAACATCCGACTTGAACTCCTCAAATTCAACTCGAACCTCACTCGAAGACTCATCGTGCTACACGATTTCTGTTTTCTTCGAATTCAAGCACACCTTTCCAATGAAATTCACATCAACAAACGGATCCGCCAACCAATCGAGTGCCACTTTAAGATCATTCATATGTGTCGCTTCAATAAGGCGTTGTGAGATTTTCTCCTTGTAATCTTCCACTGGGAACACTTGTTTCACGGCCAGATATATTCCACCGCCAGAGGCGGACTCGCCGGTGGTCCGGCCATTGAACACCATCATGTTTTCCGGTGGTTTTCGGATTTGTTTATCACATATTGTTACATCGGTGTTGATTATCTGCATCACCAACTATCACCAGATCCTTATTTTATTAATTAAACTTTTTTCGATCATCAATTTGACTAACCTTTGCTTTGAACTGGATCCCGATCTAAATTTGTATTGTTTTTGTTTGTAATCTGTTGGATGATGTTGTTCGTGTAATCACTTCTGATTTTGCAGAATCGGTTCCGATTACTGGTACATGTGTTTGTATACATCGTCGTTCCCTTTTATTGTGTTTCTTCTGCATTATCACTGTAATACAGTTTCTACATGATCTGATTTGATTGTGTTTTTCATATGATTTGAATTTGATAGTCTATAGAAACTTACAGATGTTTTGTTTATTTCAGGATTATCGGTTTAGGGATGCTCACAATTATTATAATCTACCAGTTGGATAGTTTGTTAAGAGGAACGTGTTCATTAGTTTGATTGAAGATTAAGGTTTCGACGTTTGGAGTATATTTGGGGTGTGTCTGGACTCCATTGAAGAGTAAGAAGAGGAAGATGAAGAAGAAGTGAGAAAGAAGTGGGTTTTTGTTAATTAATAAAATATTATTTTAATTTAAAAGTAAAAGACTTAAATGCCCTCATGTGCAAGGCATGTGAGTCCATTTAACTGAATTTTTTGACGTGTTTGTGCTAAAGGTTATAGGGTGTAATAAAACATGAACATAAAGGTTGTTTTTTTCCGATTTCATAGTGAAAGGTATAAAGTGCAGTTTGAGGCAAACATAAAGGTTGTTTTCTGCAATTTTGTCTTTACTTTTTGTTGTGTGTCTGTTTTGACTACAGTCTGTTAGAGTAAATTATTTATTTAATTATTATTAAATAATTTATGGTGCCTTTATTGATCATTTATCTAATAACTAGATCAATATTTACCTTAATATCCCTATAAAATTAACTGGGCTTTATTTGATGGACATAAAGGCCTGTACTAGTTAATTAGGGTTTCCCCTTGGGTGAAGCATATAAATACAGGTTATGGGAACCCTAAAAACACACCATAAAGTTTACGGTCCCACTCACTACAATCTGTTATCATCCCTCTCCATCCTAACTGCTCACCCTAAACGGGAACCGATCAAGAGGGCTTCTTCTTCATCTCTAACTACTATTGGATTGTCAGGTATGTCAAGATCCCTAAAGTGTTTTTCCATTAGATATTGAAAGAACTGATTAACATGTGGTATCAGAGCGATGTTACTCAGTTCTTAAATTCCCTAATGATCTGGAATTGAAAAAAAAAACTAAGATTTTTTTTATTATACCTGATATAATGGGTTTTATATTCTCGATTTTTTGTTGTCGATGAAGGGGCATACGTTCCACACTCAAAATTGCAAACTCAATTTAATAATTGATTATTCACAGTGATATTATTGCAATTCCACTCTTTTGCTTTTGCAATATACGTTCTTTTTTTGTGATTGACTTTCTATTATTAAATTTTAGTTTTATATATGAAAATTGACTAGCAAAAGCAAAAGATAGAAAACATCTATCAATAAAGATCTCAAGGCACTGGTAGAATGATATGATTACCATGAACGATACCTTGATGTTGTTGCAAGAAACTTACATAATTTGGTTTTGAATAAGGATTCTAATATGTTGTTCCTAACTTTGGGTAACTATATCTCCAAGAAATTTGAAATCTGATATATAAATTAATTTCGGATATACTTTCAAAATAAAAGAAATCTTGGATATATAAAACAATCTGATACTCGACATCAATATTAGAACAACTCGAAATCAGCTGAGTTTATTATTAAATACTTTTGTTTTATAAAACCTTACTTTATTATGTTTTATAAACCTAACTTTTAAATAATCATTCAACTAATACTTTTGATTGATTTAAAATTTGCTTAACTAAAATAACATTTTTTCAAGTTCTCACTTCTGTCCAAAGATGACCTGTTTACTTGTGGCGTTATTTAGTGAACTTAAGCATAGTCACTTAGGTGTATGTCCTTATTATATGAACAAACATAGTGCAACACTTACCTTATTACATTTGTTCATATGATATACACACGACTTCTGCCTAAGATGCATGAGTGTTTCATTTTCTGCCCAAAGGTGATGTGTTATACTCATGTCTCGCAAACTTTGACTTGTGCCTAAAATTATGGTGTTTCAACTTCTGCCCAAAGGTGAAGTGTTAAACCTAATCTGCACAGTCTGACTGTTCATAATACTTGTATGATTGGCCATAGCCAAAGCGAAAACCCTCATTCAAGTAGAACCTTATTTAAAATTGGTGTGTATAAACAACGTGGTTATCACAGCTTCCTTAGTATAATGGTTTTAATTTCCGCCTGCCTTAGTTTTAGGTTACCCATAAGTCACTCTAACTTCTTCTTTCTAAGTGTATCTTATTCTTCTCATTTTAATCCACTATCAGCTCCTGTTATGGCTATTGATACTTTGACTGGTGCGAACTATGCTTCGTGGAAAGATTCTCTTAACCTTACTCTCGCACTCATGGAGTTTGACTGTGCGCTAACTGAAAACGCTCCCCCTGCTCTTACTGATAAGAGTACTGAAGCTGAAAAACTACTCTATCAAAAGTGGGAGAGAGCTAATCGCTTGTCTCTTATCTTCATGAAAAACTCGATAAGTCCTGCTATCAGGGGAGCCATTCCTGACGCTGCTACAGCTAAGGAATATCTAACTAATGTGGAGGCTCAATTCCAAGGGACGTCTAAGGCGCAAGCCAGCACCCTCATTCTGAAGTTGGTGACTACAAAGTATGATGGGATCAGCGGTATTCGTGAGCACATCCTGAAAATGAATGACATGGCCCAAAAGCTCAAGGGATTAAGCATGGAGATTAGTGATGGCTTTCTGGTGCATTTTATCATGACGTCTCTGCCCGCATCTTATGAAGCATTCAAAATCAACTATAACCTTCAGAAGGACCAATGGAAGATGAACGAGTTGATTGCCATGTGCGTGCAAGAAGAAGAACGTCTGAAACTGGAGAAAGCCGATGTTGCTTACCTGATGATTGCTGGCTCGAAGAAAAGGAAGGGGAACTACAACAAGAAGCCTAATGTAAAGGTCCAAAAGCGGGATGCAGGTGCAAGTGCTTCTGGCTCTAATGACTCTAAAGGGAAGATTCACTGCAAGTTCTGCCGTAAGGTGGGACATAAGCAGAAGGACTGCCCGGACTTTTAGGAGTGGCTAGCCAAGAAAGGTGATAATCTTTTCGTGATACTTGAGTCCTTTAATTTAAATGTTCCATCTAATTCTTGGTGGTTTGATTCTGGTTCTATGGTTCATGTAACCAATTCCTTATAGGGATTCCATACAATCCGGAAGCTGGAAAGAAACCAAAGAATGCTTAAGCTGGGAAATGGAAAGCCGTTAGTAGTCGAGGCCGTGGGAACATTAGATTTAGTTATGAAAACTGGTTTAACTATTAGACTTTATGATACCTTATATATTCCTGAGATTACTCGGAATCTTGTATCAGGACCAAAGTTAGACGTAGACGGTTTTCTTGTTTCTCATGGTCATGGTAAACTTACTATCAGTTTTAATTCTCAAATATTTGGTTATGGCTTCTTGGATGGTGGTCTCTATCGATTAGAATTAGATGATGATTTTTCCAAGTCTTTGTTATCATATAATATTAATGAGAACTTAACAAAGAGAAAACGCAAACGAGACTTAGAAACCTCATCCATGTTGTGGCATCAACGTTTAGGCCACATTTCACGAGAACGCTTAACTCGACTCGTGAAGGATGAGGTCTTACCACCTCCCGATTTCAATGATTTTGGAACATGTGTCAAATGCCTTAAAGGTAAAATGACATCAGCGAATAAGAAAGGTGCCACTAGGAGCTCTAATTTATTAGAACTCATTCATACTGATATTAGTGGCCCTTATAACATCGCTGGCATAACTGGACATACTTCATTTATCACATTTATTGATGATTATTCACGTTAAATGCACTTGTATCTCATTAAAGAAAAATCTGAATCTCTCACAACTTTTAAAGACTATAAAGCTGAAGTTGAAAAACAATTAGACCGTCAAATAAAAGTTGTTAGATCAGATAGAGGAGGCGAATATTATGGTCGACATACTGACGTGGGTCAGGCTCCTGGTCCATTTTATGAGTTTTGTAAGGGCCAGAGGATCGTGAACCAATATACTATGCCCGATACTCCTCAGCAGAATGGTGTTGCTGAGAGAAGAAATAGAACCCTAATGGACATGGTACGTAGTATGTTAACCAACTCAGGTTTGCCCTTATTCCTCTGGACCGAGGCCTTAAAAGCAGCTGTTCATATACTCAATAGAGTTCCTTCGAAGTCTATCCCTAAAACTCCTTATGAACTTTGGACAGGAAGGAAACCGAGTCTTAGATATATGAAAGTATGGGGTTGCCTTGCCGAAGCTAAAATTTATAACCCTTTCTTAAAGAAACTGGATATGAAAACAACAAGTTGTTTCTTTATTGGATATCCAGATCACTCAAAGGGTTATAGATTCTATTGTCCCTCCCATGTTACTCGTATTGTAGAAACCAAGCGTGCCGCGTTTCTTGAGGACTTTAAGGTCAGTGGGAGTAGTGAAAATCCTTACAATGATTTACAAGAAGTACAAGACGCGGGGGGGAGACACTCGTCCATTTCATTACCTCCTATTACTACTCCTCTTGTACTCGATGCTGAACCGCATGTCACTGCACCACCTCCAACTCATTCAGAATTAAATGTTGCTCCGCATGTACCTGAGAATGAAGGACCCTCAAATGTCGAAGTTGAGAATCAACCTAGGAGGTCATCTAGGGCGAGAAGGCCTACTAATTTTGATGATTATGAAATCTACCTAGTTGAAGCCGTATCTGATGATGGAAAGTTTACCGATCCTACCTCTTACAATGAAGCCATTTGTAGTGACCAGTCTTCTGAATGGAACAAAGCTATGATTGACGAGCTTGACTCCATGAAGAAAAATGATGTTTGGGATTTGGTTGAATTACCCCACGGTGTTAAACCCGTAGGATGTAAATGGGTCTTCAAAACAAAACTAAATCCGGATGGAAGCGTTGAACGATATAAAGCAAGATTGGTTGCAAAGGGCTACACTCAGAAAGAGGGAATCGATTATCAAGAGACCTTTTCACGTGTCTCTCGAAAAGATTCCTTAAGGATCGTCTTGGCCCTAGTAGCTCATTTTGATTTAGAGTTGCATCAGATGGATGTCAAGACTGCTTTCCTCAATGGAGACTTGTATGAAGACGTGTTCATGAAGCAACCTGAAGGGTTCAAACCTGAAGGTCAAGAACATCTTATCTGCAAGCTGAAGAAATCCATATACGGTTTGAAGCAAGCATCACGTCAATGGTATCTTAAGTTTGATGAAGTCATGAAGACGCAAGGCTTTATGAAGAACCAAGTGGATCAATGCACCTACCTCAAGATGAGTGGGAGAAATTTTGCTATACTTGTCCTTTACGTAGATGATATTCTATTGGCAAGTAATAGCTTAGATATGTTGCATGAATCGAAGCACTTACTCTCGCATAACTTTGACATGAAAGATCTCGGAGAGGCTTCTTATGTTATTGGCATCGAAATACACCGAGATAGAAGTAATGGAATTTTGGGCTTATCACAAAAGGCTTACATTGATCGTGTCCTTAGTCGATATAACATGCAACACAGCTCTCCCTTTGTAGCTCCAGTAGTTAAAGGAGATGTTTTCGGTTCTTTTCAATGTCCAAAAACTGAGGATGAAAAGGCGCAAATGAGAATGATACCTTATGCCTCAGTAGTTGGGAGCCTCATGTATGCTCAAGTCTGCACTAGTCCAGATATCGCTTACGTTACAGGGATGCTAGGCCGTTATCTGTCTAATCCTGGCCTTGATCACTGGAAAGCAGCGAAGAAAGTACTTCGATATCTTCAGGGGACGAAAGTGTAACAACCCTAATTAAAAGTCCTATTTATATTATTATTTTATTCAATAGAAAACCCTAATTGAGACACCCAAGTGATTCTGCGCAAAACCTACAAATTTCAGAACAATCAGAATCAGGATCAGGGCCCCTAAAACTCAGGGGGGGCATTCCCTACTCAACGATTATCTTTATAACTTATTATAAAATTCGAATTTAATCAAAACGTCGACTCACCTGCACTTCAAACACACGTGGCAACAATATGGAGAAAAAGTATTCCTTACGGACCGTAAGGAATATTTGTTACGGTCCGTAACAAATGGCAAATTGGTGTATAAATAGCAGGCTTTGGGACTTGCTTCTGTGCGTTCGTTCGACGATAAAATTCAACTCAGGCGCGGAGATATCGTCCAATTACTTCAATTAACACACACTAAATCACTAATTAGTATAGCGGGGTGCTGCTGCACAGGGTATTAACTCGATCACTATTACGATTCATTGTCCGATCGATCAATATATCCAATGGATGTTTAAGTGCTGCCCACATTAGGGTTATACTTTGTCATTCGTCGTGATTTCGACGGGATGTTGAGTGCTGTCCGAAATCGGACTATACTCTGTCCTTAGTTGTGAATCCGCTGGATGTTTAAGTATCGTACTTTGTCGTTCGTCGTTAATTCGATGGATGTTTAAGTATCGCACTTTGTCGTTCGTTGTGAGAATTTGATCTCGTGAGTTATCGTAAATGCTGTATTAGTTAATTATCTAGTTTGTATGCACTAGGTTACAAGGCTAAGAAATAGGCTAAGCTCTACTCAAATTAAATCTGCAATATATCAAGGCTTATCTGTAGACTAAGCTTTGCCCGTAGAAATCTGCACTGTGAGTTCATTTCTCTTTTCTCACAGTTTGTGAGTCCACTCTATTTTCTCACAGTTTTATCACCTTTTTGTGATACAATTATAATTACAAAGGATTTTACAAAATCCTAAACGGTTACCAGTTATACTTACAGTTATTAAGTTTTTTTTTTATATTAACTGCCGATATGAAAGGTTTTACATATTATTTGATTCTCGTTATTATTTGCCAGAAAGTTAGTCAATATTTGCATGACTACAATAACAGTGGAAATTATGCATTCTACTAAGATTATATTTTAGTCTTAGTCACGTTAATATATTAAATAATGATATTACAATTATTTAATTGACATATTATATTTTAAAAAGTTATTATAGTTTGACATAACATGATATATGTCATTTTCTGGATTAAATGGTTTTATGCCATAAGTAATATAATTGACAAAGAAATGTCACGGGACACAATTAAGTCCAGAGTCACTAGTTAAGAGAATGATTAACAGTGACATATCCAAAGACACTAGTTGAGAGAATGATCAACAGTGTTATGAATAGAAATTACTAGTTGAGAGAATGATCAACAGTATTATAGAATCACTAGTTGAAAGAATGATCAACAGTGATATGACCAGAATCATTAGTTGAAAGAATGATAAAAAATGATATGATTATAGTCACAGGAATCGCCTAGTGACAGATAAATTGAATAATAGTAAAAGATAATTATTTGATGATTATAGTCACAGGAATTGCCTAGTGACAGATAAATTGAATAATAGTAAAAGATAATTATTTGATGATTATAGTCACAGGAATCGCCTAGTGACAGATAAATTGAATAATAGTAAAATATAATTTGATAAATTCACTATTGGATGAAAGTGAGCTAATAATTAATATGATTACTGTTACATCGGAACTGTCACCATGTGACAAATACTGATTGAGTTGAGTAAATATAAATAGATATAAAAACCTTAATACTGTAAGGTATAGCAATATATTTTATAAAAATAGGAATGAATTCACTCAGTATTTTCGCTGACAAAACCTTTTTCAAACATTTTTCAGGTAATTACAATAGATTGGAATAAGAGCTGGATACGACACTGAAAGGCTTCAAGAAGTGGCTTATTTTATTAATTAAATCAAATTAAGAAATATTGTTTTATGTAAACAAATTTATCTTATTAAAGCTATCTTTATAAAACATGGGTTTATCCCATCTATTTTAATAAATAAAATCCGGTGTTTCTAAACTCTGATATTTTTCCTAACTCACGGTCCTGATGAAATTTCCGCTGCAACGTTTTTAAAATAATCACCGGTACCGCTGGACTGTTCACGACTTCCGATTCCATCCAGGGTGGGTCGGGGGTCGTGACAGAAGGTGGTATCAGAGCCACTTGTTTAAGCTATTTAGGTGTTCTTTTAATACCTAAACTTAAACAATAAAGTTAGGAAACTGATACAAATTAACATATGTGTTATATATGAATATATATATGTCGATATGCACATATAATATCCTGGAAGTATTGTTTTCTATTCTGTGATATTATTAAGTGAAAATGTTTGCAATTCAGATGTCGAATGAAGTACCACATAATTCAGAAGTTCATGCTAATAATGAAAATCCTTTGGATAAAAATGCTATAGAAAATCTAATAGCTCAAGGAATAGCTAATGCTTTACCTAT
This sequence comes from Helianthus tuberosus, assembly GCA_030545235.1. Classification (NCBI taxonomy): domain Eukaryota; kingdom Viridiplantae; phylum Streptophyta; class Magnoliopsida; order Asterales; family Asteraceae; genus Helianthus; species Helianthus tuberosus. Next base: position 72,488,784 of record CM060371.1, on the reverse strand, counting down.
AATAATTAAAGCTGTTAAAAATCCCGTAGAACCTACCAAAGTTGTGAGTAGCAAGCATACTCGTGACGATGGTTTTAGCCATAGTGTCAATAGAGGTAATGATGATATTATCAAAACCCCATTTCCCAAGAAAAAGAAGGCGATGACTTTCGGGTGTACCTACAAAGAATTTCTAGCTTGTAAACCAATTGAGTTCGCCGGCAGTGAAGGAGCCACGGCTGCTCTGCGATGGTTGGAAAAGACGGAAGCTGTTCTTACAATCAGCAAATGTGCCGAAGAAGATAAGGTGATGTATGCATCTAATCTCTTTAAGGAAGAAGCCTTAGAATGGTGGAATACAATTCTTCAGGCAAAAGGAAGTGACATGGCTTATGCCATAAACTGGGAAAAATTCAAGGAAATGACAGAAAGGAAATTTTGTCCTCCTTATGAAAAGGAACGAATAGCTAACAAGTTCCTAAATCATAAAATGATAGATGTGAATTGTCGTGAATATACGACAACGTTCTTCGAATATGCAAGAATGGTACCAACTCTGGCTTCGCCAGAACCTGTACTAATTTCTCGTTATATTTGGGGATTAGTTAGCGAAATCCGAGACATAGTCAAGGCCACTAGACCACAGACTATTGAAGAAGCAGTCGAATTAGCTAACATGTTGACAGATGGACTAATCCGCACAAGAGAAGAAAACAAGAAGAAAGAGTTAGCCCAGAAAATTTCCCAAGAATTCTACAAGAAGACAGGAACTGAATCGTCATTGGAGCAACCTATCTGCAGAAGCTGTAACAAAAAGCATTCAGGAAGATGTCGTCTTAGGAAAACATCCTACTGTGACTTCTGCAAGATGACCGGACATATAGAGGAAGAGTGTAGAAGGAAAACTAATGTTTGTTTCAATTGCGGAGAAACAGGACACATCAAACCATATTGCCCTAAATTAACCAAAGCACTTGACAACAAGGCCAGAACAACAGACGGAGCTAAGAAGAACGCGTGAGCATTCGTACTTACTACGCAAGAAGCAGAAATGATTCCAGACATAATCGTTGATATATAATATCTAAGTTAAGTTATTATTTGACCCTAGTACAAATAAAAGTTTATAAATAAATACATTCTGTCAAGTACTTCATCTATTCAAAACCATAACAGAATTGTTTGATTTTCACTTTCACTGAATCATTCATTTGGTCACAATCACCTTGTCGTGATGTTTTCACAAAATTTGAAGCTTGTGCTAAATCTCGTTGCATACGGGTTTAATTATTCATTTATATTGAATCCGCTTTGTTGTCTTATTCTATAAACTCAATCTTAACACAATCATGTGCTAAGATAATGATACACAAATTCATTTCATATATTCAGTGTATCTCTTAATGATTTTTATATCAACAATCGAGCGTTTCGTAATCCTTATTATTTTATCATCTTTGATCGAAAAACATTATTTCGATTTTAATCCTACTAGATTTATTTGAAACATTCGGATTTACTTCATTTGATTTAAAGCATGGTGAAACTTGTTTCATTCACCGCTACTATTTTCAATTACTATGACACCTTGTGGCGTCATAATAAATTTGAAGTTTGAGCTATTCTCATTTTCACTCCTAATGAACGAATTTTAATTCTATTGGTTCATTATCTTAAACGGTCTTAATACAATTATGTGTTAAGATAAAAGTACACAAATTCATATCATATTCCGGTGTACCTCTTAACGTTTCTTTCATCATTTATCGAAAATTCTATAATATTCATTTGGTCTTTTCACTATCAATTGAAAATCCTATTCGAAATGAATATCCAAATTTACTTCGTTAAAGCTTTCAGTTGATTTCAGGGTGAAATTGTTCGATCACCGTAATTATTGAATTATTTCAATCATTACGATACCTTGCGGCGTCGTTATAAACTTGTAGCTTGGGCTAATCAAAAGCATACGAATCATTCAAAACCACGTATGTATTTCGTTTGACTCATCATTTGAAAATAGTCTTGATGCAATTATGTATTAAGACAATGATACACTAAACTCTATTGTATTTCGGTGTATCCTTGCAACTCATTGTCAACACCCTGATTTTTCTTATTATAGTTCGATAGTTGACAAATTATTTTCGTGCTTCTATTTCATTTTGAACTTGTTAATTCTGAGTATTCTTCAGTTGCCAATCAAAGTAAGCTTTCTTTTGACAAAAGAATTTTTATTGATTCTAAAAGTTCTTCACATTCATTCTAAATATCTATTGATCATATATCTTTTGGCTTGAAAATAGTCACATTGGAAATTATATCATTTCATCTTATCCATTTGACATCGATTTCTTGAAATAGTTCAGTTGAACCATTGAGTCCTATTTATTGTATGACTCGTTTGATATTCAATTCTGTGTCATCTACCTTAATATTGTTTTTATTGACTAGAATATAACATAAGTCTAAAAGAAATATCATAAATACACTTAGGAACTGGAATCTGAGATGAAGAAAAAGTATTCTTACTTATTCCAGTAAATCTCGAGGACGAGATTTTTATTAAGGTGGGGAGAATGTAACAACCCTCATTAAAAGTCCTATTTATATTATTATTTTATTCAATAGAAAACCTAATTGAGACACCCAAGTGATTCTGCGCAAAACCTACAAATTTCAGAACAATCAGAATCAGGATCAGGGCCCCTAAAACTCAGGGGGGGGCATTCCCTACTCAACGATTATCTTTATAACTTATTATAAAATTCGAATTTAATCGAAACGTCGACTCACCTGCACTTCAAACACACGTGGCAACAATATGGAGAAAAAGTATTCCTTACGGACCGTAAGGAATATTTGTTACGGTCCGTAACAAATGGCAAATTGGTGTATAAATAGCAGGCTTTGGGACTTGCTTCTGTGCGTTCGTTCGACGATAAAATTCAACTCAGGCGCGGAGATATCATCCAATTACTTCAATTAACACACACTAAATCACTAATTAGTATAGCGGGGTGCTGCTGCACAGGGTATTAACTCGATCGCTATTACGATTCATTGTCCGATCGATCAATATATCCAATGGATGTTTAAGTGCTGCCCACATTAGGGTTATACTTTGTCATTCGTCGTGATTTCGACGGGATGTTGAGTGCTGTCCGAAATCGGACTATACTCTGTCCTTAGTTGTGAATCCGCTGGATGTTTAAGTATCGTACTTTGTCGTTCGTCGTTAATTCGATGGATGTTTAAGTATCGCACTTTGTCGTTCGTTGTGAGAATTTGATCTCGTGAGTTATCGTAAATGCTGTATTAGTTAATTACCTAGTTTGTATGCACTAGGTTACAAGGCTAAGAAATAGGCTAAGCTCTGCTCAAATTAAATCTGGAATATATCAAGGCTTATCTGTAGACTAAGCTTTGCCCGTAGAAATCTACACTGTGAGTTCATTTCTCTTTTCTCACAGTTTGTGAGTCCACTCTATTTTCTCACAGTTTTATCACCTTTTTGTGATACAATTATAATTACAAAGGCTTTTACAAAATCCTAAACGGTTACCAGTTATACTTACAGTTATTAAGTTTTTTTTTATATTAACTGCCGATATGAAAGGTTTTACATATTATTTGATTCTCGTTATTATTTGCCAGAAAGTTAGTCAATATTTGCATGACTACAATAACAGTGGAAATTATGCATTCTACTAAGATTATATTTTAGTCTTAGTCACGTTAATATATTAAATAATGATATTACAATTATTTAATTGACATATTATATTTTAAAAAGTTATTATAGTTTGACATAACATGATATATGTCATTTTTTGGATTAAATGGTTTTATGCCATAAGTAATATAATTGACAAAGAAATGTCACGGGACACAATTAAGTCCGGAGTCACTAGTTAAGAGAATGATTAACAGTGACATATCCAAAGACACTAGTTGAGAGAATGATCAACAGTGTTATGAATAGAAATTACTAGTTGAGAGAATGATCAACAGTATTATAGAATCACTAGTTGAAAGAATGATCAACAGTGATATGACCAGAATCATTAGTTGAAAGAATGATAAAAAATGATATGATTATAGTCACAGGAATCGCCTAGTGACAGATAAATTGAATAATAGTAAAAGATAATTATTTGATGATTATAGTCACAGGAATTGCCTAGTGACAGATAAATTGAATAATAGTAAAAGATAATTATTTGATGATTATAGTCACAGGAATCGCCTAGTGACAGATAAATTGAATAATAGTAAAATATAATTTGATAAATTCACTATTGGATGAAAGTGAGCTAATAATTAATATGATTACTGTTACATCGGAACTGTCACCATGTGACAAATACTGATTGAGTTGAGTAAATATAAATAGATATAAAAACCTTAATACTGTAAGGTATAGCAATATATTTTATAAAAATAGGAATGAATTCACTCAGTATTTTCGCTGACAAAACCTTTTTCAAACATTTTTCAGGTAATTACAATAGATTGGAATAAGAGCTGGATACGACACTGAAAGGCTTCAAGAAGTGGCTTATTTTATTAATTAAATCAAATTAAGAAATATTGTTTTATGTAAACAAATTTATCTTATTAAAGCTATCTTTATAAAACATGGGTTTATCCCATCTATTTTAATAAATAAAATCCGGTGTTTCTAAACTCTGATATTTTTCCTAACTCACGGTCCTGATGAAATTTCCGCTGCAACGTTTTTAAAATAATCACCGGTACCGCTGGACTGTTCACAACTTCCGATTCCATCCAGGGTGGGTCGGGGGTCGTGACAGAAAGACTATAAACTGACTTATAGAAGAAGTGACGTTTTGGAAGTGGTTGGTTATTCTGATTCTGACTTTGCTTAATGCAAAGATGACAAGAAATCCACTTCAGGGTATATCTTTATGTTAGCCGGTGGACCTATTTCATGGAGGAGTCATAAACAACAGCTAACTTCAACATCTACTATGATGGCAGAATACATTGCTATATATAACGCTACCTGTCATGGAATGTTGCTAAAGAATCTGATTACTTGACTCAAAGTTGTTAATTCCATATCTAGACCATTGAAGCTGTACTGTGATAACTCAGCTGCCGTTAACTTCTGGAACAGTAACAGTTCGACCGGAGCTGGATTATATCTTGATACAAAGTATTTGTTCGTACGTGAACGTGTTGAGGAAAATAAGCTTTGTATTGAGTATATAAGTACGAAAAATATGCTTGCGGATCCGATGACTAAAGGTCTCCCACCTAAAGTATTCGAAGAACATGTTTCGAAGATGGGCTTTTGTAAAGACCTTATTTAAATGCATATTGTACTTACTTACGTTTTAATGATAATAAAATTTCCTCATTTTATTTGTTTGTCTCTGAAGAAACACTGACCTTAACGGTAGTATCTGATGAAGACTTCAATTATCAATGATCCGAACGACTAACTGCAAAACAGAAACACCATTAGGACTCGTTACAGGAATGGGGTTATTCCTGTAACCACCCTCCGGCGTGAGAATAAGTCTCGGTTTTGGGAGTAAAATTATAGAAAGGGGGAAGATAATGTATGAGAGTTAGATGATTCGTACCTTATACGTTTACCTCTATTTATAGTTTACGATTAGGGTTTCCCCTAACTTAGGATGGGCTCCTATAAGTTAGGGATTTGCATGATCTTCCCGAAAAGTTGGAGATTTGGTTGCGTAGCCTATCCATGTAGGATGGAATATTCTAGAACAAATATTTATAATTGTTTATTTATAATAAAATAATAGGTAATGACCGGGTTGGATTATCCGATTGGGGTCATACCTCGTCATGTCCCCCCAGTCCGAAGTTATGAAATGAAATTCATGAAATTGGACTAGAGAGAAAAAAGAAAGTATATCCTATTTAAGGAAAAATTTACATTGCCATAATGTGTTGTGAGAAAATGGTGGCAATGTGATAGGACGTGACAGTTAAGCCATCATTGGGATGCCACTTGGTTTACCCTGCTCTGACGCGTATGTCTGTCCGTTCACCTTTTTGAATTTTGAAAAGTTATCGTATAAATAGTACCTCTTTGCACGAGGGTTGAATTCCATTTTCTCAAAACACCTTCTTTCACTTCCCTTCTTACAAACAAAATGGCCGCTAAAACTGTTGAATCCTCTTCCTCTGTTTCCGCTGGCTCTGAAACCCTGTTCTGCAAATGGGGAGTTGTGTCTTACACCAACCTTGTGCAAGATTACGGGATTAGGGCTGAGTGGAATCCCGTGTTACCATAAAAAACGGACACAACGTATCCGTTGAAAGAGGGTAAAATCACGTTATTTAGTGATTTCTTCAAATTCTGCAATTTCCGGTTGCCCATCACCAAATTTTGCAAATCAGTACTTGATTATTACCACATTCATATTTCCCAACTGCATCCGTTAGAACTAGTGAAGCTTCATCAGTTCGAATTTGCTTGTGTGGCTTTAGGGCACATACCCGAACTCCTTGTTTTTAGGGCTTTCTTTGTGCTTGTGTGGAAATCCTCCTTTTTCACCTTTGATCGAAGAGACACTGAGGCTTCTTGTCTGAGGGAAATTCCTACCAGTTCCAGGGACAAGGATTGGAAAAAGAAGTTTTTCTACATTGACGACTCTGTAATTCCCGGTGAGATGCATTGGAGAAACATGGGGCCAAAGGACAAAATTAAGGACGACAGTCCTCCTGAAGATGCTTATACTTCAAATGCCCTATATACGAGATTGTGTGGTCGCCCATTCGAATGTACAGTAATCCCGAAAGGGGCCCTGGTAATGGCGGGGATGAGTCTGCTATGGCGTGATATCAAACAGTATCCCTCCTTTCGAAGGGATGATGAAGGTATTCATATGCTTTGCTAATCTCGTATTCTGTCGTTTTTTAAAATAACATTTATGCACTTTTCAGGAGAATGGAGCTTATTTGACTTTGTTGACCCTCCGCGGCATCTGGCGTTGAGGGCCGCAGACCGCGTGCTTGGTGAACAGGAGCCTGATGTGCTAAAAATTCACCTCGATCAATTTTTGCTACCCGCCCTGCCTGCAGATCCTATCGCATACATTGCCCCCTTTAATCTCAGCGAGGGTACTGACACTGTTAATCCAGAGAAAAAACCAACCCGGATAAAGATTACCGGTAGGAAATATATGGCGGCCGGGACGACCACATCATCCGCTGGTGGTGCGGCGATTACCAAAGGTGATATTGTTACTACAACTGAAATCACTAGCTGTCACACCCCGATTTCCACGTATCACCGGTGGGCCCGGTGGGAGAGTATCGTGACGTGGTTGGCAACATAATAGTCAAACAACACAATAATCAATATGCACAACGGAAGCAAATTTAAAAGATATAATACAACCGAATTTAATATTGTAATATCAAATGTCACAATATTTGGAAGTTTATCCACAGATGGATCGAAAATAAAGTAGTATTAATGGTTCAACAGACTTCAGGCATCTTAAGCTTGCGAGACTTCTAGTGATGCTAAGGAGAAATCCCAGCCAATTACGCTTAGTACCTGCATTTAATCTTTTTGGGAAAATACGTCAGTTTACACTGGTAAATACAATCAACTGACTCATTTTGGAAAATGATTGAAAATTGGTTTGGATGCACATGGCATAAACATTTTATTTAACTTGGGCGAATTATTTAATATTATAATCTTGTGAACGAATTATATGTTCCTTGTGCATTCAGTAGCCCGGATCTTGTCCGGGTTAAAGATCAATAGACACACCACATTATTCTTTTGTGCACTGACGGGTGTACGCCTACACCCCGCGCTTAAGTCGTGGCCATTTCGTAAAATGATGCCAAGGATATCCGGGACATGGTCATTAACCCCCCAAAGGCTTTAAGTAACAAGACTGTTTAAATGAGCCGATCAAATTATTCAATTACCCACTCAACGGTGGAGGATTTGATGCCCGATCAAGCGGTATGCTATATACCGTAACCCAAGCCCATATAGGGAAAATAAGTTAAAAGTATTTACCTGAGCAATGTATAAATCACAATAAGCAAAATTCACGTAGCTTTTACTGGTACTCCTAATCTGGAACGAAGGTTTTATAATAACCTATTAGAATCCTAACGGGTCTTTAGTTAAGCTTAAGCTTAGACCGGTTAGTTTCAAAGATACGGTTCGTACGCACGAATAAGCGAAGACCGGATAGAATGTGATTTAGACCCGACAAGTTCAGAGACTTGTTTAATATGGGTCCTTCATGCACATTCTGATACAAGGAAAAACAATTACATACCCACGCAGGGGCTTAAACGAATACAGCAATTACAGGCCCACGCAGGGGCTTAACTGATACAAGGAAAAACAACAGTGGAAGGATTCAATGATCCTTCTTGCTCTTCCCTTTGATCAAGCTTGTTAATCCTTGGAAGAAAGTCTGTCTCTCCCTGCGGTCTCTGTGAACTTCCCGTTCAACCTGATTTAACCTCTGAAGGAGTTCTTCATGCTCAGGTGGGGAGAACCTAGGCGGCTGCGATTGAGTCCGAATAATAGGCCTAGGAGGTATCTGGTACCCATGTGTTGGGTACCCTACTCCCCACGGATCTCCATAGGGTCCTTGGGTGTTGTAGTTAGCCGCTACCATGTACGGGTCGGCCTCCGCGTAACCATAGTTGTGGTGAGTCGGCGGTTAAAACGGGTTATACGCCATGGAACCCGTATATGCTGGAATTGGGTTGTCAAAACCCATCGGCGGTGGCTGTGGTACAACTGGGTTAGAGGGTCCACCCATTTGTGGGTCCTCCTGATGTGGCGGATAGTGGCTGCCACTGGATTGACGTGGGGAACTGAAATGGAAGTCCCCTGCTCGTGACGACATGCGCGCACAGGTTCTCCTTCGCCTCGGCGGTTGCGGAGGTGCCGGTTGCACTGGCGGCGGTGGAGGCGGTGGCGTGACTGCCACGAATCTGGAATCCACAGAGGGATCCTGTTGTTGTTGCGGCTGCTGCTGCTGAGGCGATGAATGGTGAGGAGGTGTATAGTACCATTCGTGCCTGGTGAACATGGCTTGAAAACTGTCTGGACCACCGTAGGGTGATCCGTGGAAAGAAGATCCGTCGGATATCTCGATGGGATGATTTGGCGTACCACTAGCAGGTTCGACGGGATCAGTGTCCTTGTCCATGTCCTCCGCGTGATCTCCGGAGTAGTGATCTTCTGGCCCCAGTGGGTTAAAACCCACGGGTTCTTGGATGTAATTGGCCGGGTTAAACTGGCCCCTGAAAACAGGTGTGGGGTCCCCGAAAGAATGATGCGATAAGGATCGCTGTAAGGGTATAAACGAAGGCTGAGGGTTGTTGGGCTCGTACTCCGATTGTGGCCCATAAGGGTTTTGAACCGGAGGTGTAGAGCTGTGTGATACCGATCGTCTGGCTGGTTCAACCAAGTTCCTCCTATTCTGCCGAGGGTCGTCACTCTCGGTAGTAGACGGAGCTCGCACATTTGACGGTCCAGCTTCATTATCATTGGGGGCGGTGATTGGCCCCTTGCCTCTTCCTCTTCTCCTGAAGAATCTTGGCGGCATTATGTTAATCCTGTCAATATGGCATGATATAACAAAACAAAAATATATGCAAAATAAAGGACAACACAAACAAAGTGGAATTTGTCCTATCTTATATGTCTAGACTCAAAAGTTTAGAATTGTGCAATTGTGTAACTGAGATTAAACACAGAAGGCTAGTGTTTAATTAACTCAGTGTTGGCTCTGATACCAAGCTGTCACACCCCGATTTCCACGTATCACCGGTGGGCCCGGTGGGGGAGTATTGTGACGTGGTTGGCAACATAATAGTCAAACAACACAATAATCAATATGCACAGCGGAAGCAAATTTAAAAGATATAATACAACCGAATTTAATATTGTAATATCAAATGTCACAATATTCGGAAGTTTATCCACAGATGGATCGAAAATAAAGTAGTATTAATGGTTCAACAGACTTCAGGCATCTTAAGCTTGCGAGACTTCTAGTGATGCTAAGGAGAAATCCCAGCCAATTACGCTTAGTACCTGCATTTAATCTTTTTGGGAAAATACGTCAGTTTACACTGGTAAATACAATCAACTGACTCATTTTGGAAAATGATTGAAAATTGGTTTGGATGCACATGGCATAAACACTTTATTTAATTTGGGAGAATTATTTAATATTATAATCTTGTGAACGAATTACATGTTCCTTGTGCATTCAGTAGCCCGGATCTTGTCCGGGTTAAAGATCAATAGACAGACCACATTATTCTTTTGTGCACTGACGGGTGTACGCCTACACCCCGCGCTTAAGTCGTGGCCATTTTGTAAAATGATGCCAAGGATATCCGGGACATGGTCATTAACCCCCCAAAGGCTTTAAGTAACAAGACTGTTTAAACGAGCCGATCAAATTATTCAATTACCCACTCAACGGTGGAGGATTTGATGCCCGATCAAGCGGTATGCTATATACCGTAACCCAAGCCCGTATAGGGAAAATAAGTTAAAAGTATTTACCTGAGCAATGTATAAATCACAATAAGATAAATGCACGTAGCTTTTACTGGTACTCCTAATCTGGAACGAAGGTTTTATAATAACCTATTAGAATCCTAACGGGTCTTTAGTTAAGCTTAAGCTTAGACCGGTTAGTTTCAAAGATACGGTTCGTACGCACGAATAAGCGAAGACCGGATAGAATGCGATTTAGACCCGACAAGTTTAGAGACTTCTTTAATATGGGTCCTTCATGCACATTCTGGATTTTGAGAAAAAACCGATAAGGTTTGACCCGTTTCGGCTAATTTATGTAAACTTGTTACATAAACCGAACCGAACGCGAAATAAGTGTAACGGGTAACAATGAGAGCCATTTACAGGTTTCCTAAGTTAATATGCTCCAAATATGTTGTGACATTAGTAAGGTGTCTTTTATTATGCCCGAAACGAATTTAAACACAAACTATGCCCCGTAGGGGTAGTTTGGTCATTTTAAAGGTTGTAAAAGAGTTTAAATGTTAACCTAAGTTACAGGCCTGATGTAATAAGCAAATATACTCAATTTTCTAAGTTATATCAGTAGGTTAAAGCATATATGTGAAATTTATCAATTTTAACCAAACTATGCCCCGTAGGGGTATTTTGGTAATTTCACATAAGCCGAAAAGCTCAAAACTGAAGTCTGAGTTTATCAACCTTTGGTTACTGTTAAAATATTATAATTTGCCTCATATATCAGTAGGTATCACCCTTGGTATGTTTAAAATAGTTTTAGTACATACTATGCGTTAAAAACGCTTAAAAAGGCGATTAAAAGCCGTTTACGGGTTCGATACATAAAGCTGATATTTTTTTATACTTCCAGGAGGCTTAAAATAATTTATTTAACATATATAATCAGTAGCAAAAGGTTTGGAGTCGTTTAGATATGTAAAACTCATTTTATGGCCCGTAAGGGCAAAACCGACAATTACCGGATTAAGCCTACGACTACTAGTTATGCTCAGCCTAAAATTAATTAAAAATATTTAAAAATCCCAAAATAATATATTACATCAGTGGGTAAAGATTTTGGTATCAAAAAGTAGGCTTAACTAGGCTATACGCTAATTACGCCATTTAGGTAACATAAAGCTTTCATTTTGCGCTGATGAGCATAACTCTCAATCTACACCTCAAACTGATGTCAAACTTTGCATACAAGTTTATATATCAGTAATTAAAGTTTCTACTCTTTACATTTCCAAAAATCACGTTTTAAGGTAATAAGGGCATAATGGTCAACATATGAGCAATTAACGGAATCATGCATATTAATTGGATAACTAATGATCCGAGGTGTATAATCACAGAGGGTTATACTAGCATGTAACCTGGTCCAAATTAAGCTCTAAGGCATTTCTAAAACATACCTAAACAGGTCAGAACTGAAAGTCAAAGTATAAGTCAAACTATGCGACTTTCGGTTCCGAACCGGGTTTAAATAGGAAATTGTCGGGTTGAACATGTTTAGACATGTTCTTACACTTATTACCAAGTTATATTAATGATCAAACATGTTGTATATGTTCTACATTGCTAATTATGCATAAATTGAAATTTAATTATCCTGTTGACTTTTTCTTAGCAAGTTTGACCCGACTTTTGACCTGGTTAGAATGGTAATCAGGGGGAACCCTTTTGAGGTTTTATTACCCACATAATTACCAACTTATAACTGTTTTTTATTCGAGATTTGACTGAGCCATTATTAATTAATCTCGAAGTCAAACCGTAATTACGATGGTTTGACTTTTAGCTAAATAATTAAGCTAAACATTATTAAAGAAGGATTAGCAAACTTACAAGTGTCTAATGGTTGATTAGGAAGGCCTGGAGAGTGCTCTTGTGCTCCACAATTGATCAGAGTTGCTTGAGGAATGAATGATCAATGTGTTTGCACAAAGAGGCTTTATATAGTAAACCAAGACACCACAATGTGTTGACATCTCAGTCTACTACTGCCCACAACATTCCCACATGTGTCCCTAGTGTTTAGGGGTTGTTTAGAGGTCAAGAGGGATGACGAAAACCGTTAAAAATCAGTTTCATGCGCGTAACAGTAAAACAACAACTTTTCTGTCGCTGGGCACTGCTTGCGCACCGTAAGGCTCCTGTTGTTGCGGTGCGCAAGCGTTCATCAGCAGCCAAAATTTTTGTTCTTTCATGCGTTCGAAAGGGCAACCTCATATTCCGACTTTGGGACATTGTTTTATCAATTAGGGGCCCTTAAAATGTGTCTTGTACTATTACATACCCTACCATTTGGTATGTTTCAATGAATGCTTAATGAAAGTGCCGAACAATAAGGTTTACCGTAGAGATTTTCTTCGTAGGAGTCCACTACCTCAATTATTGTCAAGAATTTCTGGATTTAGATGTTTAAGATACATATACTTGGGTCTTGGGATTTATAATTGAGGTCGTTCAGAGGTAAAAATTAACATGACGCCACTTTTAAATCCTGCAAAAACATCTTTATTACATCCGGGTTTACAACGCGTTTTGTCTTTCATGACACGTGTCGTTATTTCATTGAACACGAATTTTCGAGGTGTTACATCCTCACCCCCATAAAATAAATCTCGACCCGAGATTTACTGAAATAAATAAGGGTACTTTTCTTTCATCGTGGATTCAACCTCCCACGTATATTCGGGACCTCTACGGCCATCCCATTTGACCTTTACAATAGGTACATGCTTTCTTCGAAGCTTCTTTACCTGTCAATCTTCAATCGACAAAGGTCTTTCCACAAATTTTAAGCTCTCATCTATATGCACATCTGAATGCGGTATTACAAGTGATTCATCAGCGAAGCACTTCTTCAGATTGCAGATGTGGAACACATTGTGAATTCCACTGAGCTCTTCTGGTAAGTTTAATTTATAGACAACTGACCCGACACGTTCGATAAGCTCGAAAGGTCCTATGTATCTCGGGCTTAGCTTGCCTTTCTTACCAAACCGCATCACTCCCTTCCAGGGTGACACTTTAAGTAGGACTTTGTCACCCACTTCGAAGTGACAATCTTTACGCTTTGGATCAGCGTAACTCTTCTGCCTATCCCGGGCAGCTTTGAGACGGTCACGAATCTGGACAATTTTGTCCGTTGTTTCAAACACTATCTCTGGTCCTGATAATTGGACATCTCCAACTTCCGCCCAACAAACTGGCGTTCTACACTTTCTACCATATAATGCCTCAAAAGGCGCAGCCTTGATGCTGGTGTGGTAGCTATTGTTGTAGGAGAATTCGATTAATGGTAGATGTTTATCCCAACTACCACCCAAGTCAATCACACATGCACGAAGCATGTCTTCCAACGTTTGAATAGTACGCTCACTCTGACCGTCAGTCTAAGGATGATAAGCCGTACTAAAATTCAAACGTGTGCCCAAAGATTGTTGGAAACTCTTCCAAAAATGGGACGTGTATCTAGTATCTCTGTCAGAGATAATAGACAGAGGTATGCCATGTAAGGCTACAATCTTATCAACGTATAACTGGGCTAACATATCGGAGCTATAAGTCTCCTTGATGGGTAAGAAATGTGCTGACTTAGTCAGTCTATCAACTATAACCCATATTGTATCATTTCCTTTCCTTATCTTTGGCAACTTGGTGATGAAATCCATCGTCACTATTTCCCACTTCCACGTAGGAAGTTCAGGCTGTTGTAGCAAACCTGACGGTTTTTGATGTTCTGCTTTAACTTGTGCACATGTCAAGCATTTTGCTACATAAGCGGCTACAGACTTTTTCAAGCCTATCCACCAATAATTTGCCCTTAGATCCTGGTACATCTTATCAGCTCCAGGATGAATGGAGTATTTGGAACTATGGGCTTCCTGGAGGATGAAATCTCGAAGTCCTCCATAAATTGGAACCCATATTCGTCCATTCAATCTTAGAATTCCGTCCTTGCTAAGAGTTAACTGCTCCTCCGTTACTCCTAACTTTTCATTAGGATAGTTAGCTTCCAACACAGCTTCCTTCTGTGCAGCTAACAACCTTTCAATCAAACTGTTCTTTATCTCCATGCGCTTGGCATTGATTCGAATGGGTTTCACCCTTTCCTTCCGACTCAAGGCATCGGAGACTACATTCGCCTTGCCGGGATGGTATCTGATTTCACAATCATAATCATTTAAAGTCTCCATCCAGCGGCGCTGCCTCATATTTAATTCCTTCTGATTAAACAGATGTTGGAGGCTCTTGTGATCAGAATAAATCACACACTTGACACCATATAGATAGTGCCTCCAAAGCTTCAGTGCGAATACAACGGCACCCAGCTCCAAGTCATGGGTGGTGTAATTCTTTTCATGCACTTTCAATTGTCGTGAAGCGTAGGCAATAACTTTACCTTTCTGCATAAGCACACACCCCATCCCGGTGTGCGATGCATCACAATAAACCACAAAATCTTCGATTCCATCAGGCAATGTCAACACAGGAGCATTGCTCAACTTCTGCTTGAGAATATTAAAGGATTCTTGCTGCTTAGGACCGCAAACAAACTTAACCTTCTTCTTAGTTAAGGAGGTTAGGGGTGCAGCAATCCTTGAAAAATTTTCAATGAAACGCCTGTAATATCCTGCCAATCCCAGGAAGCTACGAATCTCTGTAGGCGTCTTTGGTTCTTGCCAGTTCATTACTGCTTCAACCTTAGCGGGATCCACCTGGATACCACGCTCACTGACCACATGTCCAAGAAATTGGACTTCTCGTAGCCAAAATTCACACTTAGAGAATTTGGCATAGAGTTTCTCCTAATGTAGAAGTTTGAGAATACATCGAAGGTGTTTCTCGTGGTCAGCTTGGTTCTTAGAATAAATGAGAATGTCGTCGATGAAAACGATGACGAATTTATCTAAGTACGGCTTGCAAACGCGATTCATGAGACCATGAATGCGGCCGGTGCATTAGTGAGCCCAAAAGGCATCACTAGGAACTCGTAGTGACCGTAACGAGTCCTAAATGCAGTCTTGTGAACGTCTTCATCTTTAACCTTCAACTGATGGTAGCCTGACCTCAAATCAATTTTCGAGAAATAACTTGTCCCTTGAAGCTGATCGAACAGATCATCGATCCTTGGCAAAGGATACCTATTCTTGATCGTGACTTTATTAAGCTCGCGATAGTCGATGCACAGACGCATCGACCCATCCTTCTTCTTGACAAACAGGATTGGCGCTCCCCAAGGAGATGAACTAGGTCTAATGAAACCTTTAGCCAGCAATTCATCTAGCTGCGTCCTCAACTCCTTCATTTCTGTGGGTGCCAACCTGTATGGTGCTCTAGCAACAGGTGCTGCTCCGGGGATGATATCAATCCTGAATTCCACTTGCCTATCTGGTGGCAAACCAGGTAGTTCTTCCGGAAAAACTTCTGGGAATTCAGAGATGACAGGGATGTCTTCTATCTTCGGTTTAGGCTCATCAATAATCACTTGTGCCATGTAGATGACACAACCCTTCTTCAAACACTTGGAAGCCTTGAGCATAGTCACTTGCTCAGGTAGCCCATACTGGGTATCTCCCCGAATGGAAAGTGATTCACCAGACGGAGTCTTTATTACCACTTGTTTCTTGTTACAGACAATTTGGGCCTGGTTATGAGATAACCAGTCCATACCCAGAACTATGTCAAAACCGGCCAACTTAAAGGGTAGTAGAGACAGAGGAAAAGAATGGTTCTTAATGGATATAACACATCCATCTAACACAGTAGAGACGGTTTCTAGGGTGCCATCTGCTAACTCCACCTCATAGTTTACTTTTAAGGTTTTGACAGGTAAATTCAACAATTCACAAAACTTATTATCAACGAAGGACTTATCAGCGCCTGAATCAAAAAGTACTCTAGCATAGACGTCATTTACAAGGAAAGTACCTGTAATAACGTTGTCGTCTAGAACCGCTTCTTTTGCGTCCATTCTGAAGACTCTGGCATTAGTCTTCTTGGCCTCTTCAGGCTTCTTGGTGTACTTGGGGTAGTTGGTTTTAATGTGCCCCTTTTCATTGCAACGATAGCACGTTGCGTCTTTCATCTTCTTGCAATCCAAGGTTTTGTGATCCGTGGACTTGCATATACCACACGCATAGGTTTTTGACTGAGTCTGTGAGTTCGACTCAAGTCTGCACTTTCCATAGTGCTGTTTCTTGCAAATTTTGCATTTGGGCTTCTCACCAGAATGATGCCCATCTTTCCTTGACTCCGATCCTTTCTTGTTGTCACCGTTCCCACGGTGTTTCTTGTTCGATCTTCGTGAACTATCATCTTCACGTTTTCTCTTCTCAGCCTCTTTGTTTCTCAGCGATCTTTGTCGGACCGCATCCAGAGTAAGTGACAAAGATATGTCATCTACAGACCTGAAGGTAGCTGGCCGAGAAGCTTTTACGCTTGCCTTGATTTCCGGGGCTAAACCACCGATAAAACGAGCGATTCTTTTTGGCTCCGGGGTTACCAGATATGGAACCAACCGAGACATAGTGTTGAAGCTCGTTAGGTAAGCTTGACAGTCAAGGTTTGTCATCACCAATGATAGAAAATCAGATTCTATCTTCTCCACCTCATGCTGAGGGCAGTAATTTTCCCTGATAAGGGCAACAAATTGATCCCATGACATATTGTACAATGGGATTTTCTCGGTGGCTTGAATCAGAGATCTCCACCATGCTAAAGCTTCACCCTTAAAGGACTGCGACACAAACTTAACCACATCCTTTTCAGCGCATCCGCTGATATCCACAACCGTGTCCATCTCGTCTAACCACGTCATGCAGTCGACGGCTCCCTTTTCCCCAGTAAAATCCCTGGGCTTACAAGACACGGAGTACTTATAGGAGCAACCCTTGTTACGGGGTTCTTGATTCAGCACTATCTGCTGAGATGGGACACTTTGATGGTTGGTGGACTGACGATCATCACCATCTTTCTTGGGTCCATCATTTTTGGGAGGTGGCTTGCTGTGAGCCTCAGAGTGTGTTTTGGGCTTTGAGGGCGGCGTAGATAGGGTCCTACTCCGAGTCCCACTATAATCTTCCTACTGCCGTTCCAAGGCCCTTGTAACTGCGCCATCTACTAGCGCTTTCAATTCAGCACCCGTCAAAGTAATTCGGGCGTTATCGTTTTCCTCCACTGGATGGCTATTTATTTCGTCAGAATTAGCCATTTTAATTGAACTGTTACAGAAAACAAGGACAATAGTTTACTTGGGAGTTTATTATGGAATTGTCTTTTATGGCAATTCATTAACCATGGTAACAGAGACCATATTTGGTTAATTTATAAATCATATTTATTAAGGATTTCTATTATAATTTATCCTAATTATAAAACATTAACAGTTTTATTTGTGGCACAAAAGGCCTAGTCACATGGACACTTTTAATTTAATCTATGATTTCAGAGAATCAAAACATTAAGGTATACTGGCACAATAGGCCTAGTCATAAGGACGTTTACAAATTATAAGCTATGATTTCAGAGAATCAACGCATGAAGGTTTGAACCTAGTTCATCACCTTTATTTGACAGGGAGTCATCGCTACCACTGTCTTTTGGCTGATATGGAAATGAGCAGGGCCCGTAGGCGCTATATTACTACGTATGGTAAAAATATGATCATCTTAATTGATGATCTTAACCCATGATTCAGAGATCATTAAATTGGGTTAGGAATCTTCTAAAGAATCCTTATACATATAAAAATGACGTGTGATTTTAACGAATCACGTCTGCCAGGAGTGTTAACATGTTTTCAGATGTTAACTTGGATTTGAATCTTTCGAACAGGTCTTACCATCTTGGCCCGGTCTTATAATGACCCAAAGGCTAGGTTTCACTCTTTAAGATTCTTAATTAATAATTACATAGGCAGATTATTTCAAAAGGAATGATTTTAATTTATTTATTTCATTTATAATTTATATATGCACATAATGGCAAACATGAAATTTATAAAACAAACATGCCATTTATTTATTATAATATTACATGCTGCCATAAACGGGTCTTTTCAACAAACAATTACCCACGCAGGGGTCAATCAACATGCTCGTCCACGCAGGGACTTTAAACAAACATAATAGTCCACGCAGGGACCTTAAACAAACAAACTAGTCCACGCAGGGACTTTAAGCAAACATCATACCCTCGCAGGGGTTAACGGAAGATAGACCCACGCAGGGGTCAAAACAACACACTTACATACCCACGCAGGGGCTTAAACGAATACAACAATTACAGGCCCACGCAGGGGCTCAACTGATACAAGGAAAAACAACAGTGGAAGGATTCAATGATCCTTCTTGCTCTTCCCTTTGATCAAGCATGTTAATCCTTGGAAGAAAGTCTGTCTCTCCCTGCGGTCTCTGTGAACTTCCCGTTCAACCTGATTTAACCTCTGAAGGAGTTCTTCATGCTCAGGTGGGGAGAACCTAGGCGACTGCGATTGAGTCCAAATAATAGGCCTAGGAGGTATCTGGTACCCATGTGTTGGGTACCCTACTCCCCATGGATCTCCATAGGGTCCTTGGGTGTTGTAGTTAGCCGCTACCATGTACGGGTCGGCCTCCGCGTAACCATAGTTGTGGTGAGTCGGCGGTTCAAACGGGTTATACGCCATGGAACCCGTATATGCTGGAATTGGGTGGTCAAAACCCATCGGCGGTGGCTGTGGTACAGCTGGGTTAGAGGGTCCACCCATTTGTGGGTCCTCCTGAGGTGGCGGATAGTGGCTGCCACTGGATTGACGTGGGGAACTGAAATGGAAGTCCCCTGCTCGTGACGACATGCGCGCACCGGTTCTCCTTCGCCTTGGCGGTTGCGGAGGTGCCGGTTGCACTGGCGGCGGTGGAGGCGGTGGCGTGACTGCCACGAATCTGGAATCCACAGAGGGATCCTGTTGTTGTTGCGGCTGCTGCTGCTGAGGCGACGAATGGTGAGGAGGTGTATAGTACCATTCGTGCCTGGTGAACATGGCTTGAAAACTGTCTGGACCACCGTAGGGTGATCCGTAGAAAGAAGATCCGTCGGATATCTCGATGGGATGATTTGGCGTACCACTAGCAGGTTCGACGGCATCAGTGTCCTCGTCCATGTCCTCCGCGTGATCTCCGGAGTAGTGATCTTCTGGCCCCAGTGGGTTAAAACCCACGGGTTCTTGGATGTAATTGGCCGGGTTAAACTGGCCCCTGAAAACAGGTGTAGGGTCCCCGAAAGAATGATGCGATAAGGATCGCTGTAAGGGTATAAACGAAGGCTGAGGGTTGTTGGGCTCGTACTCCGATTGTGGCCCATAAGGGTTTTGAACCGGAGGTGTAGAGCTGTGTGATACCGATCGTCTGGCTGGTTCAAACAAGTTCCTCCTATTCTGCCGAGGGTCGTCACTCTCGGTAGTAGACGGAGCTCGCACATTTGACGGTCCAGCTTCATTATCATTGGGGGCGGTGATTGGCCCCTTGCCTCTTCCTCTTCTCCTAAAGAATCTTGGCGGCATTATGTTAATCCTGTCAATATGGCATGAGATAACAAAACAAAAATATATGCAAAATAAAGGACAACACAAACAAAGTGGAATTTGTCCTATGTTATATGTCTAGACTCGAAAGTTTAGAATTGTGCAATTGTGTAACTGAGATTAAACACAGAAGGCTAGTGTTTAATTCACTCAGTGTTGGCTCTGATACCAACTTGTCACACCCCGATTTCCACGTATCACCGGTGGCCCGGTGAGGGAGTATCGTGACGTGGTTGGTAACATAATAGTCAAACAACACAATAATCAATATGCACAGCGGGAGCAAATTTAAAAGATATAATACAACCGAATTTAATATTGTAATATCAAATGTCACAATATTCGGAAGTTTATCCACAAATGGATCGAAATTAAAGTAGTATTAATAGTTCAACAGACTTCAGGCATCTTAAGCTTGCGAGACTTCTAGTGATGCTAAGGAGAAATCCCAGCCAATTACGCTTAGTACCTGCATTTAATCGTTTTGGGAAAATACGTCAGTTTACACTGGTAAATACAATCAACTGACTCATTTTGGAAAATGATTGAAAATTGGTTTGGATGCACATGGCATAAACATTTTATTTAACTTGGGAGAATTATTTAATATTATAATCTTGTGAACGAATTACATGTTCCTTGTGCGTTCAGTAGCCCGGATCTTGTCCGGGTTAAAGATCAATAGACACACCACATTATTCTTTTGTGCACTGACGGGTGTACGCCTACACCCCGCGCTTAAGTCGTGGCCATTTCGTAAAATGATGCCAAGGATATCCGGGACATGGTCATTAACCCCCTAAAGGCTTTAAGTAACAAGACTGTTTAAACGAGCCGATCAAATTATTCAATTACCCACTCAACGGTGGAGGATTTGATGCCCGATCAAGCGGTATGCTATATACCGTAACACAAGCCCGTATAGGGAAAATAAGTTAAAAGTATTTACCTGAGCAATGTATAAATCACAATAAGCAAAATGCACGTAGCTTTTACTAGTACTCCTAATCTGGAACGAAGGTTTTATAATAACCTATTAGAATCCTAACGGGTCTTTAGTTAAGCTTAAGCTTAGACCGGTTAGTTTCAAAGATACGGTTCGTACGCACGAATAAGCGAAGACCGGATAGAATGTGATTTAGACCTGACAAGTTCAGAGACTTGTTTAATATGGGTCCTTCATGCACATTCTGGATTTTGAGATAAAACCGATAAGGTTTGACCCGTTTCGGCTAATTTATGTAAACTTGTTACATAAACCGAACCGAACGCGAAATAAGCGTAACGGGTAATAATGAGAGCCATTTACAGGTTTCCTAAGTTAATATGCTCCAAATATGTTGTGACATCAGTAAGGTGTCTTTTATTATGCCCGAAACGAATTTAAACACAAACTATGCCCCGTAGGGGTAGTTTGGTCATTTTAAAGGTTGTAAAAGAGTTTAAACGTTAACCTGAGTTACAGGTCTGATGTAATCAGAAAATATACTCAATTTGCTAAGTTATATCAGTAGGTTAAAGCATATATGTGAAATTTATCAATTTTAAGCAAACTATGCCCCGTAGGGGTATTTTGGTAATTTCACATAAGCCGAAAAGCTCAAAACTGAAGTCTGAGTTTATCAACCTTTGCTTACTGTTAAAATATTATAATTTGCCTCATATATCAGTAGGTATCACCCTTGGTATGTTTAAAATAGTTTTAGTACATACTATGCATTAAAAACGCTTAAAAAGGCGATTAAAAGCCGTTTACGGGTTCGATACATAAAGATGATATTTTTTTATACTTCCAAGAGGCTTAAAATAATTTATTTAACATATATAATCAGTAGCAAAAGGTTTGGAGTCGTTTAGATATGTAAAACTCATTTTATGGCCCGTAAGGGCAAAACCGACAATTACCGGATTAAGCCTACGACTACTAGTAATGCTCAGCCTAAAATTAATTAAAAATATTTAAAATCCCCAAAATAATATATTACATCAGTGGGTAAAGATTTTGGTATCAAAAAGTAGGCTTAACTAGGCTATTCGCTAATTACGCCATTTAGTTAACATAAAGCTTCCATTTTGCGCTGATGAGCATAACTCTCAATCTACACCTCAAACTGATGTCAAACTTTGCATACAAGTTTATATATCAGTAATTAAAGTTTCTACTCTTTTACATTTCCAAAAATCACGTTTTATGGTAATAAGGGCATAATGGTCAACATATGAGCAATTAACGGAATCATGCATATTAATTGGATAACTAATGATCCGAGGTGTATAATCACAGAGGGTTATACTAGCATGTAACCTGGTCCAAATTAAGCTCTAAGGCATTTCTAAAACATACCTAAACAGGTCAGAACTGAAAGTCAAAGTATAAGTCAAACTATGCGACTTTCGGTTCCGAACCGGGTCTAAATAGGAAATTGTCGGGTTGAACATGTTTAGACATGTTCTTACGCTTATTACCAAGTTATATTAATGATCAAATAGGTTGTATATGTTCTACATTGCTAATTATGCATAAATTGAAATTTAATTATCCTGTTGACTTTTTCTTAGCAAGTTTGACCCGACTTTTGACCTGGCTAGAATGGTAATCAGGGGGAACCCTTTTGAGGTTTTATTACCCACATAATTACCAACTTATAACTGTTTTTGATTCGAGATTTGACTGAGCCATTATTAATTAATCTCGAAGTCAAACCGTAATTACGATGGTTTGACTTTTAGCTAAATAATTAAGCTAAACATTATTAAAGAAGGATTAGCAAACTTACAAGTGTCTAATGGTTGATTAGGAAGGCCTGGAGAGTGCTCTTGTGCTCCACAATTGATCAGAGATGCTTGAGGAATGGATGATCAATGTGTTTGCACAAAGAGGCTTTATATAGTAAACCAAGACACCACAATGTGTTGACATCTTAGTCTACTACTGCCCACAACATTCCCACATGTGTCCCTAGTGTTTAGGGGTTTTTTAGAGGTCAAGAGGGATGACGAAAACCGTTAAAAATCAGTTTCATGCGCGTAACAGTAAAACAACAACTTTTCTGTCGCTGGGCACTGCTTGCGCACCGTAAGGCTCCTGTTGTTGCGGTGCGCAAGCGTTCATCAGCAGCCAAAATTTTTGTTCTTTCATGCGTTCGAAAGGGCAACCTCATATTCCGACTTTGGGACATTGTTTTATCAATTAGGGGCCCTTAAAATGTGTCTTGTACTATTACATACCCTACCATTTGGTATGTTTCAATGAATGCTTAATGAAAGTGCCGAACAATAAGGTTTACCGTAGAGATTTTCTTCGTAGGAGTCCACTACCTCAATTATTGTCAAGAATTTCTGGATTTAGATGTTTAAGATACATATACTTGGGTTTTGGGATTTATAATAGAGGTCGTTCAGAGGTAAAAATTAACATGACGCCACTTTTAAATCCTGCAAAAACATCTTTATTACATCCGGGTTTACAACGCGTTTTGTCTTTCATGACACGTGTCGTTATTTCATTGAACACGAATTTTTGAGGTGTTACACTAGCCCCACCCATGTGTCGAAAAAACGAAAGTTGTTTATTTCTCCGAGGCTGACTGCGTTTGAAGCCATGCAGGCCGCCTATGCCAAACCAATTGGTACGCATTTTACATCTTCATTTATGAAGTAGATGATTCGTGCGACTAAAGTGTGTTTTTAATACAGGGACTACTGGCGCGGTTCCAACTTCACATGTGGCAGCCATGCCCTTGTCATCTATGGGGGCGGTGAATCCCACTGCTAGCAGCCAACCGGAGCCTATACCATCGGTGAGTCCGTCTACCACTGTTAGCTGTGCCATGCCACCACCCGCATTCACCGCTGCTGTGACTGTAACAACTAGTCTTATTTCCATGCCACTGACTTCCAGTGTCACACCTTCTCCTTTGTTTGATTCTCCTTTGAGTATTTTTTCCACTGTTGGGAAAGAGATTCCTGCCACATCTTCTACTCATGAGGCGACGAGTGCTGGGGACCGTGCCGCTGGCGATACTGGTGGGTCAAGCAGTGGCATTGCTAACGATGGAGCCCGCTTGGGAGATGATCTTTACTTGCCTACCATCAACTGGGATCCTAATAATCGGGATAAGCGCTACCAACCTCAGTGGAAAATTGCGGAGTCTTCTAGGTTGATCTATCCTCCAGTGGTTCAACATTGGGTTGAGCGGGCTTATCCTCCAGCGGAGGTGGCATATGTTGAGGGGCTGAATAATGAGAACTTGATGAATTCTGCCATTGTTGATTCTGTTAGCCAACCCCGGAGGCTTACAGAGATCCGATGTCGGTGGATGCATGACAATAATGAGCTCCACCGGGCCCAGGCTACTATTGAAGAACTTACAGATGAGAAATACCACCTGGAGAGTCAACTTCAGGCCGCTGGATTGAGGGAAAGTCGGTTTGTATCGTAGAAAAACAAGGCCGATGATGACTTGAAGAGGGTTACTGCCCATCTTGCCGAAGAGCGACTTATGTGGGCTCGAGACATAGCGGAAAAGGACCGGGTGATCGCTCATGCTAAAAGCGTGCAGGAGGAGCTAGAGCGTAAAGTTGTTAGTGAGGCTCAGAAGGTGAAATCCGAAATGACTGCCCTTGTGGAAAAATTTCGAATTGACACTGATTTTGTGTCGCAGGTTCAGGAACGCTATCAAGCGTTGACCGTTGAGGTAGAAGCTTCGAATGCCAAGGCTCAGGCAAGACAGGCGGACTTGGAGGAGCGGGAAGGGCAACTTAGAGAACTCCAACAGCGTTGTGATTCCCTTATCCTTGAACGGAATACACTTACCCAATCTTCTGCCACACGCCTAAAGGAAACGGAGAGTGCCCTGGATCAAGCAAATGTTGAAGTAGAGGGGTTAACCAATCAACTGGCCGCTCTACGGGGCGACAGAAATTGGCTGATAACCACCGGGCTAGTAGGAGCGTTTGAATACCTTCGCCAATCAGCGCCCTTAACTTCGCTGATAGACCGTCTTTCCGCTGCTGCCTATCAATCCGGTCACCATAATGGCGTTTATCAAGGATACTTCCATTGTAAACAATCAGAAAGGATTCCTCCTGACTTTCATGTGGCTAGGGGCAAATTTGAAGGTGAAATGGCTGATGCATTGGAGGCGGTATACAACGAGCCACTGCCTGGGTATGCTGACTTAGTGGAAAAGGTGAATGAAGAGGGCACCGAATCTCTCCGTATGATGCTGGACCCTGCGGAAGAGTCTGAGGAAGCATAAGTAGTTCTGTGTTGTTCATGTTTTTTAAACATTTGCGTCGTTTGTAATAACACTGTTTAACCTTGGTTTTTGTGCAAACATCTACGTAGCTTGTCAGACATTTAATGCTAATCTCATGATGCATGCAGCCTCCCTTCTTCTGAAGTGTGGCGATTTGACCCGTAATGATTATTTACCATTAATGATGCTGTCGTCATCTCTGTCAAAACTGTTTGCCCCTCAATAAATTTTGTTTCTTTTTTCCAAATTTGGTAACTAAAAAATATGAGTCGGAGAAGTTATAAGCAAAGACTTTCTGATATTTTCCGACGTTTGGATGCCGTCGATGGCCTGGTTCAACTACAAACTCTGGTGACAAAGTCGATGATTCAGAGGAGAAGAAAACCTAACGCCATTCCTACCCGGGCGAATCGTGCATGCCAGAGTATTGTTTATGAGGATACTCTACCAGCTGACACTGACATGACACTACTATCGGCCGACGATCTGATGCAAATCGTTCCGGCCAGTCATGTTCAACGTTGCCCTTTAGTGTACGAACGTCGTCGTGGTGGTCGTGCTGGAAAAGATTCTGTTGATAACCCGGGGGTGATATCTCCACCGGTGATTGGAGGATCAGCTGATGACCTGATCATTGATCCCCGTGTGCTGGATTGTGGTAAGGTGCTGTATACCCCTGCAGAGGTGATGGCGACCTGTTCCCACAAGTAGGTGTTAGAACATGTTCCTTTTTTGGTTCCCATGTGTTGGTTTTTTAACAATAGGGACAAGTACTTGGTTTTGTATAAGATAGTTTGTATGTATGTTTTGTTAAAATACCTATCTTTTGTTAGCGGTTGTTGTATCTATTACCAAGATACCCACGTTAAGCGCTGTATATTTTGACCCTATGACTTATGTGTATGAAGATATTTTCATGTTTAAGGGCACCGTTATTTACCGCTTTGTTCAATTTGCTTGCAATGGTATTATATTATTTCGTAATGAGATAAAACAAAAGGGAAATAACTTTTATTTGACTCAAAACTTAAATGAAAAGAAGCGACATCGCCATGGATGGATTACACTTGTTTACTGAAAAGGAAAAAGAAATTTTGATGTTGCTGTTAGGAGCAAGGCGTTACAGGTAACATTTTTTCAACTGAGCAATGTTCCAGCTTCGCGGTATGGCGGTTCCATCTAGCCTGGACAATCGATAGGCCCCTTTGCCTAGATCTTCTTGAATAATATAGGGGCCCTCCCAGTTGGGTCCTAATTTCCCTGTGGGCTCCGCCCTACTGGCTTCATTGTCTCGCATGACATAATCGCCTTCTTTGAATGTCTGCTGTGCCACGCGTTTGTTGTAGTACTTTTCCAATGTCTTTTTGTACCTTGCTTCGTTGATAGCGGCGGCTTCACGCCTTTGCTCGAGTGCGTCTAGACCCTCCCTTAGCAGCCTATCGTTATTATTACCCGTGGTAAGGCGACATAGTGATGGCAACCCCACCTCAGCGGGTATCATTGCTTCCATACCATAGGTTAGGCTGAAAGGTGTTTCATTATTACTTGTCTTGGGCATTGTTCGGTGCGCCCATAGGACATTTGGCAGTTCTTCAACCCAGGAGCTCCCCTCAGAGTCCAATCTTCTATTTATGCCATCTAGCAAACTTCTATTCACCCGCTCTACCTGGCCGTTCCCTTGGGGATGTGCTACAGATGTGAAAATTTGTTGTATCTGGAGTTCAGCGCACCATTCTTGTAAAACTTTGTCGGTGAACTATGTTCCGTTGTCGCTCACCAAGTATAGTGGCAATCTGAACCGGCATACTATGTGTTCCCAAAGGAACTTTTTGGCATTTTCCGCCGTGATCTTAGCCAGAGGTTTGGCCTCCACCCATTTGGTGAAGTAGTCGATTGCCATAATTTAGTATTTTAGCCTTCCGGGTGCCGGCGGGAATGGTCCAACGATATCCACCGCCCATTTCTGAAAAGGCCAGGCCGCGGTGACTGGGATCAGGTTGTTCTTGGGCCTAAGTGTTTGAGGAGCGAATTTCTGACAGCTACGACATTTTCTAAGTTCCTGTACCGCGTCTTCGTGCATCCCGGGCCAACAATACCCAGCGTTGTGGATTTTGGCTACAACTGCCCGGGGTCCGGCGTGGATACCGCATATGCCTGCATGAATTTCTTGCATCAAGTACTTAGCTTCTATCGGAGAAACGCATCATAGGAGTGGACCCAAGTATGACTTTCGGTATAAAATGCCACCATTTACTTCATATTGCAACACCTTTGTTTGTATTTTCTGAGTTTCGCCTCTACCGGGGGGCAATTCCCCCTTTGTAAGAAACTTTAACATCGGGGTATACCAACAAGGTTCTTCCGCCGTTACTGCGGAGACACTCCGGGGCTCAATTGAAGGCGTCTGTAACGTCTCCACTTTGACTTCTTTTTCCATACCCGAAGTGGCGAGCTTGCTTAAAGCATCTGCTATCTGGTTTTTTCCCCTATGAACATGGTTGAGTGTGACGTTTTCGAAACAAGACATGAGCTCCTTTGTTTTTGCTAGATATCTTGCCATCGATTCGTCCTTAGCTTCATACGTCTCATTCACCTGGTTATTGACCAACAAGGAGTCGACAAACGCCTCGACCCGTGTAGCTCCCTTAGACTGGGCCATTCTTAAACCAGCAAGTAGTGCTTCATATTCTGCCTTGTTGTTGGAGCATTCGAAGTTAAAGCGTAGGGCGTACATTAGTCTGATTTCGTCAGGACTTATCAGCATTAAGCCCGCCCCATATCCTTTTTCACTCGACGACCCATCCGTATAAAGTTTCCAGGTTTGTCTGGCAGTGCTAGATTCCGGGGTATCCCGGATGGTGGGATCCAATATGGTTTCTCCTTCAGGAATTTCTGCTAAGAAATCGGCAATAACCTGCCCTTTGACTGCCGTTCGCTTTCGGTATTCAATATCTAAAGCACCTATCTCAATCGCCCATTTGGCCAATCTTCCAGAGATTTCTGGCTTGTGCAAAATTTGCTGTAGCGGGTAATTTGTCAAGACTTGTACGCGGTGTGCTTGAAAATATCTACTCAATCGCCTAGTGGCGTGTACTAGAGCCAGGACCAATTTTTCTAAGGTTGGATACCTTGTTTCTGGTCCCGCCAGTACTCGGCTTATGTAATATATGGGAGTTTGCTTCCCATCTCTTTCCACCATGAGTACCGCACTTACTGCGTTATGGGCCGCTGCCAAATACATTTTTAGTACTTCATTGGGGGAGGGAGTCGTAAGCATTGGTAATTTTTCTATAAAACGCTTCATGTCTTGCAGGGCTTCTTCAGCTTCACCAGTCCATTTGAAATTCTTTTTGTTGAGGCAGCCTTTTAACGTCTTAATGAACGGTAAAGATCTTTCTGCGTGTCTTGCTAGGAATCGATTGATCGCCACTAAACGCCCATTTAACGCTTGTGCTTCCTTCAACGTTCTAGGAGAGGGCATTCGCCTTATAGCGGATACCTTTTCCGGGTTAGCTTTGAAGCCCTCCCGGGTGACTACCACGCCTAAGAACTTTCCTTCTTCTACCCCAAAAGAACACTTCTTGGGGTTGAGTTTTATGTTGTATTCTCTAAGCTTTTGGAAGGTTTCTTCAATGTCTTCTAACATTTGCTTCTCCTCCCTGCTTTTGATCACAAGATCGTCAACGTACACTTCCAGATTTCTGCCAATCTGGGTTTCGAAAGCTTTGTCCATGAGTCGCTGATAAGTTGCCCCGGCGTTTCGCAGACCAAAAGGCATCTTTGTGTAACAAAAAATGCCCACGTCGGTATGAAACGCTGTCTTTTCTTCGTCTTCCTTGGACATTTTGATTTGGTGGTACCCCTTATAGGCGTCTAGGAAGCATTTGTACCTGTAGGGGACCAGAGAATCAACTTTGAAGTCCATATCAGGTAATGGGTACGCGTCCTTGGGACATGCTTTATTCAGGTCTTTGAAATCAATGCACATTCGCCATGTACCGTCTGGCTTTTTTACCATCACCGGGTTTGACACCCATGTGTGGTATTGTGTTTCTCTGAGGATTCCAGCTTCCACAAATTTTCGTACCTCTTTGACGACTGCTGCTTTCCGATCTGGGGCCATATTGCGTTTACCTTGCGCGACCGGCTTAATTCCCGTGAGTGTTGCTAACTTGTGTTACTCCTTATCGCGGGGAACTCCTGTCATGTCGGAATGTTCGAAGGCAAAAACATCGACATTCCTTTTCAACAGTGCCTTCAAGTCGTTTTTAACCTCTGGGGAGAGGCTGTCCCCCTATGGTAACCGTTTGATCTGGGTGACGCGTGCTCAATACCCACCTTTCTGGACCGATAGTTCCGGTGGGGCCTTGGCGACATTTCTTGGTGCTTAATACCTCCCCTATTTTATCGCGATACACTGTTGCAATGCCCCGCGGGGTGGGGAACTTCATAAAACCTCGCGCCATTGAGACTATAGCGTCTAACTTGCCCAGAGTGAACCTTCCAATAATCACATTGTGGTATGACTCAACGCGTACCACAAGGAATGTTAGGAGTATGGTTCTTTCCCGGGGCTCTTGTCCAAATGTGACCGGGAAAGTAATTTGACCAATAGGGTCAACTTTTCCCCTGTGAAACCTTTAATGGGGGCGTGTACAGATTCAAGCAACCTTTGGTCCTCTGGTTGCATTCTGTTGAAACAGTGTTCATATATGATGTCTTCTAAACTTCCAGTATCGACCAGGATTCGCCTCATGCGGTAATCCCCTACTGCAGCGGATATGATTAGGGCGTCTGTAGTGAGGTGCAAGTCTTCTATGCGAGGTTCGATGGTGGAGAAACTCCGCTTTGCCCCTTTTCCCTTGTCAGTGTGCACCATATTCAATTCTCGCGGTCTTTTACCCGCCGCTTTATTGTTTTCTTCCTTCACGACTGGTGGGCCTTGTTTGATATCCCTTACTAAGTGTGCCAACTTACCCGCTTTCATAAAATATCCGATCTGCTTTTTCAGCTGAAAACAGTCGTTTGTGTCATGACCGCTCCCCTTGTGGTATTCACAGTATTTACTTGTGTCTTTGTTAGGGTTATCTTTTAGCGGTTTTGGAGGATTAAACTTGAGGTTCTCTGAGGCTAGGATCTCTGCCGGTGTCTTGCTTAGGTTAGGGTAGTCAGATCGAGGTTTCGAGGACTCGTTCCTTGAGTAGGCGTTTCTTGGTCGGTCGTACCGCGAGTCCGTCTTGTCGTTCCTCTGGTATCGGTCTCCTCTACCCCTACCTTTAGAATTCCGTTGTTCTCTATCTTCTTGATTTTTGAGAGCCTCTTTCTTCCTATTGGCCGCATGACTGGCGGCCACTGCCTTTTCTTGTATGACATAAACTTTAGCTATCCGTAGTATTTCATCAATGGTGGGTGGCACGCCATCTCTCCCATGGAGGGTCCTTAGCAACTCGTCATCGTTCACTCCTTGTAGGAAAGCTCCACAGGCCAGATCGTTTGTCACGCCCGGGATTGCCAAACTTTCCTTGTTGAATCTAACGATAAAATTTTCCACCGTTTCATTGTCTCGCCGGCGGATATGGAGGAGCTCGTTTCTATCCTTAGTGTGCCTGCGCTGCTGGCTGAATTGTAAAATAAATTTAGATTCCAGATCTTCAAAACTGTCTATTTCCCCTGTG
Source organism: Helianthus tuberosus (assembly GCA_030545235.1). Taxonomy (NCBI): domain Eukaryota; kingdom Viridiplantae; phylum Streptophyta; class Magnoliopsida; order Asterales; family Asteraceae; genus Helianthus; species Helianthus tuberosus. Next base: position 72,457,746 of record CM060371.1, on the reverse strand, counting down.
GGTAGACTATCCCACCAGACCCTAGCTGCACCCATCAGTGTCTGCACAAACATTTTGCACCATAGGGGCATAGGACAACAAGCTACCTCCCCTGCACTTTTGAATAGGTTAAGATGGTCATCGGGGTCCCCTAGACCATCATATTTGCCTACTGTTTGAGGCATCTTGGGTTTTTCCTTGATAGGAACTTCCGCTATTCTTCTGGAGAACTTGGATTTGAAAGTTGCATCTACTGGCTTATAAGGTCTAGTGAGTCCGTCTTCTTCTACATTGATAGGTTGTGCTGAAGGGATGACCCCGCCCTGGCCTATACCCTGGTAGAGGTGGGTAGCGCCGAAGTGTTGTTTAACATAGAGCTGGGGCCTCTGCCCGGGGAAAATCTAGGTCTGGACGTGTTCCCTCTGTCATAGATGGGTTCCGCTGTTGGCAGAGTTTGAGTGTAGACTGGTTGGGAAGTTGGAAAGGTCCACCATGGCGGCATATAAGCCGCCGTATGGCGATTGTTGAACATGATTCTGTGTAGTTCCCTGGGGTGTGTATGCTGAGTTACCGTATGGAGGTAAGTACCCATATGGGGGTGCGTAATAGTACCCAGGGAAATAAGCTTGATTTCCTAGCGTGACTGGGGCGTTCATGATTCCTGCCGGCATGACCACTGGCTGGTGAGGTGGCGTAGACAGTGCAGCTGTAAGCGCTGCTGTGTACAAGGGTGGCATGGCGTAAGTGGCTGATGGTTGATAATACTGAGGCATGCTCGCCTGTGGCATGATAGTGCTCGGGCTTGCCGATGTAATAACTGGCATAGAGTTAAGACGCGATGTCTGTGCACCAGTGGTTAGGGGTGTTCAAAACCGGATATCCGAAAATTCGGATATCCGAATTTCGGATATCCGAAATTTTCGGATACCAGATTTCACTATCCGAATCCGTATCCGAAATTTCGGATATCCGGAATTCGGATATCCGAAATTTCGGATACGGGTTCGGATAGTTAATCGGATATCCGAAAATCCAACTTTTTATTTAATTTTTATTTTTTATTATTTTTTTCTTATATGGAAACGGATATTTTGGATACTTTCGGATATCCGAATATAAGCTTTCGGATATTTTTTGGATATTTCGGATATTTTTCGGATACTTTCGGATATTTTCGGATACTTCGGATATTTTCGGATATTCGGATATCCGAAAAAAAATGAAAATTAAATTTTCGGATATTTCGGATATCCGAAATATCCGAAAATTTTGAAAATCACTATCCGAATCCGAAAAATTCGGATATCCGAAATTTTGGATATCCGATTTTTCGGATATTTCGGATTCGGATATCGGATATTTCGGATCGGATTTTCGGATACGGATAGTTTTGAACACCCCTACCAGTGGTTGCCACAGGGGTGAACATGTTGGTACCAGTTACTCCTGGTTCCATGGACTGTAACCGCAGGGAAGTGTATGGGAATACATCCGCTTCAGTTGTTCCAGAAGAAGTGGCTACATTGTCCGAAAAACCTGGTGGTGGTCCTTCCGCCTCAAATTCCAAATCAGGCGACCTGGTGACGACCGGTGAAACCGGAGTAGTGGTGATGGGGCCTGTTCCTGCCACCAGATTATTATTTGTCGCTACTTGGCTTGGGGTGACTGCTGTGTTCCGATCACTGGCCATGGGTGTCACACCCCCAAAATCCACCTGCGGAGTACCACCGCTTGGAGGCGTGACTGACCAGGATCCAGCCACCAATCATATTGAACAAGCATATAAGTAGTTATAAAAATCCAACCAATACAATTGGTGTTCAAACAAAACATAGTTAAGTTGCAAGCGGAAGCATAAGTCTTAAATCAAAACATAGTTTAATTGTTTACAAGTTTAACATGGCACACAGCCGTCCATGTCCCACAACGATCCTCCTCCATGCAAGCTCCAGCTAAGAACCTAAGGACCTGCAAAGCATGTAGTAACGAGTCAACAACAAGTTGAGTGAGTTCACGGTTGGGTGTTCGTTTTAAGTTGTTTCGAAAGCAGTTTCCTTTATCTGGCATCCTGCCGTGGGGGTTACCCCATAGTTAAAGAGTGTGACTTGTTTATTCCCGGTTACTCTGGCAATCCAGCCGTGGGGGCTACCCCGTGTTAGTTATCTGGCATTTCGGCCGTGGGGGCTACCCCATGTATACACTAGACTCGTTACCATATCGACTGCTGACTGTAGTCATGTTTATGTGCCCTGAAACTGTCAATGTCTATCATCATTGACGTGCCCCAGATCCATTAGTTCACGCCCGTCCTCTGCGGCACGGTGTGAGGTTTGTCAGACCTAAATAGCGCTATCTAACTAATGACCCGCTCGCCATTGGCCCGGCGATTAAGTCGATATAAAAAATGAGGGACTTCGTGATAGAGTTTTGGTCTAGTACGAGTTATCTGTCCGTGAGGACGAGGAATTACATTCCTGAATCATTGCTGTCCTACCCAAGGAGGACGAGGAACCCATGTTCCTTAACCCCAATTCCCGACCCCTGGGAATCCCATGCTTTGTAGAGGGTGTGAACTCACCTTGGTTTGCTCGGTAGATACACAGAAAAGTCAAACAAGCAATATTGTGGTCACTCGCGTCCTATCATAGTTGTATCATACAAGTCAGGTTCAAACCACGTATTGCACGTATGTTCTACACGTATGCTAGCACATTGCATGCAAGTTTCATTCGTGGCTTTCACATATAAGCATGGCAGTTTGCAAGAAATGCATACGAGTTGAACGAACAGTAACATGCCCATAATTAAACAAAGTCCAAGGTCCGGCCCAAACACTAAGCCCATACTAAAGCAAGTCCATACAGCGTACACAAGTGTGTGGTCTCGAGTCGAGACTGTACGGTCTCTACTCGAGACTGTGCGGCCTTGAGTTGTAGCCCACAAGGTTTCGAGTCGCAACTAGAGTGATCTCGAGTCGCAACTGGACTCGCAAACATGGTCTCGGTTCATGCTGTTTTGGTCTCGAGTCGCAACCGGACTCGTAACTGAGATTTCGAGTTGTGCTGTTTTGGTCTCGAGTCGCAACCGGACTCGTAACTGAGATTTTGAGTTGTGCTGTTTTGGTCTCGAGTCGCAACCAGGCGTTTGCGACTCGCAACCTGTGTCGCAATCGGGGATCTCGAGTTGGCATATGGTGGTTTCGAGTCGCAACCGAAGGTTTCGGCTGGGAACATTTACTGAATTCAATAATGTACTTGGCCAATCAGATTTCACTGTTGTGATTTTGTGTACTATCCAATGAGGTTCTACAAACATGTCTACTTGTCTAACCATTAACCAAAATGGATCAAACATGGCAATTTCAAATATCCATAACACATTCATATCATATTCTTCATGTTCTTCAAATATTCAAGTAGTTCATCATCATTCATATGAACCTAAATCTAACGAAAATCATGAACAACTTATCAACATCTATGATATCAACACAATAAATCACCCTAATAGTAAGCTTTCGGTTCTTAGCACAAGAGTATACAATCCGAGTTATATGAACATCAACAACCATGGTTCAAATCACATTTAGACACAAGACATCATGAGTTCATCATGCCACATAGCCGAAATTAAAGCATGTTAGCCGATTATCAATCATCACACACAACCGATTCACAAAACATCATCAATCATACCACTACACTAGTTAAATCATATCATTCATAACATCAAACATCATAAACATTAACCAACAAGTATCATGAACACTAACCGGTTGATGAGTTTCAAAGGTGATTATGAAGCTTCCAAATGAGTGTGTGTGTGTCGATCCGAGAGCCCCTAATGTCACCGGTTTGATCCGAGAGTGAGGGAGGAGGGTGTTGTGGCTTAGGGTTTTAGTGAAGAGGATGGAGTGTGTGTATGGGTGAGTGTGTTGTCCAAAGAAATGGCACCTATGGCTATCCACTTAGTTTATATATCCGATCTAAGTAGTGCACCCTAATGGGTTCTCGAATGGGCTAAAGGGGTGTGTGGCCCAACCGGCCCACATGTTGCATCGTTCACTCGAGACCACATGGTCTTGAGTCGGGTTCTCGGTTCTCGGCTCACATAAACCTATACGCATACTAAGCATACACACATAACACATAAACACATAGAGGTTCATTTGTCATTAATCACATAAGTTTAACTGGTCACACGTTTAAGCATACAACGAAAGGTTCTAAATTTCGAGTTGTCACATCATCCCCAAGTTGAAAGAAATTTCGTCCCGAAATTTGGTAGGCACTCACTGAGGAAGCTAGTTAAGTTGTATGGTTTTCCTGGGGTGTCACATCCACCCCCCGTTGATCTGGAATTTCGTCCCGAAATTCCGTAGCTTCGGCCTCAGTAGTGGGTGTACTGTTTGCGAACAGTTGGGGATACTTTTGTTTCATCTGATCTTCGCGCTCCCAGGTGAACTCTGGGCCGTGACGTGAGTTCCAACGAACTCGAATGAGAGGTATTCTAGTGCTCTTGAGGACCTTAACATCCCGGTCCGTGATTTCGACTGGTTCCTCGACGAATCGTAACTGTTCGTCGATAGTGAGTTCCTTCAGAGGAACTACGTGGGTCTCATCTGACGGACACTTCTTCAGATTCGACACGTGAAAAACGTTGTGAACTGCACCGAGTTCCGCTGGTAAGTTGAGTCTGTAGGCCACCCTGCCTATTTTCTCAATGACTTCGAAAGGTCCAACGTATCGTGGGTTGAGTTTGCCGCGTTTACCAAAACGAACCACACCCTTCCAGGGTGAAACCTTTAGTAGTACCCGCTCCCCAACCTGGAGCTCAAGTGGTTTCCTGCCCATGTCGGCGTAAACTTTTTGACGTTCGCGAGCTGCCGTCATGCGTTTTCGTATTTGAGCAATTTGTTCGGTCGTGTCTACCAGATATTCTGGACCAGTGATCTGACTATCTCCCACCTCTGCCCAGCAAAGAGGTGACCGGCATTTACGTCCGTACAATGCCTCAAACGGAGCAGCTTTAATGCTGGTGTGGTAGCTGTTATTGTACGAGAATTCCACAAGTGGCAGATGCTTTTCCCAGCGGTTGCCAAAGTAGATTACACATGCACGAAGCATGTCTTCTAAGGTTTGAATAGTGCGCTCGGACTGCCCGTCCGTCTGAGGGTGGTACGTTGTGCTCATGTCTAATCGTGAGCCAAAGGATTTGTGCATTGCTTGCCACAGTTCTGAAGTAAAACGCGCATCTCGATCCGAGATAATAGAGGTGGGCACCCCGTGCCTCGAGACAACTTCCTTGAGGTATATTTCTGCAAGAGTGGAGAATTTATCCGTTTCCTTGATAGCCAGGAAGTGTGCAGATTTTGTGAGTCGATCCACGATCACCCAAATAGTATCGTTCCCGCGCTGGGATCTAGGCAGGCCAGTGACAAAATCCATGGAAATTTGCTCCCATTTCCATTGAGGTATCTCTGGTTGTTGGAGTAGGCCTGAGGGTTTCTGGTATTCAGACTTGACTCTCGCACAAGTCAAACACTTACTGACGTAGGTCGCTATGTGGGCCTTCATGCTAGGCTACCAGTACGTAGTTTTGATGTCGTGGTACATTTTATCCGATCCAGGATGTACCGAGTAGCGAGACTTGTGTGCTTCGTCCATCACAAGCTCTCGTAGGTTGCCGTAGAGTGGGACCCAAATGCGTCCCGCTACGTAGTAAGCACCGTCTTCCTTTTGTTCTAATCGCTGCCTTGATCCACGTAGGGCTTCAGCCCTAACGTTTTCTGGTTTCAGTGCTTCTATCTGAGCTGCTCGTATCTGGGAAGGGAGACTAGAGTGGATCGTGAGTTGTAAAGCTCGCACGCGCTTAGGCGCAGTGTCCTTCCGACTGAGGGCGTCAGCCACAACATTGGCTTTGCCCGGGTGATACCTGATTGAGCACTCGTAGTCATTCAGTAGTTCGACCCATCGTCGTTGCCGCATATTCAGTTCCTTCTGCTTGAAGATATGCTCGAGACTCCTGTGGTCGGTGTAGATCGCGCACTTGGTACCATACAGGTAATGTCGCCACAACTTAAGTGCAAAAACAACAGCTCCCAGCTCTAAATCGTGCGTAGTGTAGTTCCTTTCGTGAACCTTAAGTTGGCGTGAGGCGTAGGCTATAACTTTATCTCGTTGCATCAATACACAACCAAGACCTTGAATTGATGCGTCACAATAAACCACAAAATCGTCTGTGCCCTCCGGAAAGGAAAGGATAGGTGCGCTACAAAGTCTATCCTTTAGGTGCTGAAATGCCAACTCCTGTGCGTTTCCCCAGCGATAAACAACGCCCTTCTGCGTTAGTGAGGTGAGAGGCTGTGCAATCTTAGAAAAATCCTTTATGAATCTCCGGTAGTATCCCGCCAAACCCAAGAATTGGCGAATTTCCTTTGGTGTGCGAGGTGCAGGCCAGTTCTTAATCGAGTCTATCTTGGATGGATCAACGTGAATCCCATCCTTGTTTACCACGTGGCCTAGGAAATGGACTTCACGAAGCCAGAAGTCGCATTTCGAGAACTTTGCATATAGTTGTTCTGTTCGAAGGAGTTCCAGAATAAGTCGTAGATGTCGCTCGTGTTCCTCCTGACTCTTGGAATAGATCAGGATGTCGTCGATGAAGACTATAACGAACTTGTCCAGGTAAGGCTTGCACACTCGGTTCATCAAGTCCATGAAAACCGCAGGTGCGTTTGTCATCCCAAAAGGCATGACCAAAAACTCATAGTGTCCGTAATGTGTTCTAAAAGCTGTCTTGGAGACGTCCTCTTCCCGGACTCTCAGCTGGTGATAACCCGATCTCAAATCGATCTTCGAATAGTAGCTCGATCCTTGCAGCTGGTCGAACAAGTCGTCGATACGCGGTAGAGGATAACGATTCTTCACCGTCACCTTGTTGAGTTCCCGGTAATCGATGCACATTCTGAAGGTACCGTCTTTCTTCTTCACAAATAACACTGGAGCTCCCCAGGGCGATGAGCTAGGACGAATAAAACCCTTATCCAGGAGCTCTTGTAGTTGCGTGGAGAGTTCTTTCAACTCTGATGGGGCTAAACGATAAGGTGCACGGGCTATAGGCGCAGCTCCAGGAGCTAGTTCGATCTGAAACTCGACTTGGCGATGAGGCGGAAGACCAGGTAATTCCTCAGGAAATACCTCTGGATAATCGCGTACAACTGGGAAATCTTCTATCTTCTTCTCTTTTTCTGAGGCGTCAGTAACGAGAGCCAAAATGGCAGTGTGGCCCTTTCGCAAGCACTTTTGGGCCTTAAGGAGAGAAATGACGTTCTCAACAGCACTCCTCTTGTCGCCATGAATCATGAGAGGTTCACCACCGGGACCTGGAATACGGACAACCTTCTCGTTGCAAAGAATCTCTGCTCGGTGTTGGGATAACCAATCCATCCCAATGACAACGTCGAAACTACCCAAGACAATAGGAATGAGGTCGATAGAGAAGGTCTGGTCAGCGAGAATAAGTTTACAACCCTTGACTATGTGTGTGGCTTCTAAACTCTTACCATTTGCTAGCTCTACGGTGTGCTTGTTGTTCAAAGGTGTTGGAATACGCTTAAGCATTCGACTAACTTCTAGTGACATGTAGCTAGTATCGGCACCCGAATCAAATAAAACTGAAACATAAAAGTCGTCGAGAAGGAACTTACCCGCCACAACATTGGGGTCATTCCTTGCTTCACCTTGGCCAATCACAAACACCCGCCCCCTGGCGCCATTGTTGTTGTTGTTCCCATTGTTACCATTCCCCTGATTGTTGTTATTGTTGTTGTTGTTGTTCTGGTTCCTGTTCAGTTGGGGACAATCTCTCTTGAAGTGGCCCTCAGCTCCACACTGAAAGCACCCTTTGTTATCACCTTGTTGTTGCTGCTGGCGTTGATTCTGTTGAGCTTGCTGACGATTCTGATTGGCGGGGTATAAGCTCCTGCAATCCTTTGCAGCGTGACCAGGCTTGTTGCACCGATGACAGTTGCCCCTGGTGCATGGCCCGCTGTGGTGCAGGCTGCAGCGATTGCATTTGGGGTGATTTCCTTTGTACCCACCATGACTTTGACCACCAGACAATTGCTGATTAGGGCTCTTGTAGTCCTCAGTATTTCTCTGCTGAGACTGGGAATGAACAGAAGTCGAACCCTTACTTGAAGTTCCATCCCATTTCCGTTTGTTGTCACTAGAGGTACCAGAAGTAGTTGCAACACCTATGCGTTTTGGTAACTTGTTCTGTTCCACCGCCTAATCCGTGAGACGGTGAGCCAACTGAACGGCTTGCTGGTAGGTGGCGAGGTTCGCTGAAGTCACATGACTTTGGATTTCCGGCACTAAGCCCTGAAGAAATAGTTCGATGCGTTTGATGGGAGGATCCACCATAGTAGGACACAGAATTGCCAGTTCGTTCGACCTTTTCACATAAGCTTCAATTTCCGACCCCGTCATCTTGAGGTTGAAGAACTCCACTTCCAGTTTGTGAATCTCATCACGACTGCAGTATTCTTCCTTGATCATCTCCTTAAAATTCTCCCATGGGGTGGCGTTGGCAGCAACCAACCCCAGCATTTGAACCTGAGCGTTCCACCATGTGAGGGCTAAACCCTCGAGAGTACCAGTAGCATACTTCACCCTGCGCGCCTCAGGGCATTCGCACATTTCGAAGACAGATTCTAGCTTCTCAAACCAGTGTAGGAGACCTACTGCTCCTTCAGTGCCGCTAAAAGTAGTTGGTCGGCAGTCCATGAAAGTCTTAAAAGTACACACGGGTGGCTGAACATGATGACCTATCGTGGGTGAAAGAAAAGACAGAGTTTAACACAAAGGTTGGTTCACGAGAGTAGGATTCTAAAGATCCTAGAATGAGTTCGGACTGCAGGATATACCTCATGCGTGTGCAGCTGCAAGTGCTGCGGCAACTCGTTCGTTGGTCAGAGCCGTCAACTGGGCTTGTGTCAGGTTAACGCGTCCAGACATGATCTTCATATCAAGAAGAACGTGAGTGAGAGGGGTTCGCGAAGGTACGACGATAAAACAGAGCAAGCACGCACGTGTTCAAGCAACAGTAGTTATACTAACCAAGCATACCATAAGCAATGTACTATGTAACTAACAAGTAGGCAATATACACAGACCATATCACCTAGAGTGTCGAGCCTTGCATGTGGAGTGAAGCGTCGTTGTGGACCGTTGAGCACTGTACAGGTTATAGTCTGGTTTTAACAAAAACGTTTTTCCCCTTTATTAAAACCAAGTTCTCTATAACCAATGGCACTGATACCAATCTGTCACACCCCCAAAATCCACCTGCGGAGTACCACCGCTTGGAGGCGTGACTGACCAGGATCCAGCCACCAATCATATTGAACAAGCATATAAGTAGTTATAAAAATCCAACCAATACAATTGGTGTTCAAACAAAACATAGTTAAGTTGCAAGCGGAAGCATAAGTCTTAAATCAAAACATAGTTTAATTGTTTACAAGTTTAACATGGCACACATCCGTCCATGTCCCACAACGATCCTCCTCCATGCAAGCTCCAGCTAAGAACCTAAGGACCTGCAAAGCATGTAGTAACGAGTCAACAACAAGTTGAGTGAGTTCACGGTTGGGTGTTCGTTTTAAGTTGTTTCGAAAGCAGTTTCCTTTATCTGGCATCCTGCCGTGGGGGTTACCCCATAGTTAAAGAGTGTGACTTGTTTATTCCCGGTTACTCTGGCAATCCAGCCGTGGGGGCTACCCCGTGTTAGTTATCTGGCATTTCGGCCGTGGGGGCTACCCCATGTATACACTAGACTCGTTACCATATCGACTGCTGACTGTAGTCATGTTTATGTGCCCTGAAACTGTCAATGTCTATCATCATTGACGTGCCCCAGATCCATTAGTTCACGCCCGTCCTCTGCAGCACGGTGTGAGGTTTGTCAGACCTAAATAGCGCTATCTAACTAATGACCCGCTCGCCATTGGCCCGGCGATTAAGTCGATATAAAAAATGAGGGACTTCGTGATAGAGTTTTGGTCTAGTACGAGTTATCTGTCCGTGAGGACGAGGAATTACATTCCTGAATCATTGCTGTCCTACCCAAGGAGGACGAGGAACCCATGTTCCTTAACCCCAATTCCCGACCCCTGGGAATCCCATGCTTTGTAGAGGGTGTGAACTCACCTTGGTTTGCTCGGTAGATACACAGAAAAGTCAAACAAGCAATATTGTGGTCACTCGCGTCCTATCATAGTTGTATCATACAAGTCAGGTTCAAACCACGTATTGCACGTATGTTCTACACGTATGCTAGCACATTGCATGCAAGTTTCATTCGTGGCTTTCACATATAAGCATGGCAGTTTGCAAGAAATGCATACGAGTTGAACGAACAGTAACATGCCCATAATTAAACAAAGTCCAAGGTCCGGCCCAAACACTAAGCCCATACTAAAGCAAGTCCATACAGCGTACACAAGTGTGTGGTCTCGAGTCGAGACTGTACGGTCTCTACTCGAGACTGTGCGGCCTTGAGTTGTAGCCCACAAGGTTTCGAGTCGCAACTAGAGTGATCTCGAGTCGCAACTGGACTCGCAAACATGGTCTCGGTTCATGCTGTTTTGGTCTCGAGTCGCAACCGGACTCGTAACTGAGATTTCGAGTTGTGCTGTTTTGGTCTCGAGTCGCAACCGGACTCGTAACTGAGATTTTGAGTTGTGCTGTTTTGGTCTCGAGTCGCAACCAGGCGTTTGCGACTCGCAACCTGTGTCGCAATCGGGGATCTCGAGTTGGCATATGGTGGTTTCGAGTCGCAACCGAAGGTTTCGGCTGGGAACATTTGCTGAATTCAATAATGTACTTGGCCAATCAGATTTCACTGTTGTGATTTTGTGTACTATCCAATGAGGTTCTACAAACATGTCTACTTGTCTAACCATTAACCAAAATGGATCAAACATGGCAATTTCAAATATCCATAACACATTCATATCATATTCTTCATGTTCTTCAAATATTCAAGTAGTTCATCATCATTCATATGAACCTAAATCTAACGAAAATCATGAACAACTTATCAACATCTATGATATCAACACAATAAATCACCCTAATAGTAAGCTTTCGGTTCTTAGCACAAGAGTATACAATCCGAGTTATATGAACATCAACAACCATGGTTCAAATCACATTTAGACACAAGACATCATGAGTTCATCATGCCACATAGCCGAAATTAAAGCATGTTAGCCGATTATCAATCATCACACACAACCGATTCACAAAACATCATCAATCATACCACTACACTAGTTAAATCATATCATTCATAACATCAAACATCATAAACATTAACCAACAAGTATCATGAACACTAACCGGTTGATGAGTTTCAAAGGTGATTATGAAGCTTCCAAATGAGTGTGTGTGTGTCGATCCGAGAGCCCCTAATGTCACCGGTTTGATCCGAGAGTGAGGGAGGAGGGTGTTGTGGCTTAGGGTTTTAGTGAAGAGGATGGAGTGTGTGTATGGGTGAGTGTGTTGTCCAAAGAAATGGCACCTATGGCTATCCACTTAGTTTATATATCCGATCTAAGTAGTGCACCCTAATGGGTTCTCGAATGGGCTAAAGGGGTGTGTGGCCCAACCGGCCCACATGTTGCATCGTTCACTCGAGACCACATGGTTTTGAGTCGGGTTCTCGGTTCTCGGCTCACATAAACCTATACGCATACTAAGCATACACACATAACACATAAACACATAGAGGTTCATTTGTCATTAATCACATAAGTTTAACTGGTCACACGTTTAAGCATACAACGAAAGGTTCTAAATTTCGAGTTGTCACAATGGGGTTCAAACTAATTGTTACCGAAAAGGTCCCACGGATGGCGCCAATGAAGAAACACTGACCTTAACGGTAGTATCCGATGAAGACTTCAATTATCAATGATCCGAACGACTAACTGCAAAACAGAAACACCGTTAGGACTCGTTACAGGAATGGGGTTATTCCTGTAACCACCCTCTGGCGTGAGAATAAGTCTCGGTTTTGGGAGTAAAAGTATAGAAAGGGGGAAGATAATGTATGAGAGTTAGATGATTCGTACCTTATACGTTTACCTCTATTTATAGTTTATGATTAGGGTTTCCCCTAACTTAGGATAGGCTCCTATAAGTTAGGGATTTGCATGATCTTCCCGAAAAGTTAGAGATTTGGTTGCGTAGCCTATCCATGTAGGATGGAATATTCTAGAACAAATATTTATAATTGTTTATTTATAATAAAATAATAGGTAATGACCGGGTTGGATTATTCGATTGGGGTCATACCTCGTCAGTCTCTAACTACGTTTCGCTAGCCTAATGACGTAAAGACTATTATTATACAAATCATCGTTTAAGGGCTTACTTGTAAATTGATCCTTACTTTGCTTAGGTTTTAAATTTGGCAAAATTGCACTTTTCGTCCTTTATGTTTCAGAGTTTCTACAGGCACTGTCCTTTAAGTTTAAAAATTACACTCTATGTCCTTTATGTTTGCAACCTATAACAGGCGGTGTCCTTTCTTGTCAACCCAGTTAACTTTTTATGTTAAAACCCCTCTTTGTAAAACTCCTTAACAACAGGGACCATATGTGTAATTTTTAAAGTTACACATGCTCACCCTTCCTCTCTGCAATGAAGCTGCCGGAAACTGCAACCGTCACCGGCGATCACGAAACCGTCACCAGAAATTCGTCATTTTCACGCATAAAATTCATTCTATTGAATGTTGAATCTAAGTCACAGATCTGAGGTGTTGTTATTGCAATAATAAGCTACGAAGAAGTGTTGTTATCATTGTTTGAAACGAATCAGAATTGGTGAATTGTTGTAGTTAGATCGAATCAGAAATTGTTATGTTGTTCTGGTTTCGATACGATCGAATCATAGATCTGAATCTGTATTGAGTTGATAGATGATAAATCATCTTGAATCAGGTTATTCATATGTGTAGATCTTAGTTGCAGGTTTTCTTCATTGTGTTTGCAGCTGGATCTGTAATTGATAGTAAAGATCTGATTTACGACTGATAATTTGAATCTGATTGCATCTGAGTTTTAAACCTGAAGTGTTTTAAATATGAAATAGAAAAGTTAATGAATCTTTGATTAAAAATGAAAAAGAAGGACATGAAAACGACGCTGTAACAGTAAATATGAATCGATGTTTGACTGAATCTTTTTTCAGATCTGAATTTGAATCGAATTTAAGAATAGGAGTGTTGTTTGTGTTTTCGGACATATTTACAGTTTGATTCGATTGAATTTTTAATCATATTGGATATTTGTTTTCAATTTCGAACAAGTTTCAATCATATCGTGATCGCCGGTGACGGTTACAGTTTCCGGCAGCTTCATTGCAGAGAGGAAGGGTGGGCATGTGTAACTTTAAAAATTACACATATGGTCCCTGTTGTTAAAGGAGTTTTACAAAGAGGGGTTTTAACATAAAAAGTTAACTGGGTTAACAAGAAAGGACACCGCCTGTTATAGGTTGCAAACATAAAGGACATAGAGTGTAATTTTTAAACTTAAAGGACAGCGCATGTAGAAACTCTGAAACATAAAGGACGAAAAGTGCAATTTAGCCTTTAAATTTGGGATTGTAGTATGATTAATGGGGGTCCTGAGTTGAATAACTGACTCAACGACTGTATTTTTCTGCTGCAATTTTGGTTTAAAACTAAAATGAGTATTAACTCCTGATCAGGCTTATCTAATACTCATAATAAATGATCACTTGGCCAAGTGGGAGAATGTTATAGTAAATTATTTAGGGTTAATGGATTTAAACACCCCCAACTATGGCCATTTGGCCGCTGGCACTCTCAACTTTCACTTTGGCTCAGACCACTCTCTACTTAACACATTGTTTGTCATGGCACCCCCTCGTTAAATCAACACTAACCTAGTTAGGAAAATTAGCCTACGTGTCATTTTAATCTGATGTGGCATGTATGATGTGTAAGTTATCTAATGTGGGATGTATGACGTGTAAGTTCCCTGATTCATCATCATCTTTAAAACCCCATGCCCAAATGAAGAATCATCCAAACATATTCAACAAACATATTTCTTCTAATTTTCTATCATCCCCTTCACATTCTGCAAATTCATTCCACCATGGAAATACCATTGAATCCAACTCAGTAAATACACATTCTATCATCCCATTCACATTCTATCATCCCCTTCACATTCTGCAAATTCATTCCACCATGAATCCAACTCAGTAAATACACACACAATCTGCCACATGAATCCACCTCTATACATACACACATACGGCTGGTCTTACACAAAATATGTCACTTTCAAGGACAGAAATGGAAATTGGCACCACTACATACCCTCAGTTTTTAGAAGACCAGTAAATAAAAAATGGGGATCTGAAGAAGAAGATGCTCGGATAAATGAGTCTCCGGCAAGAGAGACGGGGTGTTTTTATAGGGTAGTTGCCCCTCTCATGCGACATCATCTTTGGATCAGATCTGATCTGATGATGTTGAGCCCATGATTCAATCAATCCCCATTTTCCCTGAAAATCAACAACCCTTTTACATAAAGAATGCCAATAAGCAGTATAGATATATCATATATATGTGTATACAATTATTTCGATGGTGAAAGATGAAAATGAGAAGGCGATGATATTAATTTCTGTACGGATTCGAATCCGAGCATCGTAATCAGTCATGGGGTTAACTTCGACCCGGTGTTGCAGCCATGGCGGTGATCGTCCCTCTTGTCTGATCTTCATGTTACAGATCTGAGTCTCTCTCTCTGCTTCACTTTCTCTCTCTTCTCTTTCTGATCTCGTTCTCTGTCTCTCTGTCGTTGCGCCGCCGACGTGTGCGGCGGCTCCCTTTCTTCCGATCTGCAACGTGAAGGTGGTGGTGAAGGGTGGTTGGCGGTGGTGAAATGTTGGGGAAGGAGGTTGTGGTGGTGGGGGTGATGGCGGCGGTGGTGTTTAGGGGAGGAGAGAGGAGGCTTCATATATAAAAAATATATTTTGTTTTATTTTTAATTATTATTATTATATTAAAAACAGATTTTTCTCCAAGTCATTAAAAATTATTAAATTAAAAGTCTGAACTAGTAAACTAGTTTTTAATATAGGCCACGTCATCTTGCCACGTTGGACAAAATGGCCACGTCAGCAAAAAGAACTAACCCAGTTAGTGTTTATTTAACGACGGGGTGATACAGCAACCTAAGTGTTAAGTTGAGAGTGGTCTGAGCCAAAGTGAAAGTTGAGAGTGCCAGCGGCCAAATGACAATAGTTGGAGGTGTTTAAATCCATTAACCCAATTATTTATTTAATTATTATTAAATAATTTATGGTGTCCTTATTGATCATTTATCTAATAACTAGATCAATATTTACCTTAATATCCCTATAAATTAACTGGGATTTATTTGATGGACATAAAGGCCCGTACTAGTTAATTAGGGTTTCCCTTTGGGTGAAGCATATAAATACAGGTTATTGGGAACCCTAAAAACACACCATAAAGTTTACAGTCCTCCTCACTACAATCTGTTATCATCCCTCTCCATCCTAACTGCTCACCCTAAACGGGAACCGATCAAGATGACTTCTTCTTCATCTCTAACTACTACTGGATTGTCAGGTATGTCAAGATCCCTAAAGTGTTTTTCCATTAGATATTGAAAGAACTGATTAACACAGTCATGTTGATTTTGTATTATAATGTTTGACCTACACATGATATAAATTTGTAATAAACCACATGTTTATGGAGACTGCAAGGGAATGTGAATTTAAAAGACAAATTGTTAGAAGGGAATTAGGGAATGTAAATTTTAAAGATAGATTGTTAGAAGGGAGAAGAGGAAGGGTAAATGTATTTTGTTAGAAGTGAAAAGGGAACGTAAATTTTAAAGACAATTTGTTAGAAGGGAGAAGAGGAAGGGTAAACCGTCTTTAAGTCCTAATTAGAAAAAAATTTCAGGTCGAGGAGTGATAAATGTATTCAAGTACCATAATTATAAGAAGTGCGATAAGAAAGATAGTGGAAATTGTGGAGTCGCCACTAGCATTTGTTATAAGTGTGACAAATTTAGCCATACCAGTCATCAATGTATGAGTCCTATAAGAGTTTGTTACATTTGTTATGATTCGAACGCTTGAGACAAGACTGTTCCAAATTAATCTGAAGTTAGGAGACATAACCTATAAAGGTTAAACCATATAAGCAAATATCCATACAAAGGTTGAATCTCGTAAGGCTATAGTGAGAGTGATGACGGGGGTAGCTCAGATCTCGCAAAATGACTAAAACATGTAATAGCTTAAAGGGTTAAATGGTTAAAAGGCTCATAACCCGGGAACTATGATGAACAACAAAAAGAACGTGTACAGTAATTAGTCACTTCACTGATTGCTTATATAACTCTCCCACGGCCGCAAAAGAGAGCATGTGCACAGGGAACTCTCTTTTGTCCGCAGGTCCGAACCCTTCAACCCCTAAAAGGGTAAGTCCCTCACTGCAAGCCAGATTCACTAGTCAAAGGTTTCTTATTTGAGAAACCTCTTTCCCAATAAAATGCAGGCCATGACAAACATGCAAGACATTCCAGGATCAGCAGAGATTATCTTAACTCTCTGATTCTTCTTCTCCCTTTCGAGAACTAGCTTAATGCTTGCTTCTCTTCTTCACACTAAATAATTCATCTTCTCCAACGATTACTTTCTAAGCTGGTTTCTAATCAGTTCAAGATCTAAGGAGAATAACAACAATACTAGTGAACCTCTCTCCACGTCTTGCAAGCGTGGGGGGACCCCACGACCTGTGTTAGGCAAAGCAGAACCCTTGAATCCTTCTACCTAACCAGCCTGTCCATTACCTCAGATCTTGTATTTGTTGTAGCAATAGGGAGCATTTCAAATCAAAGTGGGGAAGCAAAAGAGTACATCAAATTTTATGGTAGGTAATTTTCTTATCAATTCCTTGTCCACTCACGTTTAATTAAACGAATATGCTAGTAGATCATTTGTCTTACAAATTTAGCAAGAAATTCACCGTCACTGTAGCAAAATAGAGAACTACTTAAAATAGGAAATATTATATAGTAAGATTCTTCTAGCCTTTAGTGTCTTTTGCGATATGAAAATCGACACTGATGGTAGCTTCTACTCCATTGACTTAATCCCTACGGTAATGGGTTGATTTCATGTTGTAGTCGCCATGGATTGGCTATCTTATCATGACCCCAATATCGATTCTGCTGAGAAGACTATTTGTCTTAAAAGTCTAGAGAGGGTGAGTTTATCGTTCAAGGATAAAAAGAAGAGTAGTGGCATCCATGTTTAATCAATGATGGAAGCAAGTAACTAAGTAGTTATCTCGTGGGTGTAAAGAAATTTTGCTCCATATCATTGATGTGAAGATATGGAAAGTGGCTATAGGAGATGTAATTGTAGCAAACAAGTTTATGGATATACTCTTGGATTGTTTACTAGGGATACCACTCAAGAGATAAATGAAAATTTGAATTGATATGGTATCAATGGTTGCCCCAAGCTAAGACCTTGTATCAACTGGCTCCTACAAAAATGCAAGAACTAATGAAGCAATCTTTATCTGCCATAGTTCTTCGTGGGTGTGCCAATCTTGTTCATATAAAAAACACGAGAGCATGAAGACATGTAACATTAAAGACAACTAAATAACGTAATCACTTTTAAGATCTTCATGTGTGTTGCCTTTTGGCAAACATTTGGCCCACTTGTTTTTTTTTTTTGTATTTTCAATAAATAGCCATTGAACAGTTAGGTTATTTAGAAAAAGGTTTATTAGTTGAATGAAAATAATTTTAACCATTTCACCTTCACTATTTAAATCAATTCATATTCTCTACCATTTCACCACTTTTATTACATCATCTCATTTTTTTTTATAAATTTCACCACATGTGATTATCATGGAGGGTGGTTATCCATTTGCGATTGAACCAACAGAATCTTCAAACCGCCGAAGATCAACACGTTGCCGTGTAAACCCTCCACCATCAAACCCACCTTCTTCAAACTGTGGACGATCAACACGTCGTCATGCAAACCCTCAACCTTCAAATCCACCACCTTCAAACCCATCACCTCTAGTTTTTAAAGTCTACTGTCCACAACATCTTAACGATTCAACCGTGGAAGAGTTAAACTGGGTATACGATTACACCTTTAGTCAACTATAATTAATAGGAATAAGAATTGGGGAATGGCCTCATTATCCAACTACAAACATTCCTACAATAACAAACCCCAATCCGACACAGGAAGTCCTAACTTGGGCCCAAGGCTACGAAACTGACCCTGGGGCTGAATACATAACAAGGCCAAATGAGGAAATGGTTTATTCATCATCTGAAAAGCTCCGGTTATCGATGTCGACACAGGAGGTTGGACGGGTATGATAGTAATTGTGATTGCTCGTCGTCAAATTCCCTCTTTGGTTATTAGTTTATGTAACTATGTGTTTAAAATTTAATTTATGTCATTGTGTGTTTTAATGTTTAATTATTTATGTATTATTTATAATTTTAGGCATGTATTAATCTAATTGTATGTTGAATGTTTAATTTCTTACTTAGGCGAGTATAGAAATGTCTTTTCTTATTTAATTGTTTTGTATTTTTTAAATAATATGAATTAGATTCTAACTAAAAAAAATATGGGACGTTGCCCTTACCGTTGAATGCTGACCACCTCATGTTTTTTGTGACGTGGTGGGCAAAGCCCACATAGTCTATGTGGCAGAGTGGGGGCTCTGCCCCTCATAACTCCTTGTAGTCTTAGGGGCTGTTTGTTTTTTCAAGAAGAGCTTTATGACCTCTTATGTCTGCGCCGTGCAGACCACGCGCAGACCTTTGGGTCTGAAGACTGTTTGTTTTCTCAAAAACCTTTCATTAAAAAAGGTCCGCGCGTCCTCTTCTTGGGGCAGATGTGGACTCATGTCTTCAAACCTCTTCTTATTCTTTCTTTTTGCCCAGCTACGACAAACACAATCACCTCCCAAAAAAAACCCTCGCCCCTTCTCCATCTCCTCCCTTCTCCTCTCAACACAGCCGTCGCTTCTCCATCTCCTCCCTCCTCCCTCCACTGCTTTTTTTATTCCAAGAAGAAAAGAATAGGAAAAAGTTTGGGGATATTAGCGTAGGGTTTAGATATGGCGGCTTGTACGATATTCGGAGGATCTTCTTCTTATTGTTGTTCTGCTCCTCCACCTCCGTTGGTTTTCTTCTGCAGGACTTCGACTCCGACTCCTACACTGAAGAAGAAGACTCCTACTTTCTTCTGCTTTTCTCCAAACCCTAGAGTGGTTTTGGCTGAAGCATCCTCCTCCTCCTCCTCCGATTCCAGGGAGCAAAAGTGGTGGCGAAAGGGCTGATTTCTGAATCCCTTCCGAATGGGATGATTTTGGGTTCGTTTAGAAAACGGCGACGT
Source organism: Helianthus tuberosus (assembly GCA_030545235.1). Lineage (NCBI taxonomy): Eukaryota > Viridiplantae > Streptophyta > Magnoliopsida > Asterales > Asteraceae > Helianthus > Helianthus tuberosus. The sequence continues at coordinate 72,438,223 of CM060371.1, read as the reverse complement.
GGTTCTAGGACATCTCTGGCAAAATCCGACGCAATTCCATAAGGTTGCTCCCAGGGGACAAAGTTAAATTTGAAGTTAGTCGATATGATTCTACCAGGGGCCGTATCGTTTATAGAATTGGCAACAAAGATTCTTCTTCGTAAGTAAGCTCTTTTCTTTTCTTTTCTTTTCAATGGATAACTCATTTATGGATATCAATTTTGTCATTGTAATGCATCTTATTTCAGCAGCTTACAGAAGTTAAAAAATAAACAATCTTCTTCTTGCAGACTGCAGAGGTTTGGTCCACCACTTCAGCTACAGATGTGGTCCACAGACTGCAGAAGTTTTACCTCTGGAAAAACAAACAACACCTTAGGCTATAAAAATAAATATGTTAAGACCATCCACAATAACTTATATCAAAAACACCTAAAAACATGCATAATCAACCGCCACATCAGAAAAACACTCATTCTTTAAAAACATCAAAAACTCACCCAATAAGAAAACCCAAAAACGCTGCCACATCACCATCACCTTTTACATCAAAAACCCCTCTCGCCCCTACCATCTGCCACATACCCCACCTTTTCTTCATTTTTCATGTTTGTGAGGAAATATGGATGTGAAAAATGAACCCAAAAAATGAAGTCCACAATAGGTAAAAATGAATGAGGTGGGAAAAAAAATGAAGGCTAAAAATGCCTTATCATGAATGCTTTAAAATCAAATCAAATGTAATGGATGCTTGATTTCAAACTTTATAACTCCGGGTTCATCAACCCACTTATGACTCCGAACATACATTATTTGGATGGAAGAAGCAGCCGATGGGAGGATCGGGACGAGACCGGAGGGGATGCGGGAGAGCGTGGGCACCACCCCTTACACCAGTCTCTTACACTGTGTTCCTGAGTTTCATTAAATGAGAGAAAAGAAAAGATTTGGAAGGAAATAATTTTTAGTTGTGTTCCAGAGTTTCATTAAAGGAGATAAGAGAAGAGAAAATAAGAGGTTTTTTTGCCTAAATTTAAGCTTTCCAATTTGGAAAGAAACAGAGAGAAGAGAAAAGAAAATGAGAGAATCATTTCTTTTCTCCCCTTAACTTAACTCGGGAACACAGCGTTAATCACTTGGTTGATTGACTTCCGCTTCAATATTCATATTTCTTCTTCTTTAGCGTTTATGGTTGCACTTCAAAACACGAAATCTATGTTTGTGTGTTGGTTTGTTCCAGCCCACGTAGGTGGCTAGGCCCATAACATCTATGTCCAATATTGAACCTTATTCATATGACATTAATGCTTCAACAAGTTATACAATATATATCCAACAATATATTTAAAAAAGTTAATAAATTTAGCATAATATAAAATAAATGATAACTTATCTTTTATTAAAAATTAATAATAAAACAATTGTGATAACAAGTATAAAATATAGGTGGGCATTACAATTCATTCTTGGTTAGTCTGACAGGAGTGCTGGAAACCCATTCTTATCTTTCCTAGTTTTAGTTCAACCCATTCTAACCCTAACCTAGTTTTAACTCAAGATAAGTTTACTTGTTTTCAAGTCAACCCTTTTAACTCATTCTTAACCCCCCCCCCCCCCCCCCCCTCTCAAAATGACCCAAAAGATCATCGTAAAGACCCATATGGACCTTGAATTAGGTTTCCGGGTTGGTTTTGCGAGGCATGGTTAGTATATATTATAATGGGATATTTTAGATGTTACTAAACATACAATGGCTAAGGGTTTGTAGCCTGGTGTTTCTCTCCAAATAATTAAAGGATTTTGTCTCATGATGAACAAATGTGTAAATATAGAAGCATAGTTAGTGGGTGTGATGTAGTATTATAAAAGAACTAAACATTCGATGAAATATTGGACTCTATGTTCTTAAGAAAATGTTCACATTATAATTAACTTGACGAATTGCCTATGGAAACATGTCACCAAATATTTCATCAGTTGTTTTTGCTTGATGGTTTTAAAAAATAAAAATAAAAAAACATTACGGAAGACACGTTTTTTAAGCTCGAACATGGTACATAAAATTCTTAGAGATGCCTCTCCATGCATAAAACAATTACACTTTCCTATTTATTATTCATCAACATGCAAGCACGTTGACCTACATACATTCACGTTCATTGGACTTAATAAACGTGAATGTCACCACCACCCATTTAGCCACCCTCCTCCACCACCTTCCTCCTCTAGCCACCCTCTTCCGCTCTCCTTTGGCGGCATGCCACCACCCGATCTGCCTCCTTCCTCTGGCGGCATTACTCCACCGCCTCCCTCCTCTGGCGGCATCCCACCACCCGATCCGCCTCCTTCCTCTGGTGGCAGTGCTCCACCTCCTCCACCTTCCTCTGGCGGTAGCGCTCCACCGCCACCCCCTTCCTCCCTTGCAGCTTCTTCCTCCGCACATGACATGCATTCAGAGATAATCTTCTCTTTTTTATTCGACAAAATCCACTCTATCGTCGTCTTCTTGACATTAAACGACTTTTGCAACACATTCCTATCCAACCTTTGGAGAAGTGAATACTTTCCCCTTAGGAATTGAGGCCTTTCATCCTTTGCCGCCAACTTGAACCCCATGAAAACAAAGGTATTGTTATTAAACGATATTTGGGCCAATTGATGATATCTTGGCACCACAAACACATCACCTTCTTCTACTTTAAGCCTTGAGTTCTTGCACTCCGTTTCGCTTGCAATGCCAGGACAAATCACTTGAATCATCCCTTCCCCTTGCAACACAATCGCTACTTCAGCCGTGTTTGGGTTCCAATGCGGTCCCATCATCGACCCCTTTCAACAATAAAACATCATTAAAACTTAAACCATCATGTTAACCGTATATATGACTGGCGTTGGCGTGTGTATGGTTCAGTTTAGGTCGGTTTTGAACTTTTACATTGAGTTCGATCCAATTTGTTTTTTTAATCATTTGGACTAGTAAATTTTGAAAAAAAAAAACACTTAGACCCAGTATAATGAATTTGAACATGGGACTTAATATTCACACACCCCTCCCCTCTATCTCTCTCTATACATACATAGCTACATATAGAGAGAGACAGAGTGAAAAAGTATGTGAAAATAAGATTTATGAATGTGAGAATAGTAAAAACCTTTGAACATATGTCATTTTGTTAATTTATGATTAATCGAGTGGGACCAAGTTTTGGGGCTACGCATCTCTTAATTTCTTATAGCAAAACCGAAATAGAAAATCAGTCTAAGAAATAGTTATTGGATTTAAATAACCCAAACTTTTATCATTTGGCCGATAACACTTCCAACTTATGAATTGTACCACGCCACTCCCAACTTTCAACTTATTTTTCTCTAACATTCCAAACTAACTGAACCCTAACTAGGATTGTCAATCGTATCGTGTTGATGGGTTGGTAGGTTGACGAGTTGCGGGTTGACGGGTTGGTGGGTTGAAGGGTTCAACCCGAACCTGACCCATATTATTATTCGGGTCAATGATTTCAATCCTAACCCGCACATATATAAATTCGGGTCAACCCGAACACGACCCCTTTACCCGTATTTTTAAACAAGTCATACAAGTTGACGATTTATGAGCGAGTTGTTGGGTTTAAGCGGGTAATCGATAACATGTTTAATGGTGAATATGGGTGTGACAAAGAAATAATATAATGTGTCAAAACCAACATGGGTTAATGGGTCAACCTGTTTTTGTACGGGTCAACCCGAACTGTTTTTAATACGGGTCAACCTTAACACGACCCGTACCTGTTTTTTTCGTGTCGGGTCAGATAGTTTGGAATCTGATGTGGCACTTGTTTATGACGTGACATCTGACGTTAACTAACTAGGTTAGGGTTCAGACAGAAAGTGTCAAAGAAAAATAAGTTGAAAGATGAGTGACATGATACAATTCGTAAGTCGAGACTTGAGAGTGGTATCGGCAAGTTGGAGTTACTTAAATTCAATATTAAAAAAAAAAAAAAAAAGCAAACCACCTGTTTTTTATTAGGTTTGGTTATTTGGGTTTGGTTCCGTCAGTTATTTCATTTGTGGTTTGGCTATTTCTTGTTCCGTGGATAACACATAAAAAACAAATTTCCAAATTCCAACAACTGACCTTGGTTAGATTTACCATAAACACACCAAACTTGGTGCGTTTCAACGCATCCGAGTCTTTACTTGTCACGGTTACACTCCATCCAAAGTAAGTTTCGACATCACGATCCTCTTTAAAAATATTGTATGCCTTCATATTGTTTTCTACGTTGAAGATGTCATTGTTCATGGTTCCTACTATGGTTTTGATACCCCATGAACCGATGTCGTCCCAGGTCGAAGTACACACTTGCGGTTGTCCATCCACGATCAATGCTTGCCTTTCTCGTCCGGCTCTTAGCTCTTCTATCAATTCCTTCGGTGCCTGAAATTAGGCAACCCAAATATTGTTTAACTAGGGTGTTTACTGTCCGGTTTGGCTGGTTTTAAAGAAAATTGAAGGCGGAGCTTGTAACTGCAGTCTTGGAAAAACCGAAAAATACAGACCATACCGACCGGCTTGGCTGTGTCAGCCAAACCGGTCATTTTTAACGGTTTTAAGGTTTAATGGTTTGGATTTGCTGGTTTAAAAAAAAATATATTTTCTTAAAAGTATAGTTTTGTATTAAATTTAAAACAATAATAAATATGGTTCATGAATATAATATAAAAAAAACTTTATATTCTAAATATTTTTTTATGTAAGGTTCATCCCAATTTCATTCACTAAATAACATTAAATTAAATAGGAAAAACTTAAACAAACCCACTCCTCTACTACTTTCTAGGGCTGTACAAAAAGCTCGCAGCTCAGAGCTCGCTCGTATTTAGCTCGGAAAAAGCTCACTTGATATGGCTCAGTTTGAAAGTGAGCCAAGCCGGCTCAGCTCGGTTAGAAAGTGAGTCTAGCTCGGCTCGGTTTGGCTCGTTTGGTAGCTCGGCTCGGCTTAGCTCGAGTTATTTTACTTATAATATATTTTATTTTTATATATATACAATATATTAAAAAAAATGATTATTATTTACATGTATTTAGGCTAGTAGTTTGATATCTATAACATATTTAAAGGTTGATTGTCGTGATAATGAACAAACATTGTATTTACTTGAAATATAAAACTTATTTTGCGTTGTTGAACGTAATTTTGGCTTGTAATGTATTAGGTTGAAGTTATTTTGAATATGTTCTTTTGAAATATTGAATAATATTTTAGAATATTGAATTTTGAGAGCTATGTATTAATTCTTATTTTTAAATCGAGCCAAACCAAGCCTAGACCGAGCTTAGATTTTCAACTCGGTTTCAAATCCGTGCCGAGCCGAGCCAGCTCGGTTTATAATCGAGCCGAGCCTGAGTTTGCCCTAGCTCGGCTCGGCTCATGAACAACCCTACTACTTTGAAACAAAAAAATAACTATGTAATTAATTAACTAAATACCTACAACCCGTTTGACCCGCGAAGCTCCAATAATCAGTAACCGATAACCCCGATTAAAACCCAGTCAAGATTAGCCTACGTTGACCGAAAAACATCAGTACCAAGTATTCATTGTTATAGTTTTAGGATTCAATTTTATTACGCTACCAGTATGTATCGTACCGTCATACTACTTTATTAGATCTATGTCTTTACTTATTTCAGTTTTGATATTTTTCCGGTCGGACCGCCGGTCCGGGTCTGAAAATACTGTATTTTCGGTACCATTACGGAGATTCGTACTTAGTACTGGATGGTGGTCCAAAGAGAGAGAGATTACACTGAAGGTTGACTGGAGGACAATATCGTCAAACCCTAGTACTAGATCATTTACGGCAGTGTATACTCCGGTGAGTTGTTCTTCAGTCTGCAAGAATGAAATATGTATTTATAATATAAAGTTAATTCAAATTATTCAATGTGGGTGTGGTTATAATTAGTTAATGTTCATACCTGTAGGTCGACCTCTGAACCGGGAAAAATGGCGTAAATCTCAAGTTTCTGGGGTTGGTAACCATACGACTGGACGACGTTGTTTTGTATGTAGAAAACAGTTTTGGAACTCAGTCTAAAAACATCTCCCCTATGTAACACCATTTGTTGGAGCTTATCTTTCTCCACGTCCATCCAACTCAAGCTTCCATTGCCTAATTAATGCAACAAATATATGATTTTAAGAAAATATTAGAAGATATAGTTGTGTACTCATTCTTGTTTTTATTTGTTAGTAAAGCTGTATACGTCTTACCCCGCATAAATCCTACGTTAGCTTTGCTATTGGTGGGATTTAGTTAATATGATGATTATATACTCATTCTTATTTTTCTTTTCTTAATATGGAAAAATGCAAGTTTTCTTAACAATTATTATTCAACTAATTCATAATTAAAGTAGAATTATCAAAATATTCTAGTTGACCAAAAAGTTTTGTTTAACATAGTCATTGAAAGCCTAAGCCAACATAAAAAAGCAGGTATATTAATCCCAAAGAAATCTAGTGGCGGAGTTAGCCTGTTATTTTAGGGTTATCCCAAAAAAAGAAAAAAAAAAGAAATTACCGGTCAAGGTGTAGCAACAAGGGCGCTGGGAGTGGATGATCACAATTCCGTGACGTTCTGTTTCTTAAGTTGCCGCCCATTCGCAAAACAAATGGATATTTTATTGTTTTGAGGCTTGGGCTATGTTTGTTAATTGGGCCTCTTTCGATTATATTATAGTTAATTTGGTTTAAACCTATCATTTGTCCTAATTATTATATAAGTTTGGTGTTGTAAAAGGTTTACTCTTATAAAAATTTGGAGTTTTAATAAATTAAAGCATCATCTTTTTCAGGGCTGGAATATGCATGTTTTCGCAAATCTAAAACTCATTTTGTCAATATGTTCTAGGTTAACTTTGTAATTTTCCCAACTTATAATAATACCTGAGTTGACATAGAAAACCATGTCCGAGTGAAGATAAACAGGAAGAAAAAGACCACGAGGATCCAATGTAATAAACTGAAGGTAGTAGCTCCCGTTGCCATCCCTAATCTTAACGGCCGAGATTTCACCAAACCCCGACGACACTAACGGCCACCTCTTATCTTTCTTCACTATAGGTCCATCACTCACCGGCACAGGACCACCACCACCGAGTACAGCTATTGTCGCATGAGGAAAGATAGATGCTACAAAGTATGCAAGACAAATTGAAAAGGAATGAAGCCTCATTGTAGTAGTAGTTGTTTTCTTGAATATGTTGTTTGTAGGGGATGTTTGGTGTTATAAAGAGGGAATGTAGAGTAACGTACGTGTCGTTAGGTTTGGTGTTGAACAAATGGTGTGTGCGTGTTACCGGACAATGATTTTGGAGGACAAAGACAAACTAAACTAAACTAACTAGAATGTTGATGTTACATTCGAGTTTGAAAGTTATTAGAATATTATACTTAAAACTAATGTTTATGCAAGGAAAATTCACGTAAAAATTTATGAAAATAAACATTAGTTTTTGCTATTTCCCAAATAAACATGTACTTTTCACCACCGGTTATGTGGACATTATTGAAACGTGACACGTGGAATCTTGTTAAAAGGTTTTTGGCGGAATCACCGACATCTGCACAAATGTTCCGGGGGATATTGTTAAAAATACTGAGTTAATTACAAGGTTGGTCCGTACACTAAGATGGTGCAAAATTAAAAGCTAATATCAAAGATTGTTAATTTAAACTCTTAGTACGTAACCTTGTTATTTTTTACAAACAGGACCAACTGTGTAATTAACTCGAAAATAATTTTGTGACAATTACATATTTAGGAAATTATTTTTTTTGAAGTTTAAATTAAATAAAAGAGCAGTCCCACACACCTAAAGTAGGGTGAAACTCTGACGTGCTTTAATTTTCTTTGTTTCTTTCTTTTAAAAAGGTTAATGGTACATTGGTACTGTATGTAACGGCAATGTTGAAAAAGTTGGAAAAAAAAAACGATTTAAAAAAGTTATTGCTTTTTTAAAAGCAGATACATGATGTTAAGTGTTTGTGGTGGTGAAGCTTGAAAATTTCTACCGATGGGTAGGAAGGTACCGAATCTAAAAATTCTATATAAGTAATTTTTTTTTTATAAAACCGGGGGTCGAAAACCTATATATCTAAAAAAAATCTATACGAAACGTACATACATAACACTACTGAGCGAAAAGTTTGGAAAGTCGGGCGCCCCCTGGTCTCTCGAAAGCTACACTAAGCTTATCTGTTTATTTTAGAAAACATAATATAATTTCCATAGACAGTTTGAGATTGCTTATTTCAACCTGATTATACAGGTTGATTTATAATTACAAGTTTACCCCTTCGGTGAAATAAACAGTTTACAAATTACAATAGTGTGTCTGTTAGGTGCGATCACACTATCTTGGTGGGGTAATTCTTGCATGTGCAACTTATTTGGTGGTTTAGGTGTAAAAGGATTTTTTATTTAATAAAACACTCTTTTTGTGTATGGGTTATTGTGACTTATGCTATCCCCATTGGTGACATTCCATCAACCTAAGTTGTGAAAATAATAAAAAGAAAAAGAAAATTTCATTTAATATCACTGCCTCACTGGTCTAACCCACGACCCAGGTTGTGAGTTGTGACATTGATTCTCACAATTGTCATGCCACATGTCAACATTCCAATGGATGATATAATTATTTTAATTTTCTTTTTTCTTTTAACATAATTAATTATAGAGTTAAATGTCATTTTAGTCCCTGTGGTTTGGGCCCATTTTGCCAGTTTAGTCCAAAGGTTTCATTTTTAACCTGTGGGTCCAAAAAGGTTTCATATTTGCCATTTTAGTCCACTTGGTTAACTTCATCCATTTTTTCTGTTAACGAGAAGGCCAATTCGGTCATTTTGTATGTAATTCTGTTAACTAAAAGGGCAATTCAGTCATATAAAATGACCAAATTGGCCTTCTCGTTAACAGAAAAAATGGATGAAGTTAACCCAGTGGACTAAAATGGCAACTGTGAAACCTTTTTGGACCCACAGGTTAAAAATGAAACCTTTGGACTAAACTGGCAAAATGGCACAAACCACAGGGACTAAAATGGCATTTAACTCTTAATTATAAGTATAATTAGATTATATCTAATAACTTATAAAATTTCACTGTTTTTAAAAATCTAAAATAACAGTCTTGTTTTTTTTTTTTTTTTTGTGAACATGCATATATAAATTTTATAAAAAAAATGGTATATTTTTTTAATTGTTTTTTTATCTAACATTATCTTATTTGCCACATGTCAACATTCTATTGGTTTGTTAGATGTTTTGATAAAATTTAAATATTAAAGTTTAAATAATAAACATTTTTATCATTTATGATAAACTTTATAGAATAAATTATTAACCTAAGTCATATTTATTAAATAAAAAAATGGTTAGGTTAGGTTGTTAATGGGTGTGAAAGGTTGGGTTGGGTTGTGTGGGTGGAAGAAAGATAAATTAATTTTTTATTGAAAGTTGGGTTGGGATGAGTTGTGAATAAGGATAGTCTTAAATATGGTCTACAAGAATTACAATATTTATTCGCCGAGCGAATAAGTAAGTCCTTCAAAGTTTAACCGGTTGTTCTTGGGTCAAAAAAAGTTTAGTTTAAAGATTTTTTTTTCCGAATTTTGTTAATAAAATAAGGCCTGGTCTATTCGCACACGTCATTTGTCTTTTTGCACATCCAAAGCGTCGCCCTTTGGCCAAAGCGGGGCGCTTTGGGATAAGTCAACAGACAAGGTCAGGTTGGGTCAAAAAAAGTTTAGTTTAAAGATTTTTTTTTTCCGAATTCTGTTAATAAAATAAGGCCTGGTCTATTCACACACGCCATTTGTCTTTTTGCACATCCAAAGCGCGGCGCTTTGGATGTGCAAAAAGACAAATGACCAGTGGAGATGAGTTTGTGTTGTTTTTTTTAAATAGGTGGGATGTGGGTTAGTTTGGTAGTGTTTTTTTGGAGGAAAAAATTGTATTTGAGTTTTATTATTATTATAAAATATTATTATTACATATAATTCATAGTTGTTTTATAATTACGTTTTTTACGTCATTATTTTTATAGAACGTATAAAATATAAGTGCGTCTTTATAAACTATTACCTAGTTTATTTTGTTAAATTAAACGAACACGTTAAATAAAATGTACAAAAAGCCATAAGAATTAAACGTAAACAATCCAAAACCAACGTGATGTAAATAGAAGATTAACTGCAATATGTATATATATATATATATATATATATATATATATATATATGGAGCCGCTAGAATGAGAACCACCACGAGTTATGAGAACCACGAGAACCGCGCCCCGCGGGTGGCCGTCGGCGATGAAATTTTTTTTACACCTAGATCCGTATATTTTAGCGGGGGGTTTAAATTTTCGGTTCAAACGGCGCGCCCGAGGGGGTAGTTTTTTACACCCAAAGTTTGGTAAAAAAAAAAGAAAAATTAAAAAAATTAAAAAAACCCAAACTTTGGGCGTAAAAAACTACCCCCTCGGGCGCGCCGTTTGAACCGAAAATTTAAACCCCCCGCTAAAATATACGGATCTAGGTGTAAAAAAAATTTCGTCGCCGACGGCCACCCGCGGGGCGCGGTTCTCGTGGTTCTCATAACTCGTGGTGGTTCTCATTCTAGCGATCCCCTATATATATATATATATATATATATATATCAGTTTGTACATACAAAACAAAAAGGTACAACTGAGTACATAATACATAACAAAACACTAAACAAACAAACTAAGGTACTAATCCTCGTGCGGCGGGGACGGTGGGAGGGGAAGTGGAGGCAACCCAGCGAGCTCTTGTAGAGCAACGAGCGTCTCGACGATCCAGTCAATGTGTGTGCCCTGGCGTCTGAGGCGCCGGTCGAAGTCCCGAGCCACCTCACGCGCTGCCGGAGGCAGGTCAGCGTAAACGTGCTGCGGGTACTGTGGCGGCTCAGGAGCTGGCTGAACTGGTGGTACCGGGATCTCCTCGACATGCTCCTCCTGAGCCGGATCCTCGAATACAGGCTGAGCCTGAGCCTGATTCTGAGGCTAGCCCGGGAACTAATCGAGGCCCAGAGCCTGTAGCTGAGCCTGCCGAGCGGCCTCCTGAACATGAGGAGGGGCTACCACTCCAGGCCTCACCTCAATAACAACCGGGATGACCTCCGGCACTACCTCCGGATGCCAAATCAGCCCGTCACAACCCTTAAACCTCAGACCAACATCAAAGGTACGGGTGATCTGCATGCTAGATACCGACGCGCGGCCCAGCCTGGTTGACGGGATCGGATCGGACAGCTCCGGATCATTCTCGGGCACGAGCCCTAGCGACCGTGCAATGGCGGTGATGTATGAGCCAGTGTGTAGCTGCCCGCGGAGCTGCCGGTGGTATGCACTGGCAAAGTAATCTGCCAGGCAGGCTACTAGATCGCAGGGCTGGCCGCGAAGTAGGCAGTATAGAAAGAAAATGTCACTGAGGTTGACCTTCTCCCTGCTGGTACCCCGCGACACGATAGATGACGTGATAATATGGTGCAGGTATCGGTACAAGGGGTCTCTAATGGTGGTGGCCTTTTGCCAGGATTTCCCAAAGGGAACCCTGGAAATGGCCCTCTAGAAACTGATAAACGTCTGCCTGTCCATCGCCCTAACCGCCTGCGTATATAAATCAGTATCAAGCTCGGGCTCTGTGTACAAACCTGTATGGACATCAAACTCCCGCACACTTATCTGAAACTGCTGACCGGCGAGACGGAATGTAACCTCGTGGACTGGAAAATACGGGTCCTCCACGTAATCCGCCGGATGCGACCTATATGTAAACGTAGAAAGAAACTCGACCGTAATCTCAGGGTACGAGCCCTCCATCGCTATCTGAAATAGGCGCGACCAAGGAGTATCTAGTCCAACTATATCACGCGTCCGCGCGGCCTCTCCCACGGTCTCCAGCAGGTCCCAGTCTATCCCTACATGCCCCCCAATCTCCACGGTGCGCAACCTAGCGCATCTCCTCGCCGCCCGTGACCCCTGCGGAAACTGCAGGTACGGACATGCCTCCTGTCCCTCCTCTCCCACATCTCCCACCTCTCCCTCAGCGTCCACCTCTCCCTCAGCGTCCATATGCTCAATCTCGTCATCGGAATCCATCCCTACACGTTTAAAAGATAATAAACAAATAATATTATTAAACAATTTAAATAAAAGATAATAAACAAATAATATTATTAAACAATTTAAAAAAAGATAATAAACAAATAATATTAAATAAAAGATAATAAACAAATAATATTAAATAAAAAAATAATAAACAAATACTATTATTAAACAATTTAAATAAATAATAAACAAATAATATTAAACAAATAATATTAAATAAAAAATAATAAACAAATACTATTATTAAACAATTTAAATAAATAATAAACAAATAATATTAAACAAATAATATTAAATAAAAAATAATAAACAAATACTATTATTAAACAATTAAAATAAATAATAAACAAATAATAAATAATTAAAAAAAAATTAAACATGAACCAAAGCGCCCCGCTTTGGCCTTGGCGCGGCGCTTTGTTTCTTCATTTAAAAAAAAAACCCAGCCGGATCATCAAAACCCGCCCAATCAAAACAAATTTGAACATGTACATTTAACCAAAACGATTAAGGGTGTTCGATCTTACCTTTTAGCGGTTGAAAGCTTGAAAACGAAGATCTCCGGCTCAAGTGTGTGTAAACGCACCTTTGTGTGTGTGTTTGTGTTTGTGGTTGAAATGGGGGAGAAACTGCCCCGCTTCAGCTTAAACGATGGACCGAAGCGCCCCGCTATGGACAAAGCGCGGCGCTTCGGTTCTTGTTTAAGGGCAAAGCGCCCCTCTGTCGTTTCAATTTTTCAAATTCCGCGTCTACATCGATATCCTCTATCTTAGTCCTTGCAGGCTTGAAGTCAAGCTTCTTCTAGAACACGCCTATCAAATTGATATGGATTTGCTTACCTGTGGACGAAAACAAATTAGGTGGCAAAATCATAACGACAAAGGTCAAAAGTATTAATTACCGTTATTTTCCAACTTTTCCAAACGACAGGCACATGGCAAACCACAGCTGGTAAAAAGTTGGCAACCACAGCTTGCACCGTAGGCTCTCAACCCGCCTTCCTTACGTTTTAGTTCCATATTCAAAAGTTCAATCGCAAATATTGAAACATTTCTGAGAATATTTGCAAGCATGGGATGTCACAACCCAACCGATGGCGGAATCATCGGGGCGCGGCACTGAGCGAAACAGATTGTCCAGAAGTTTCCATAACAACTATCATTACCATTTAATTAAACATCACGTCCCATACCGTAACATAAATAGTCAAACAAGTCATTACAGACAACATCAAAACAAATACCCTGTTCCGACAACTCAGATTTAAATAAGTAGCAATTGTTTATCTGCTTCTAGAGACCCCTAATAAGTTATCTACAGACAACTATTTGTTGGGCCCTAAAGCTTTATTCTAGCTTCCGATTCCTACCACATATGTTGTCACATACGTTAAAATAATGTCAATACATAAAATGTAAAGGTGAGCATACAAGTTTGATAATAGCATATAGAGTTCGAATTCGTTTACTCATAACCAGCACGTACACATAGAGAAATGAAGCACGTTAGTTATCGACATAGATCCATCGATACCAATGACTGCGGGTTGACTGCCCGAGGCAGTTCGCAATACACGATTACCACTGTAATCCATGCAAGTAAAAGATCCTTAACAACCCCCGCGTGAACGGGTGCTGAGTCCAAACTATAGTACTATCGTTGCTAAGGCAGGTAGACAGCATTCCATGTGTAAACATAACAAACAAGCATTCATAAGCCACGTATAACATGCATTAATGGTTAAGCGTCAAAATAGCTTGAGTAGTGTGATAGTTGTAGTTTGAATAGTTGTAACGTATGTAACACCCAAAAAGTGCTAAAAGCAAAAAGGGTTCGAGTATACTCACAGTGATATGGATTGAAGGGAGCGCTTTTCAGCGAGTACGATTAGCCTGAATAGATTCGATAACGTAACGATAAGTGACGCGTAAAACAGTACAAGTGAGAGTGGGTAGGATGACAAGTCGTGCGGATCAGTCATCCGTGAGTAGAAATCATCCGTGCGCATGACCTATCCGTGCGGATGGTGATGCGTGCGGATGGTGTTCCATCTGGTTAGGTTATCCGTGCGTGTGACTGTCCGTGCGGGTGATAACCCGTGCGGACTAGTTGCACGTGCGGACGACTTATCCGTACGGTTAGATGGCTTGTGTGGATAAATGTTCAAGTGGATTGTTTCTTCCTAAGATGTGTTTGTGTATGATGGCTTGTGCTTTGGAGTTTTCGTTGTAGTATTTAGAAAACACCAAAGTGTTTCTACCTTTCAAGCCGGCCGCGCGGACGGCGGTCCGTGCGTATGGTAGTCCGTGCGGGCAGCCTGTGCGCGCGGGCAGAGACAATCCGTCCGGATAGCCTGTCCGTGCGTACGGCTTGGCCGTGCGGATGAAGTCTGTTTGATTTTCATTTTAAGGCCTTAGTATCTCATGATCCGAAGAGTAATCCATTCAGAGGTCGTCCGTCCGGATCGCTCGTTCGTCGATACTCAAACCTCGTTTGGAAAGTGGGTCCCAAGGGTAGTCCGTGCGGATGACAAACCGTGCGTATGACCTGTACGTGCGTATGACCTGTACGTGCGTATGACCTGCACGTGCTTATGGCTTGTACGTGCGTACGGCTCGTCCGCGCGGGCAGCTAGTCCGTGCGGATAGCTTGTCCGTGCGGATAGCTTGTCTGGTTGTTCCGTTCGTCTACACTTGGTTTCTGTTGTAGTTTATCGAGACGTTCTGATTACGTGGCAACCACTTGGAGTTGTGCTCTCACCCGCGTGACTAGACCGGTCAGGAATCTCCCTAACTCGGCCTGTCGGCGACTCAGAACGGTCATCCCGGTTAACCCCGAAATCAGTTGTCTATGGGTAGGATTCCAGATCTAGAGCTAGGGCTTCACTATTGACGAGTAGAACACTAGGACTGATCGGATTCGTACCGGTTTTAAGGGTAAAGGAAGGAGAGAACTTAGGTTTATTTCTTTCAACTCTTTTATCCTTAGAAAAGTTTAGATCTAGGTGAGTTTATTGTAAAAACTGACAGAAATCGTTTAGATCTGAGATATTCTTGGTGGAATGAAGCCAAGCATGAAGTTCTTATGAACTTCATGATGACGTCACCCGTGAATACCCCAAATCCGGATGATTTCATGGTTGAAAGTGAAGATTTGAAAGATGGAAATGTGTAGGATGGTGTAGTGATCAAAGGTGTACAAGAATTAGTGCAAGATCTTACCTGGATTGAGAGAAATCTGGAAAAAGGTGAAGAATGCGTGTGGTTCGGACGTGTCACACCCCCAAAATCCACCTGCGGAGTATCACCGCTTGGAGGCGTGACTGACCAGGATCAAACCACTAATCATATTGAACAAGTAAATAATTAAGTGTAAAAGTCCAACCAACACGATTAGTGTCCAAAGCAAACATAGTTAAGTTATGAGCGGAAGCATAATGTTTTAAAACCAAATCATAAGTTTAGATATTCAAAGGTTTAACATGGCACACAGCTGTCCATGTCCCACAACAACTCTTCCTTGTGCAAGCTCCAGCTAAGTACCTATAGACCTGCAAAACATGTAGTAACGAGTCAACAACAAGTTGAGTGAGTTCACGTTTGGGTTGTCCAGTTTATAGCTATTCCGAAAACACAGTTTGTTCTTTACCAGCTATCCAGCCGTGGGGGTTACCCCATAGTTCGAAAAACGTTTATTAGTTACCCGTTCTTACGTTGGCTATTCCAGCCCGACTCTATGGCCGTGGGGGCTACCCCATGTTTAATTCACCAGACTCGTTACCATATCGACTACTAACGTTCGTCATGTTTAAGTGCCCTAACGTCTGTGTCTATCATCACTGACGTGCCATAGTCCATTAGTCCACGCCCGTCCTCTGCGGCACGGTGTGAGGTTTGTTAAACCTAATAGCGCTATTTAACTAATGACCCGTTCGCCATTGGCCTCGGCGATTAAGTCGATATAAAAGGAGGGACTTCGTTGATAGAGTTCTAGTCTAGTATAGTTAAATCCGTCTCATACTGGACGAGGAATCTATGTTCCTGCTTACGTCTCAACAGGACGAGGAATCCCTATTCCTTAACCCATTCCCAACCCCTGGGAACCCCATGCTTTGTAACGAAGTGTGAACTCACCTTGGTTTGCTCGGCAGATAACACAGAAAGGTCAAGTCTAAAGGCTAGTGGTCAATCACGTCCTATCAGGGTTACCAATACAAGTCAGGTTTTGGTTTCACAGAGTGCACGTAAGATAGCATGTAAGAACACATATAGATCATGGCAAACACACATCACGTTTTACAGTCCTAACATATCCGCACTTGTGCGATCAAAAGATTGGGCTCGCACAAGTCTAACGGCCTTGTGCGAGTCACCCGTTGATACCCATTAGTACCCCGGCCCAATAACAAGGAACCCAACAAGTCTATAAGCATAAACACGACCCAAACATACAATCAAATAATCAACTTGTGCGATTCATGTTATTCATATACTCTTGTGCGACTGAGATGTCTAGTGCGACTCAGATTAAATGTCCAGATTTCATGCAAAACAGTTATATTATTTCCTTTTGTGAACATATCAATTAACAAATTTCCAACAGTTTTCATATCAATAATAATCGATCAAATCATTACTTTTAATAATTGTTTCACATGACCTTATCATCATAATTATAAACAACCACACATGATCATCATCAAAATAAACAACAATGGCCGACCACCATTTAATCAACTCAAGGATTATTGGACCGATTAATACTAGAGTTTGATTGGACCAACTCTAATTAGTGCATACCAACTTACATGGGTTCACCTTTTTATAAAGTTCAACTCAATTGTTTGACTGCAAAACTTAAATGCACTGACACTACAAATGGGACTTTGATTGTTTCCACAAGTTACTACCCATTAACTCAATTCCTTCTACTCATGCATTTATATCCGATTAATCACTATTTTGCCATTAACAATCATTCACATCATTCACATATAATCACAATCATATGTAATAATTCTAATCATTAGCATGTTAACTGATCATCACCTATTCATCATAATAACAACTTCCAGTTTCACATAGCATTTATATTTATTAGGATGATTAGTTTATCAAACCCTCTTAATCAATTCTCGTTATTTGCCACTAACATACATAATATTATTATCAAATCACTATCCAAGCTCTTAGATCTCAACAGTTTATCTATTATTATGTATGTCAATCATGCTTCGATTATGAGCAAAATAGTCGAACACATCAGATCTATTCTCATTATTACCTTCACAATACAAGCACATAACAAGCACATGGCAATCATCATACGTCCATATATACATAACTCGTTTCATCAGATTTTACGTACACAAGGTCAACAATTAAGGATCATTATAAACGAGAATCAGTCACATATACACAAGAATCAAAGCACGAATTTACTAACCACAATCAATAAACTGGGATGATGTCCTCGAAAGGGGGTGTCCACTGCCGTCGCACATCAAGTGAGGGGAAAATAATTTCTAGGGTTTACAATAGGGCAAGGAGTTGTGGAATATGCCTACATGTTCACGTATACATAGAAAAGAGGGTGTTGGGCCGAACCCTTGTATGGGCTGCCCATTCGGTTCAAGTTCAAGAGAAGTGGGCCGAGAGTAGTTAAGCCCAATGGCTTGTGCAATTCGAATAGCGTTGTACGATCGGCTTAATACTATACAATACACATCATCACATAATCATAACCACATAACATTTAATCAATCACAAGGTTCATATAATCACACAGTGTTTACATACGTTACATGAAAGTATAAAGAAGGGTTCTGAAATACGAGTTGTCACAGGACGTCACTTGCCAAAAGTGGAAAAAGTGGAGAGTGACCCGTGTATTTATAGGATGCCAAAAAGGGAAAGGGTGAGTCGTGCGCATGGCACGCACCCGGATAGGTTATCCGCGCGGACGGGTCATCCGTGCGGATTGGCAATCCGTGCGGATTGGCAATCCGTGCGGATTGGCAATCCGTGCGGATTGGCCATCCGTGCGGACGCCACCTCCTTTGGTGTGTTCGGTGCGATGCAGATTCGGCTTCGATTTGCGAGCGATTCGATAGGGTTTCCTAATTAAATTACTTTCAGTCCCAACTACTTCTTATAGGGTTCGACTCGGAATTCGGGTTCGGGTTCGTTTATATTCGAGTTAGATTTCGAGTTCGATTGGGTTCGCTTGATTATCACAACATAAAATGACATAAAATAAACATGCACAGGTAACACGTAAGGCACACACACACGTATAACGGCAAGTAAAATTCACAGCTCGAGTTACGATTTGATGTCGATTTGATTAGCATAGCTTGATTAACTTTATCGCATTGTTACTTCCTATCGTTCACAATCGTAGGTCGATTGAATATACGGCTAGCAGGACTTGATTGTTGTCATGTACGACATTTACTCCACATAATCTAAATATCATACAAACAATTCTACGAGTCACGTCGCGCGAAATCGGTCGTTGACTTTGACCTTGACTTTGACTTTCACTCGTGAAAACACGGGGTGTTACATGGGATGATCCTTGTGGTGCTTCATCACTTTTCGGAGGCTTGTTTCAAAGCTACTACTAATCTCGGCGTATTGTCTATCAACAACATGATCAACATACAGTACAAGTTTATCCAGTGTGTTGCGATGACTTGGAAAGTGACTTTTTAGTGTTGCATGCATGCCCTCAACCCTGTTAGTCGTAGTTTGGTGAAAGTTAATAGTTTTGTTAATCCAGCAAGATACAAACTTTTCACGGTACGGATCCAACCAGGATTTCATCAAATAATCAAAAACCTCTGAAATTAAAAAACGTAAATAGTCAGTTTTTGTTATTATATAAAATTTGAACATAATTATGTAAGAAATACTCACGTTCACGGCCATCTTCTTTCAGCTGTGCTTCAAGGTTTTCCAAGTTATACCTGTATATTTCCTCGGTCGTAGACTCGCACAATGTCCAAAATGTACGTACGAATTCTTTCCACTGCTTGTCAGAGAATTTCTTCTTGCTGTTCTTATTAATATTTTGTTGAATATGGAACCGACAAAGATACTTATGCGCTTTTGGGAAAACTTGTTCACACGCGTTAATTAGCGCAAATTCCCTGTCTGTTAAAATCACGCGCGGTTCCATACATCCTACCAGCATAGACTTGATCCTCTGCAACACCCATAGGTAGTTCTCTAATTTCTCAGCGGAAATTATCGCACAAGCAGCCGTAAACGATTTGTTTGTCGACGTCATGCCTACGGCCTGAACAAATGGCAGGTTGTACATGTTCGTTTTGTAGGTGGCGTCAATCATTAGCACATGCGGGAAGGCACACCACATAGTGAATGATTTTTCGTGAACAAAGAAGACATCTTCAACTGCGTTCGATATCTCATTCGTGCGCATGTAATAAGTGTAATTTTTTTCGAGAAGAATGTTTTCAAGTTTTTGCATCGGAGACTTACCGACATTTTTTCCGGCGTTGATCTTCTGAACAGCGTTGTGTATATCTTTCGGAATAAGCTTTCTAGCCGGATTGTTTTTCGTCAGCGTTCGCCAGATACTTTGGTTGGGAATATCTTGCTCTGCCAGCTCCTTAACCAGTTTTGTATCCTCCGAAGAAAGCCTTCTCGCATACGCGTGACCCTCTAAGTTTTCAATAGGAGTGTGGTTATGCTTCGCCTTCGTCACCTCGATCCTCCAAACACTTCCGGATGATTCCGAAAACCCGATCATCTCGAACGGGCAGCCTATTTTCTTGCTACCCGTTTTCCTCTGTGTAGCTATACTCTTATGCTCCCCACCAAAAGTACATTGAAACCAAATCTTGTAATCTCTCCTCTTTTATTCGACCTCTTAATCACAATGAGGTAACCATTGTCTTTTGCCGTGTCTTGTACCCAACGCACCAACTCTTTACGTGACGAAAAGGTCCGCGTTGTATCAAACGAAAATGTAACCGGGTAACACCCTTCCTCGTCAACAGACACATTCTCCGGCTCACCATCGTCACCGAGGTCCGAATAGACTTGATGTTCAAAGCTCTGTTGACAACCGTAACTGTGATTTGGATAACACTCCTGCTGTACAAAGCTGTGCTCGCCACCGTAACCGAAATTCGAATAACCTTGTTGTGCGTAAGGGTCCTCCACAGGGGTATTCAAATCCAGCGTCACCGTGTTATCACGATAACGAATGCCAGATACAACCTTTGCCTCCTTCAAGTTGGACGAGACCGGTTTCTCATACGAGTCAGAAATAGCGGTCCCCTCGTAAGAATCAGGAACAACTGACTCGTCAGAATATGGACCAAAAAGATAGTTGCTTAACCACGACATCGTTTTTTCAAGACACGTAACTAATACAGCAAAACCGCGCGTTATTTTGAAGAAACACAAGTAATTTGGAAATCGACAAACAACAAAACCCCCGTATGTTTGTAAACAACATATTCAATAGACCCTATTCAATATTCAGTGCTTGATGTCTCGAACGCTAACTGTCTTGTCTTTATAAGTGAAAATTTGGTGTCGAAGCGCCGCGCTATGGCCAAAGCGCGGCGCTTAGGGTTAACGACAAACCTGCTAATCAGCTTTATGTCTCTCAAACAGTAGCGCATGTCTCAAACGTCAATCAAAGCACCTTTTGTCGAGCATAGCGCCGCGCTATGGCCAAAGCGCGGCGCTTTGAGGTGTGAAAATAATTTTGGCCGTGTGTGAATAGCATGACCCTAAAATAATGGAAAAATATCATACAAACCAATATACTTCTTCCATTTTCTTATACAAATCCCTTAACAATTTTTTGAATATGACATAACTAGTCCCCGACAATTACTTGATGGTAGTAATTGTAAATACTGATTAGTTCAAGGGCAATTATGATTTCTCTTTAGGTACCATTAATAGAGAATACATAGAGTTTTTGTAACGGATCACTATTCATGACCATTATTCATTGATCCATTATATATTGATGATAAGTGGTGATCAAAAAATCTTGTAGAACTCCAATACAAAAATTCTCTCTAGTGTGATCCATCAACACAAGTTACCATAACGGAAATCATGGCTTCATCTTTATTCTCAAAGATAATAATCCCTACAAGTAAGTATCTCTATCTTGGTATCTATATTTAGATTATGATTGAATAAACATGATTAGGGTTCTATGTTTTTAACCCATGTTTAAAGATATAATCAACATGTGGTATCAGAGCACTGTGTTGATTATATCTTATGTGAAATGATTTCATGATGAACCGATGATGATGGTTAAATATTAGATGTAGATGGAATGAAAAGAAAAGAATAAATCCGCCACTGCTTTTCATCATAACTAATGAAGGTCAAAATAAAAACCAAATTTTGATATGTGATTTTGTAAAAATCGCTTACAGGATCAATTGGAACCAAAAAAAAATGTTTTTTACCTTTTCATAATTTTGATAAAGAACTATTCATCATGATTGGTTCTAAAATTGAACTTTGACATTTTAGAGATTTTTTAATGGATTACGATGTCATCATTTAGTTCAATTTTGAAACTGTTTTAAATTTGTTTTATAAGCGAGGAATTGTTATGACTTGTTCCATATATTATTTCATATTTAGTTTTGACTTTTCAAACTAACTTAAGATGAATATAAGAAGTATTTGATTGAACTTTTACGTGTTTATGTTCCTAGTGGATATAGATATGAGATTTTGAGGATTAGTTAAGTAAATAACTTAACCTTTTATTTATATGTCTTAAAATCTAAGTTTTTGACATAGAAATTAGAATTATATAATGGTAAATTTCAATGTATAATTAGATGATTAATCAAATGGTATATCCTTTTGGTTTTACATTGAAATTTAAATGATACCATTTTATGTAATTATGTGTATAGTTATACAATTACTTGGGAATGACCCAACATTAATTTAAGCAATTTTATGTAAACATGTGTATTGTTGGATAATGAGCCCAACAACTAATTGGTTGATGATACACATAATAAATTATTAGCCTAATTTACATAAATATTTCATTTCTGGCCCAAAGGTGTTATGTTATATTTATGTGCTTTACTTTATTATTTATGTGTGTTCATAATACATGAATTTTGGTCAAAGCTAAAGCGAAGCCAGAGTTCATGTAGACCATTGAGACAGTCTATATTTATGTGTGTTCATAATATGTGAATTTTGGTCAAAGCGAAGCCAGAGTTCATGTAGAACACTAAAGACAGCCTATTATTTATATCGTTCATAATGCCGAATTTTGGTCAAAGCCAAAGCGATGCCAAAATTTAGTTAGAACATTAAGTCGAGGTTTATTATTTTATATCGTTCATAATGCATGAATTTTGGTCAAAGCTAAAGCGAAGCCAAAGTTTAGGCAGAACATTAAGTTGGTTTTTATTTACGTTGTTCATAATACATGAATTTTGGTCAAAGCCAAAGCGAAGCCAAAGTTCATGTAGAACAATAAGTCAGTCTATTATGTACAGTATGTTCATAATGCATAAATTTTGGTCAAAGCCAAAGCGAAGCCAATGTAACACCCCGTGTTTCCATAAGTCAAAGTCAAGGTCAAGGTCAACGACCGATTGTACGAATTTGACTTATAGTAATTTCCTTATTTTAATTGTATTATGTGGAGTAAGTGTTGTTAATTTCTAAAATCGATGTGTGACTGTGAATTATAGGAAGTAATAATGCGATAAAGTTAACTAATCAATAATCAAACTATGCTACTCGACATCGAATCGTGATACGAACCGCAACTCGACTTAATTTGGTTATTATACGTGTGTGTGTGCCTTATGTGTTACTTGTGTGTGTTTATATGTATATGTTGTGGAAATCAATCGAAATCAATCGAAACTCGAAACGCAACCGAACTCGAATCCGAATCGAAATCGAACTGTGATAATTAGTAGTTAGGACTGAGAGTAATTTGACTAGGAAACCCTATCGTGACGAGCCGCTCGCAATCTAAATCGAAACGCCAAAAATCATCGCGTCGAACAATCGAACCAAGTGCCATCCGGCCGGATAGCCATCCGACCGGATAGCCACTATGTCACAGGTCAGGTGTCATCCGACCGGATCGTCATCCGGGCGGTGAACCATCCGATCGGACAACCATTTCCTCTTTTGGAATCCTATAAATACCCCTGTCATTGACATTCTTTCCACTTTTGGAAATCCTCTGTCCGAACCACTCATGATCCCCACCTTTTCTTCGATTTCTCTCAATCCAGGTAAGATCTCGTCCTAAATCTTGTACTTTCTTGGTCTACACGCACTCCTACACCTTTCTATCTTTTAAATCTTAACTTTTAACCGTGAAATCACTAGATTTCGGGTGTTCAAGGGTGACGCCATCATGAGTCCTTCAAGAACTTCATGTTTTGACTTTAATCCACCGAGAACAACTGAGATCTAACCGATTTCCACACAAACACCCAAAGATCTTGTAAAGATCTAGACACAAGAGTGGTGAAAAAGGATTGAAATATGGTTTCTAACTTTCTTTCCACTCTTTTACTCTCATTACACACAAAACCGATAGAATCGGACCTGGTTCTAGTCTCCTACTCATCCATAGTGTTGTACTAGTCCAAGGTCTGGATTCCACTCACGAGACCACCGATTTCGGGTTAAACAAGAACAATCGTCCTGAGCCGGTAACTGGTCGAACTAGGGTGAATCCTGGTCGGTCTGGTCACTTGGGTTGAAACGGGGTTCCATTGCTTAACACGATGTCAAGACATCTCGATAAAACGACAAACAACCAAAATGACCAAGTGAAAGACGAACAGGACAGCCGGAGCGGAATGCTGTCCGATCGGACTGCTGTCCGAACGGATAGGTTATCCGAACGGATTGTCATCCGAACGGATCACACTTGGGACCCACACTTGAACAATCTTATCTGAAGTTTGAGTATTGAATGAATTGCAATCCGATCGGACGACCATCTGGTACGATTACTCTTTGGATCATGAGATACTAAGACTTCAAAGACTTAAATAATTTTCAACATGTTCAATAACAGGGTTGCCATCCGATCGGATGGGCATCCGATCGAATGACACTTCTGTTGTGAACTTGCTTTCAATAAGTAACCTCACGACTAATTCGCCGTCCGACCGGACCACTGTTCGACTGGATGACCATCCGAACGGATTGCCATCCGCACGACTAGTCATCCGATCGACCGACTTGATGGATAGAGATACTTCAGTGCATTCAAAATGCTACAACGAAAACTTCAAAGGTCAAACCATCATACACAAACACATCCTTCTTATAGGAAGAAACAATCCACTCGAATAGTCATCCAACCGGATAAGCTGTCCAACCGGATGACCATCCGAACGGATTGTTATCCGCACGGATTGCTGTTCGATCGGATTACCATCCGATCGAGCTACCATCCGACCCACTCACAACTCGTATCGTTTTACGCGTCACTTATCGTTATACAATCTAATCTATTCAGGCTAATCTTACTCGCTAAGCGCTCCCTTCAATCCATCAACCGTTGTGAGTATACTCGATCCCTTTTTGCTTCATGCACTTTTGGGTGTTACATACGTTACAACTATTCAAATCACATCAAACACACTACTCAATACTATTTGAACGCTAACCGTTAATGCATGTTATACGTGGCTTATGAATGCTTGTTTGTTATGTTTACACATGGAATGCTGTCTACCTGCCTTAGCAACGATAGTACTATAGTTTGGACTCAGCACCCGTTCACACGGGGGTTGTTAAGGACAATTATTTGCATGGATTACGGTGGTAATCATGTATTGCGAACTGCCTCGGGCAGTAAACCTCAGTCATTGGTATCGATGGATCTATGTCGATAACTAACGTGCTTCATTTCTCTATGTGTACGTGCTGGTTATGCGTAAACGAATTCGAACTCTATATGCTACTATCAAACTTGTATGCTCACCTTTACATTATATGTATTGACTTTTATTTTAACGTATGTGACAGGTGCTTAGGATGCACACATGTTAGGATGTTGAAGCTAGAATAAAGCTTTAGAGCCCAACAAATAGTTGTCTGTAGTAAATGGATCAAGGGTCTCTAGAAGCAGATAAACAATTTCTCTATTATTAAATCTGAGTTGTCAGAACAGAATTTATTTGCCTAGATTTTTATCTGTAATAATTTGATTACTGTTTGAGGCATGGTATGGGACATGTTATTTAAATTGAATAGTAATGATAATTGTTGTGGAAACTTCTGGACAATTTGTTTCGCTCAGTGCCATGCCCCGATGATTCCGCCATCGGTTGGGGTGTGAAAGCCAAATTTATTTAGAACATCAAGACAATCTGTTATTTATGTACGTTCATAATGTATGAATTTTGGTCAAAGCGAAAGCGAAGCCAAAATTCAGGTAGAACCTTAAATTAGTCTATTATTTTGGTGTTATAGTAGACTATATCTTCAATATGATAATTTGTGTCTACCTTACAAGATTACCCCATAATGTAAATCAATCCAAGTTTCTTCTTAGGTTTGTATCTCATCTATTTTATCCACTCTAATTTCAAAACCTAAAATGTTTTGCTTACTAAAGAGTTTCTACAAAATTTGCTCTTGTTGGATTGTTGATTATTTCTTAAGATATGATAATCCTACTGCTCTTTTCTGATAGAAGTATTACATAAGAAAACTAGAGCATGACTAGTGGGATAAGTCAACCATTATATCTCTTATGATAATCAAGAACTCATTTCATTATTGCTATCATGGGAGCTATTCTAGATTCTAAATTTCCTAAGACTAATTTGTTTTCTTCGGAAGAATCAAAATAACTCCTAAGATGCATGCATTACTCTAGATTCTTACTATAAAGTTTGTGGCATATGTGAATACATCATGATGTACAATACCATGACCCATAATTTAAAGGTTTACACATGGAAATCATTACACTTTTCTGGTGCATTACATATAACTTTTCCACTAATACCATAAGCTTCCTTAAGAATCAACTATAACACTCAAGAGTACCAAAGGAAAATGAGTGTGTTGATTAGCAACGTATGTACAGGAAAAGGAATGCATGAAACTGGAAAATTAGATGTTCATCTCACCGCCACTAAACCTGAAAGGAGGATACTTTTAAGATTCAGAAATAGTGTACAACTACTACTTTCAGTTATAAGTTTCTTCAAAGGAAAGTCTCACAACAGGTTTATGCCATTAAACTAGGCATGCGTATCGAGACTATCCATAATTCAATGGAACAGCTGGCTAAGATAAGTAGTAAGATAATTATGATATTTAAGTCTGCTAATGGTAATATTCTAACCAACACATGACCGGTTGACTCTAGTTCTATATGTTTCCTTACCAGAAATCAACAAATAATTAATATGAGAGTTAGTGGCAAAATTTTATGTTAAGACTATAAGAACCATAATAAACTGTTTTATAATTGAGCTTTATGATACCTTGTATATTCTGTAGATTATTCAGAATTTAGTATCAATATAAAAGCTACATTATGACAGTTGTGAGGTTTGCATGGTTAAAACAAAGTCACTCTTACATTAAACTCTCATATTATTTGTCATCTCAATCTGGATAGAAACCTTATAAGATAGAACTAGATGATGCTATACTTTTTTCACAACCTTTTGTTATCATGAAAATGAAAATTTAACAAAAGAAAAATGAGACTTACAAATTTCATCCATTAAGACCAAATTTCATGAGAAATCATGACTAGGTTAATGAAGGATGAAATATTATCAAATCTCATTCTTAGTGACTTATGAGCATGTGTTATAAGCCTTAATATTTAAATGGCTAAGGGAATAAATTAAGTTCCATTAGAAGTTATATTTTATTGGAACTTATTCCAAAATGGAATATTCAGACATAATTCATTTATTATAATATTTACTTGTATTTAATATGTCTTATATGAATAAAGGTATTAAAGAAATTAATTCATATATACTATGATTCCTTCTAAATATGTCCCTCAAAATTTTATGACATCTGAACATTAAGGAAATCAAGTCTGACATATATGACAGGTTCCCACAGCACGTACATCATTGAAACTTATCTTGTAGGATTCCTAGAGATCTAAAAGGTTAGTGGGAGCATTAAGTGTCTTAATCTTAACTTGCGAGAGTTGCAAGAGGTAGGGGAGTGAAAACTGGTTGTTACTCAATTTGTACCTCTTGTACAAGACATTGCTTCTTCACAACTTTTCTCTTTAAGAATTTACTGCTACTCTAACAAAAGTTTCATTGTTGCTTAAACGTGGGCACACTCAGATTTCTTACCAAAATTATAATCCTCAAACAGAGAAACTACAATGAGTTACATCATTAACTTGTTTATCTATTAGAATCTATTGGCTTTCTAATGTTGACAATAAGCATGCTAATTTTTTTAATGATTTCTAAAATTAGTGGGAGTAGTAAAAGTCCTTATCATGACTTGCAAGAAGTACAAGAGGCGGGGGGAAGAGACTTATTAAATTTTACTCCAATTACACCTCTTGTACATCATACTCCACCAACTCTTACACACTTAGAATCTTGAAAATGATAGCAACTTAATCAAGAGTTAATCCATTAATTGAAACTCATAATACAACCCAATAATCAACTACGTAGGTCATCTAGGTTTAACTTTGATGATTATGTATCCTCCTTGACTGAAGTTGAAATGGTTATTAGAAAGTTTACTGATCCTACCTCTTCTAATTAAGCCATTAGCATCAATCAATTTTCTAAATGGAATAAAAATTGTTATTAGCAAATTTGATTTTATGTGTCAAAATAACGTTTGGGATTTGGTTGAATTACCTAAATCCAAATGCAAACGTTAAGACAATAAAAGCAAGATTGATTGTTAATGGTTATGCTCAGAAGAGAATTATTTATCAAAGAATCATCTTACCTTTCTTACAAAAGGTTTCTTTGAGGATCATTGTTGTTCTAGTAGCTTATAATCTTTTGTAGCTACATTAAATGGATATTAAAACAACTTTCCCTAAACAAAGACTTACATGTTCAAAACAACCTGAAACTTCTAAGCTGAAAGGTTAAGAACACTTAGTTTCTAAGTCGATGAAATCCATATATGGGTTGAAGTAAACATCAAAATGTGACGAAATCTTAATGCAATTCTTTTCATCACGAATTAAGTGGATTTATGTGTACCAACCTCAGGATGAGTGGGAGCAACTAATGTACACTTGTCCTTATATAGATGACACTCTTTTGATAAGTATATGTTACATAAGTCAAATAATTTCTCACACATATTTTGATATAATGAATCTCGAAAATACCACTTACGTGAGAGATATCAAAATATACCGAGATAGACCCATCGGGGCATTAGTTTCGTGCCATAAGCTTTACTCTAAAGTGGGTCCTTACATATGTAACAAACAATATTGCTCTCTTTAAGAGGATAAAATGATAAATGAGATTACTTCCTTATGCTTCATTAATTAGAAGCTTTATGAAGGTTCAAGTGTATACTCGTTTAGATATTGCTCACATTGATGAACATTAGATCACTCTAGATTATTGTGAAGCATCTTACAATATCTTTAAGAAACAAGAAAAACTATAAGAAGAAGTTGATTATTCTTACCTTGATTTTGTGATGTTCAAAAGAAACTAAGGTTCTGTTTGTTTTTTTAGAAAAGTACTTCAGAACCTCTTTTGTCTTCCCCAAGCAGACCATGCGCAGACATAGAGGTCTGCAGCTTGTTTGATTTTTAGAAGAGGTTTCATTAAAATACATCTGCTCCACCTCTGTCTCGCACAGAGCTTGGCCAAAGTCTTCCAACCTCTTCTTAAAACATATCTTCTTCTCAAAACACCAAACTCCAACCCTAAAATCCTTCTATCTGCGACCTCCACCACAGCCGCCCCCACACCTCCATCTCCGGCGCAGCCCCACCCCACCGCGACCACCACCGTCTTTGCCCCACCCCACATCGTCAACCACCTTCGTAGCCCCACCCCACCTCGTCAACCACCTCGCATCCCGAGTTGAAACTACAACATGCCACCATCACGAAAATCATCCTCATATTCACTGCTGTTTTGCTGTCGTTCCGCCGCAGACGGCCGCAGCGCCGTCGCCGGACCACCACCCTCAGTGGTCGGCCGCTGTGCTTGTCGGTTTGTCGCCGGAGAGAAGGAGGTGGGAGAGGGAACGAGGGAGCGATGGAGGTGTGTGTGGTGGTTAGCTGGAACGCGGCCGGCACCGGTCGGATTTATTCCGGCTGCCGGTTAGAGAACGTGAGGGAGAAGAGAGCAGGGAATTGAAAGAGGTGTGTGAGCTATTTTGAAGAAGATTGAGGGTTATGGTAGACATGGTTTTTTTTTTTCAATAATATATTCACAAAGCTGAGGTCGAGTGAGTTTGGCCAGAAAAGTTTAAGATAAATAATACCTTGTCAGAAAGCATGGTTGTGGTGGTGGTGGTAAATCAGCAAAGAGAGAAGTGTGGTGTGAGTTGTGTGTGTTTGAAGAGTTTTTTATAAAAAAAAAAAAACAAACCCTCTTCTTCTTGCAGACTGCAGACATTTGGTCCACCTCTTCTCCTGCAGATGCCTGCAGATGTGGTCCGCAGACTGCAGACCTTTTCCTGCAGAAAAAACAAACAGCACCTAAAAGTCAATTTGGGGTAATCCTTATGTCTGCGGACAAATCTATCTCATGGAGGAGTCATGAGAAACTGTTAACAACAACCTAAATTATAATGACATAATATGTTGTTAATTAACAACGCAATTGTCACTAAATGTTGTTGAAATTTTATCAGTAGACTCATAAACTTATTAACTCCATATAAATACTATATTGAAGACTTACTGTGAAAAGTCAGCTACCTTATTTCCTCGAACAGTAACAGTTCGAGAGGTGCTGCATTAAACTTCGATACAAAATTATTGTCCGTTTATGAACAAGAAGAGGAACCTAAATACTTGTATCGAATACATTTACATTCATGATATGCTTGCGGATCCGATAACTAAGGTCTACACCCAAAGTCTTTTTAAGAGCTCATAATAAAGACGAGTTTTTACTAAAGGCCTTACATAATAGCATATCGTACATATGAATGATTAGTTATTATTTTTTCCTCAATTACACAATTTGTTTGTCTATAAATACGTATGTGTACCTGATGACGTATAGACAAGAATTATACAAATTAATTTCAAAGGGCTTACCTCAGTCATTTTGGTTTTAAATTTACGTATGTTTTGATTTGGGGTTGTAACATGATTAATGGGGGTCTTGAGTTGACAATAACTCAATGACTGTATTTTTCTGTTGCAATTTCAATTTGAATCATTGATTAATGTTTTAAATTAGCCAAACTTACTTATACTTATCACAAATGATCACTCGGCCAAGTGGGAGAATGTTAGAAATAACCCGTTGATGTGGCCTTATGGATCATTTGGTAACATTACCAATATGACATAACTAGTCCCCGACAATTACTTGATGGTAGTAATTGTAAATACTGATTAGTTCAAGGGCAATTATGATTTCCCTTTAGGTACCATTAATAGAGAATACATAGAGTTTTTGTAACGGATCACTATTCATGACCATTATTCATTGATCCATTATATATTGATGATAAGTGGTGATAAAAAACTCTTGTAGAACACCAATACAAAAATTCTCTCTAGTGTGATCCATCAACACAAGGTACCATAACGGGAATCATGGCTTTATCTTTATTCTCAAAGATAATCATCCCTACAAGTAAGTATCTCTATCTTGGTATCTATATTTAGATTATGATTGAATAAACATGATTAGGGTTCTATGTTTTTAACCCATGTTTAAAGATATAATCAACAAAATTCACGTAAAAATTTATGAAAATAAACATTAGTTACACTAAGATGGTGCAAAATTAAAAGCTAATATCAAAGATTGTTAATTCAAACTCTTAGTACATAACCTTGTTATTTTTTACAAACAGGACAAACTGTGTAATTAACTCGAAAATAATTTTGTGACAATTACATATTTAGGATTTTTTTTTTGAAGTTTAAATTAAATAAAAGAGCAGTCCCACACACCTAAAGTAGGGTGAAACTCTGACGTGCTTTAATTTTCTTTCTTTTAAAAAGGTTAATGGTACATTGGTACTGTATGTAACGGCAATGTTGAAAAAAGTTGGAAAAAAACGATTTAAAAAGGTTATTGCTTTTTTAAAAGCAGATACATAATGTTAAGTGTTTGCGGTGGTGAAGCTTGAAAATTTCTATCGATGGGTAGGAAGTTACCGAATCTAAAAATTCTATATAAGTAATTTTTTTTATAAAACCGGGGGTCGAAAACCTATATATCTAAAATATTCTATACGAAACGTACATACATAACACTACCGAGCGAAAAGTTTGGGGGTCGGGCGCCCCCTGAGTCTCTCGAAAGCTACGCTAAGCTTATCTGTTTATTTTAGAAAACATAATATAATTTCCATAGACAGTTTGAGATTGCTTATTTCAACCTGATTATACAGGTTGATTTATAATTACAAGTTTACCCCTTCGGTGAAATAAACAGTTTACAAATTACAATAGTGTGTCTGTTAGGTGTGATCACACTATCTTGGTGGGGTAATTCTTGCATGTGCAACTTATTTGGTGGTTTAGGTGTAAAAGGATTTTTTATTTAATAAAACACTCTTTTTGTGTATGGGTTATTGTGACTTAAATATGGTCTACAAGAATTACAATATTTATTCGCCGAGCGAATAAGTAAGTCCTTCAAAGTTTAACCGGTTGTTCTTGGGTCAAAAAAAGTTTAGTTTAAAGTTTTTTTTTTTTCCGAATTCTGGTAATAAAATAATGGAAAAATATCATACAAACCAATATACTTCTTCCATTTTCTTATACAAATCCCTTTAACAATTTTTTGCATATGAAAACCAACATATTTTAATGGTTTGTCTTAAAAAAGTCACTCAATAATTTTTTGAACATTAAAGGCCATTCATATGTTAAATTTGTACAAAAATATGACAAAAATAATTTAAACAATTTGGAACTGTTAGAGGTAGGTCTGGCAATAAAAACCCATTTGGGTTTTTTGGGTCATTTTAAAAATGAGGATGAGTCAGGATAGGTTAAAAAATAATTAAGGATGGGTCAGGATGTGTTGTATGATATCTATTTAAAATAATTCGTGGGTCGGGATGAGTATTACACTGGGTAAATGGGTAACGCTAAAAAGAGCATCAGAGACATATTCTTCACCCTATTTGAGTGTTCGTAGACATTGACTTCACAAAAAAAAAAAAAAAAAAAAAAAAAAAAAATCAGAAAAATTAAAAAATTCAAAAACTAAAATTTGTCATTTTCATTCAAAACAATTTTTTTGTACCATATAGTCCTTAACTTTTGAGATTTTTTGCCATTTTCATCAAAACGTCTGACTTTTTTGCCAAAATCGTCCACGAGTTTTGAAATTTTTTGTCATTTTCATCCAAATGTTTGATAGAAAAAATTAAAGCAAATTAGATGTTTGGATGAAAATGTCAAAAAATCCCAAAAGTAAATTACTATATTGTACAAAAAAGTTGTTTTGGATAAAAATGACAAAAACGTCCAAACCTCAGGGAGGATTTTGGCAATTTACTCTAAAAAATATTAAAAAAAATAAAAAAAAGTAAAAAATCAAAAAAAATTTAAAATTCCCAAAAAAATAAAAAAATAAATCAGAAAATTAAAAAAATCAGAAAAAATTAAAAAAATGTTAAAAAAATCAGAAACATAAAAAAAGTTTCAAAAATCAAAATATCCAAAAAAAATTTTGAAATTTTGAATTGTTTTTAGTTTTTTGTTCTTTATTTTTTAAAATTTTTGTTTTTTAAAATTTTTTTTGGTTTTATTTTTTATTTTTCTGAATTTTGATTTTTTTTGGATTTTTAAATTTTTTATGATTTTTTGGATTTTTTTTAATTTTTTACTTTTTCTTAGTTTTTATTTTTTACATTTTTTAGTTTTTTTATTTTTTTTTTCTGAATTGTTTGATTTTTTTTGGGATTTTTAGTTTTTTTAATTATTTTGACTTTTTGGATTTTTTTTACCTTATTCTTTTTTTAAACAATTTTTTATTTTTTATAATTTCTATTTTTTTTTGTTTTTTCAAATTTGTGCTTTTTTTTACTTTTCAATTTTTTTTATGTTTTCATTAATTTTTTATATTTATTTTTGCCTATCATCATCGAAAGTCGAACAATATTTACCCAAACTCATCTTAACATTTAATAAACCCATCTTTACCCAAACCATTCTAACTCATACCTATCTTAACCTAAACCTATCCTAACCTATACTCATCCTAACCCATGACCCAAACCTGCCCAACCCATCACTTTTGCCACCCCTAATTAGAGGTGTCCATCGGTTCTTTTTGGTTTATTCGATAATTTGTTTCCTTTTATTCGGTTTGAAATTTGTTGGGTTAAACTAAAAATCGAACCAAATTAAACGGAATTTAAGCACTTCAAAAGAAAATCACAAACCGCATTCGAATTTGGTTTGGTTTTGGGTTTCAACCGAATACAATAAATTCATATAATTGGGTTTATTCGACTAAATATAAAGTATGTTTTACTTTGGCTACTCGTTTTATTGGGCTACATATGAACCGAACTCATTTTATTCGGTTCGGGTTTAATCGTTTTTAACATGAACTGTTTTTGGTTCTGTAGAATTTTTAAACATATCTTAGGTTGAAACAAAACTTTATGTAACAAGTTTTAAAAAAATTGTCAGAATTTTGTTCAAATTTAACACGTGAAGGGACTTTAATGTTCAAAAAATTGTGGACGGTTTTTTGTGAGACAAAAGAGAAATTATATATGTTTTTTACGTTCAAAAAATTGTTTAAGGACTTTTATGAGAAAAATAAGAAAGTATATTGATTTTTTTACGAAGTTTACTCGGTGGTTCTTAAAACTAGTGTTTATGTACGGGAAATTAACATATGTTAAGGGGGGACGGGCTCGTCCGTTATTTTATCACGGCATCATCATTCAACGCGTTATTTCCACCGCCGGCCACCACTTCAACGCGTTAAAGTATCACGGCACCATCAACGCGTTATTTGTATCACTCCGTTATTGTTTTATGATGTGAGGGTATTTGTTGGTTGGGGGGAAATTGTTGGGTGTGGTGGTGAGTGATGACCACCCCGCCTAAAAAAGGTTGTGAGTGATGGAAAAATGGTTGCTGACATGGCGGAACTTGATTGGTGCTTGTGAGTGATAGAATCCATCACTAGTTAACCGCCCCGCCCCCCCCTAATAAACAAACTGAATAAACGGTGCCATACACTCTTCATTGGAGGATCTGGGCGGTGATGAAGTCATCACCGCATAGACACGCGCCATAATTTATAATGATCATCCATCAAACCACACATATTACCTAGAGAGAGAAATATTACTGGATTTAAAGTGAGAGAGAACGCAGATGAGAGCCAATGTTTAGCAGCAATAACGAGGACGTGAAGAAGAAGGGATTGAAGAAGAAGGTGTTCAAGGGAGATGAAGACAGCGGCCATACATCCGACATGTTTTCCGGTGAGTCTCCTGTATGCCTCTTTTCTCTTGCATGCCTCTCTTTAAACCCAGATCAGTGTTTTTGAAGGAGTTTCAGCGGCAGGGACAAGAAGCTAGGGTTCCGGCGAAGATCCGACAAGGTTCTGGTGACCCAACTATAGTGTAGGTGCTCTGGTGACCGATCTAAAGTGGGATTAAGCTTTCGACAGAATCCTTGCAGTGGTGACGGCAGCGGTTCCACAGGCAGTAATTATGTTTCCTCGCATACAAATTTAGGGCTAATTTTGATATTTATATTTATATATATTTGATACAGATTCAATTTGGATATTTTTTGTGTTTCATCTGTGTTTTATCAACTTCTTCATCTTCGTAGTTTCCTCTTCATCCAGGCAACGCTGGTTGTTCCATACGGTTGGAAGAAAGGTGTTTGTGGGTTTCGCGATCTAGAACAGAGGTAATAAGGAGAAGCAGTAACAATTTTCAATCACTCATCCATTGGTAAGTTTCTTAAGATTATTCGGTAATTTGAGAATTTTTTGGTTTTTAACCTAAAAGTTAGTTAAGAACAGAACCAGTGGAATAGTGCCAACCTGGTGTCATTGGTTCACTTACTCAATGGTTTTCAATAATCTTGAAATCAACATTCAAGATGACAATGTTTTGGCACTCCCTGTTGAATAGAAATCGGGTAAACTTGGGTTTTTCTAGAGTTCAAGGAAGCAGCTACGATAAATCTCCTCAAACCTATTTTCAAACATGAGTAAAGCCAGGTCCTTACTCTATAATGTTTTCAAATTTTTGATGCCTAAACCCGTTTTTGCCTTGATATAGTGGAGTAATATGGTTTCGTGACTCAGATTTCCCTATCAAATGGATCAACCCAGCCAACGAGTTGCAAGTTTTGTAATTTTTTTTTACCATAGTAAATTTAAAAAAAAGTGCCTATTTTACCCAACACCAATTTTGGCCCGTTACTTAGTCTACCTTTTAGGCCGCGCTTAACAAATCTTTATATGTTTTCTTGACAAGATAAAATTACATATATTCTTGACCCGCATCTATCATATGTATATAGTTTTGTTTGACAAGATAAGATTACATATATATTCTTGACATGGTTATTATTTTTTAGGCCGGTGAACTAAAGAGGGAGAATTTGAAAGGCTCTAAGGTAATATGAAATTGATTTTACATCAGAATTATTCTCTGTATCTAATCTTAAATTCATTATTTTGCTTATGATATTTGCTAATTTTCTCTAACCCACCTTTTAGACCACATCTATTAAATCTGTATTGGTTTTTGGACAAGATAAGATTACATATATTCATGACATGGTTATTGTTTTCAGATTGATGAACTAAACAAGGAGGACTATAAGGTAATAAAAAT
Source organism: Helianthus tuberosus (assembly GCA_030545235.1). NCBI lineage: Eukaryota > Viridiplantae > Streptophyta > Magnoliopsida > Asterales > Asteraceae > Helianthus > Helianthus tuberosus. Next base: position 72,401,990 of record CM060371.1, on the reverse strand, counting down.
ATATTTTTCAGCTACCTAAATTGAGTTTTCATTAGAATTGTTCTTTATATATGATGTTTATGATACTTGCTAAACTTTCTTTGTATATTTTTATGTTATAATAGTTGGTGATAACCAAAGTGTGTTAGAGTATTAAGTGATGATATATCATGTGGTCGTGTTTCATTTTGTATTTATTGATATCAAGCCTACTCAAGTGACCATTGAATCACTGATTGCATTTAGGTAAACATCGTATTTCATCTTTGTAATTCTTTTTTCAGTTATAATTATGTAAATTTGTATCCTTGGTTTTAAAGACAAATTTTGACACATCACATTTGGTTTTATCCTACACTGCCAGCACATTCCCCCCTTCATGAGAATTTCTTTCGCCTGCGATGCTTCTGCTCTTGTGCTTCCTCCGGTGAGTTATGTGTGGGATTGATTGAAGTTCTTATGCTTTGTCTTCTGTTAAGTATTTTCTCTGCTTCATTGATATCTTAAGGTGAGTATTTAACTGATTTGGGATTTATTATTAACATATACTAAAGAAGGAGGATGATAAATAGTAGGTTTTCTAATATTTTATTTTATCGATATATATGTGCGCCACAACTTACCCATGTTCCCAGCGTAGGATTCACAACGTTTACCAGTTTGAAGCTTTATTTTTAATCCTATAGCACCAGTTGATGAACCGGCTACAACGAACACCTACTTCAAGTTAAACGACTTTGAATCTTGGTTTCAAGTTTGATCAAATTGATTCTTGAATTTATGAAACAAGATCAGTTCAGCATCATTTTTTTATTAATTGAATCAGTTTTGAGCTTGAATTTTACACGCAGCAGCCGCAATGGTAACGTACCCAAATAATAGTAAGAGATTGGTTGACCAGATTATCATTTTCACTTTAGTTCTCAATGCTTTTGATGCTTTGAACTTGCTGTTGTGGCAATTTTTGAGATTCAAATTAAGTGATGTTCAGTTTTTGTTTCCAAAGCTAAGTAACTAACTTGATTTTTGATTGCAAATGTTCCAACAATTTGCTCTACTAATACTAAGACTTTCTAACAGGAAAGCCATAATGACGAAAAGAAGAATTTCAGGTCTCACAGCCGCAACTAGACCAGATTTGCTAAAGTTCGTGTTATTAGAGTATGGGTTTCTTTTCTTTGGAGGGAGCTATGTTTTTTGTTCATCTTTGATAAAGAGGTTGCTTTATGGGGACCTGATCCTCAAACAACTGGGTCCTCCTTAACCACGTGTGTTTCAACTTCATGTGTGTTTTAATTCAGCTCCTAGGTATGTGTATTTGGGACTTGATTGTTATTTTGTTTACTTGCCTAAAGACTTTGATTTGAATCATCTCTTTTCGGTTTAAGTTTCTTAATTTAGTTCTCTATGTGTGTTTCCATTTAATAGTAAAACATCATCATTTTGTTGATTTTCCATTCTACACATATTGGGTGTGCTGATATTATTATTATTATTACGCATGCTTTCTCATCAGGTATGATCATTTTGATTTTTAAAACCATCTTGCTCTTCTCTCTCCCGTTATGTACATCTTAATACGAGTCAAAACGTTAGTACAAAATACGTGTCTGCTTCCCCTGTTTTTCCCTACCACGCACCCTTCTTATAAGTTTATAGATAATTTGGTTTAGTGCGCCGCAACGCGCGCGGGATAAAATCCTAGTTCACATAAATGAAAATTTCACCAGTTATATATTCATAAAAATAAACATTAGTTTTTGTTATTTCTCAAATAAAACATACTTTTTACCGCGTCTATGTGAACAATGTCAGAATGTGTTAGAGAACAGCGCCGGTGGTGATCTACATCTTGAAAAACAACGGTGATAAGATAATATATGGGATTAGGATCAAATACAAAGGATCCTAATTGTAAGAAGTGTAAGAAGGATTTATAGAGTGACAAGTGTCCAATAACCTAAAAAACCCACTACACAAAAAAACCCACTAAAAAAAAAAAAAAAAAAAACCTTAAACATCCACCACCACCAACCCCCCCCCCCCCCCCCCACCACCTCACCCACCAAAAAAAAAAAAAAAATTTTTTTTTTTTTTTTTTTTTTTGCCGAGGGGGTGGGGGTTTAGGTTTTTGGGTGGTGGTGGGGGTGGGTGTTTAGTTTTTTTTTTATTTTTTTTTTAGGTTTTTGGGGGTGGGGGGGGGGGGGGGGGGGGTTAGGTTTTTTTAGGTTTTTGGGGGGTGGAGGTGGGGGGGGGGGGTTAGTTTTTTTGGGGGTTTTTTTTGGTGAGGTATAGTTTTTTTTTTGTTTTTTGCCGGGGGGGGGGGGGGGGGGGGGTTAGGTTTTTGGGTGGTGGTGGGGTGGGGGTGGGTGTTTAGGTTTTTGATGGTGATGTAGTGGGTTTAGTTTTAGGTTATTGGACACTTGTCACTCTATAAATCCTTCTTACACTTCTTACAATTAGAAGTCTTTGTAGAATAACTTGACCCTAATATATGATCAAAAAACAACAAAAAAATTGGGAGAAAAAAAGTTTACACGCATTCATCTATTTGAGACGGAGATAGTTTCGATCTTCAGTTAACACTAAGGGTGTAAACAAGCCTAGAGGCTCGAGAGCTACTCGTGATCGGCTCGGTTAAAAGCTCGAACGAGCCGAGCCTTAACGAGCCCGAGCTCGAGCCTGAAATAGAGCTCGTTTTGTTATCGAGCCCGAGCTCGAGCCTGAAATACAAAGCTTGTTTAGGCTCGCGAGCCTAAACGAGCCCATACAAAATTTTAATTTTTTAATATATAATATATTAATAATGATGATAACATTGATGAGCCAAGCTAGAGCCGAGCTTTTGCTTGTTTAAGTGATGTTGAAGTGAGCTCGAGCCGAGTTTTTAGCTCGTTTAAGGTTGTTCTCAAAATTTGTTCGAGTCGAGCTCGAGCTTTGGGTTTTACTCGCGAGCCGAGCTCGAGCTCAAAGAAGCAGGCTCGAACCGAGCCGAGCTCGAGCTTCATAAAAACCTAACGAGCCGAGCTCGAGCCTGGTTGAGCTCGGGCTCGACTCGGCTCGTTTACACCCCTAGTTAACACTTGCGAATGGCACCAGCCAGGGGCGGATTTAGCATGGTTCCATGGGTTCCCAGAAACCCATTCGATTCGAAGAAAATGGAAAAAATTAGTGTAAACCTTGTATGATTTGGGAAAAATAATGAAAATTAGTGAAAAACTACCAAAAGGAACCCAGTGGAATCCGACCCTGGATCCGCCACTGGCACTAGCGAACGACAAAGAGAAAAACTGGAGGATTGCTTGAAGATCTTCAAGAATGGTTGCAGATGATGAACGGTTAAAGAATTGTTGAAGATGATGAAGATCTTCAAGAATGACTAGAGAGAATCTTGGGGGTTAGGGTTGTTTGAGAGTTTTGAAAATGACAAAATGTGATGGTAGTGTGTTGTTGTCGCAAAATCATTAGACGTGATATGTGGCCAACCGTGGCTAAAAAGAAAACCTTAAATCAATAGACGTGGTTAAGGGCATGTTTGGCTAAGATTATGATAGTTAAAAAGGACTTTTGGAAAAGAACTTTTGAAAAAATGACTTTTTGAAAAGGAGTTTTTAAAAAAAGTGTTTGGATTAACTTATTGATGTAAAATGACTAAAATGAGCATTCTTTTAGATATAAGGGGATAAAGAAGGGGTATATTGGTAATTTGTAGTTTGAAAAGTTAAAAGCTGGTCAAGAAGTTACAATATTGTGATTTCTTGAAACCTCCTTTTTCTTCTTTGCAAAAAGCCATTTCTAAAAGAACTTTTGGCTTAGCCAAACACAAAAACAACTTATTGGCTTTTTGACAAGTCAATAAACCAATAAGTTGTTTTGAAAAGCTTAGCCAAACATGCCCTAACCCTCTTTTAACACGACTTCAGAGTCCATTCACATTACCGGGATTTAAAAAAACTCGTTAATTTAGATGCGGTTTTAGGGGGTATGCGTCTAAAAAATACCTCTGCGTATAAAGCTATTTGTCTCATCCTTTGGCACGAAAATGCTAAGGACACATCATCGAATTGGAAAGCCATAGAAGTTGTTGGCATTAAAATTGGTAGTATGATTAAAAAACGGATATATTGGAGCGATTCAATAATACCAAGATGGCATATGGCAATAAGAAATAGCTGTCCCCTTTGTTTAGTTGTAATATTTAAACTTTTGTGTTTTTTAATTTAAGCAATACGTAAGAACCTAGAGGGTGTGAATAAGTTTCTTGCTTGTTTGTTTATGAAATGTTTCTTGCTAAAGCTTTTTGATGATTTTGTGCGTTTAAAACCATAGAGTAATCAAAAGAGGGTACAAATATTTAAGGTGGTTCAGATGAGTTTAACTAACTCATCCTACATCTAGCCCTTGGGGTCCACAAAGAGTTTATCTTGGTTGTAAAACATCTCGCTATTGAGATAGTGATACCGAACGTTGTGGTTGGGTGACCACCCGTGGAACACCGCCGCCACTCATGGTGACCACGCATGGGGATGATGATGATGTTTACCGTTTGAATGTTACCTTTTGTAGCCAAGAATTGTTCCTCGAGTGGTTTGTATCTGAAGATGAGCGCGAGGAGTTAAACCGGATATGAAAGAAATCGATTTTTAGGTGGGTTTTTAGGAGCGAAGAAAGGGACATGAAGAGGCAGACGATTCAAGGTTCAAATTAGAGATGCTTCTAGGGTTTTGTATAAGTTATGGGCCGATATTCATAATAAGGTTAAATGGGCTGGTTTATTTTCATAAGTTATTAGACCCAAAAGTGTGTTATTCATAATTGGTTTCTTAAATTTATACGAGGTTTTGTGACATGAAATTATTATTGCTAATTTATTATTTAAAAAAAAATCATTACTAGTGATGGGCACCCCATTAAAATCCATCACTAGTGATGAAATCAAGTTCAATGGCGTGACGGAGAGGGTAGAGATCATCACCACTTCTTCATTGATTGTCGCACTAATCAAGTAGTGATCGCCCATTCAACATCTCACTTAGTTATGATAACCCTTACAGCTTTGTGGTATTCACAATAGGAAATTTCTCTAGTATATCTACAAAGGTGTTGAGTGAGAATCTTACAGCTTGAATGCACTTCCCGCTCACTAGTAAGATAATCATCGGTTGCGATATCGGTTAATTCTTTTTGAATTTTTGCCCTAACCGAAAATCGAATCAAGCCAAATTAGAAATGTGACTAATTGAACCGAGTTAAATTGATTTATTTGGTTTACTCAGTTTTGTTATCCGATTAAACTGGTTGCTATTCAGTTTTTTCGATTGAAGTCGGTTCAGTTTTCTAAATAAGTAAGATTTGTGAAACCGAAAAGCAAATTAACAATTTGGATACGATTAGGAGCCAAACATGAAATCGAATTCATAATTCAGCTAGTTTTTTCTAGTTACTCACTACTAGAAAACTAGGCAATTGCGACTAAAATATGCGACCAACATAAGGCGGTTGCAAAATTAGCGACCGAGTTGCGACCAAAATCAAAACCAGTCTCAAAACTAACAAACCAACCTAGATTGGTCGCAAATTATGTGACCGCAATTTTCTGGTCGCAAATCAATTAAATAGTGGTCGGAAAACGGTCGCAACTATGAGAAATAAATAAAGCAAAAGTTGTGACCGTCTAAAGGTGTCGCAAATACGAGAAATAATAAAAAACAAAAGTTGCAACCGATTAAATCGGTCGCAAATATGAGAAATATATAAAGATGCAAAAGTTGCGACCGTCTAAAGCGATCGAAATACGAGATTATCTAAATGTACAAAATGTATAAGAAACATTAAAAAACCATCACTGAAAATTAGTGTATATCTCTTCTTATTTCAAAACCATTTTATACTTTGTTTTTACTTCAACTTGAATTCAGGAACATGAACAAATTCATTATAGTCTAAATATTATATTAAATTGTATAATTTGAATTATTAATCAAAATAAATAGATTATATATTTCTATGAAATTAAAATTGGCGATTTTCAAAATCGGAAATAAAAACAAACTAAATCAGATGCAATTACGGTGAAACGTAGGGATGAGCTCGGTACGAGACCGATAACGAAAGTAGCGTTTTCGAAAAAATGACAATAATGGTTATTGGTACCGGTACCAAAATAATCAGTACGGTACCAGTAGTTACCAAATACCAAATACTCATCTGAAACTTTAGGCCAGATTTCCCCCCCCCCCCCATTCGATTCCTCTATCAATGTTCGGTTAATAACTTAAACCGTTAGAATATACAAATTTTTATGACAAAGAGATAAAAATTGTATTCAGCTGTCAATAACTATTGGGTTTTATAGAGTAAATAAAATCATCCTCGTCTTGAAGCATGTTTAGCATTTTTAAATTTTCTTTAAATAAAATAATATAGAAAAATTAAACCAAACATCGGAAAAGAAGAGTAAACTGCCATTTTGGTCCCTGTGGTTTGGGCACTTTTGTCATTTTAGTCCAAATCTCAAACCTTTTAAATCTGGGTCCCTGTGGTTTCATTTTTATTGTCATTTTAGTACAAAATTCAAAAAACCCCTTATTTGACTGTTGAAAACTGGCTATTTTGTCTTTTTGTGTAGGGGAAATTTTGTCCATCTTAATTTATTATAACATATTAATAAATTATTAATAAATTAAAATTAATTATACATAATTCATTTAACCCCTATATAAACATCAAATTATATTTCTCCCCATTTAATTATCTTCCCCAAAAAAACCCTACCCTCAAAATCGCCACACATCATCTTCCCCAAAAAAAAAACCCTAATCCCACAACAATCTTCCCGTGCAAATGTCCAAAACTGAACTTCTCTCTAATAACAGCTCCATCAGGAGCATCACCATACTTAAAACAAACATCCACCATGAACTTACCGGTATACGAAATTTTCGCCTGTCTAGACTGTAATTCAATTAAAAAAACACACATAATCAATAACTTCATATACTCCTATTATCACTAAACCACCAACTGAATTATCCATTGGCACACACACTTTACCTCAAATGGATATAAAGCCTCACGAAACTGCTTCGAATTCCGTTCCTTTTGTGGATGATACAGCTCAGGTTTCTCAAACAGAGTACAAATCAAGTCAAGAATTAAACAAAAACATGTAATAATTTCAATACAGCTTAAAAATTAATGAGCAAACACAAGTACTAATACAATTATAGTATTGGAACGAGATAAAAGGATATTTCTCAGCTTCAAATCGGTTGTAGGATCAACGACCTCAACAGGCTTGATGCTCATGTGGAGCCTCAATGACAACGGTGGTTTGCACATATCGTTGCAGGGGAAGATTGTTGTGGGATTAGGGGTTTTTTTGGGGAAGATGATGTGTGGCGATTTTGAGGGTAGGGTTTTTTTTTGGGAAGATGATGATTAAACGGGGGAGAAATATAATCTGTTTATTAAATGAATTAAGATGGACAAAATTGCCCCTGCACAAAAAGACAAAATAACCAGTTTTTAACAGTCAAATAAGGGGTTTTTTGAATTTTAGACTAAAATGGCAATAAAAGTGAAACCACAGGGACCCAGATTTAAAAGATTTGGACTAAAATGGCAAAAGTGCCCAAACCACATGGACCAAAATGGCAGTTTACTCGGAAAAGAAAAAAGAGAGTTGCTTTAATTATAAAAACCGATTGATAACAATAAGAACTAGATGACAAGAAGTGTCACGACCCCCGACCCGGTTTTACCCGTTTCAGGAGCCGCGGGACAGAAATCCCGTGGTATTTATTTATTTAAGTTTAACAGCGGAAGTTTATCAACAGGATCTTTTTAAAGCTAAATTTTTCCTGATTATTTTATTTCACAACTCGGGATAAAATCCTGTTAATTTACAAGATTATGATTTCACGAAGAAATCTTTATTTCACAAAACATATTTCTTTCTTTTACAATGAGCCACTTTCTTAAGCTTGAAATGCTCCACAGCACTTTTCCTGAATTACAACAGATCACCTGAAACATGTTTGAAAAAGGTTTTGTCAGCGGAAAATACTGAGTGAATCATTCTATTTACTAAAACGATCTTGTTTGTTATAATTTACAGTATTAAGAGCGATTACAATGTTTCTGATATCAAACCAACTACCCACGGTATTTGTCACTCGACCGGATCTGTGACTATGGTCATATCCCCCATTGGCTGCCCCAATGGTGACGATTATCAAGTAATGTATACAAAACCCCACATACCGGCTGTAACTTGGTGATTACAAAGACTTAATCCCCGTAATTATAACTTTGAACATAAACATGATTTTGAAAGTAATTTGATAAAAAGAGAATGACTCACATTGCAGATTTAACACGGATAGAGTTTACTCTATGGATTAGCCTTGTTAACCTAATTTAAATAACAATGCACACAAAACTAGGTTAGTAATCAATACAGCATTTACGATAACTCACGAGATCAACCCTCACAACGAATGACAAAGTGCTATGCTTAAACATCTATCGAATTAACGATTAATGACAAAGCATCACCCTAATGTGGGCAGCACTTAAACATCCATTGAGTACATTGATCGATCGGAAAATGAATCGTAATAACGATCGAGTTATTACCCTGTTTTGCGGCAGCAATTTAGTGAATCGTGTGTGTTTTTGTAGTATTCTGATCGTAACTCAGTGCGTAGTGCGAGTTTGTCCGTCGTTTTAATTCCAGAAATCAAGTGCCAATGTCTACTATTTATACGTGAAATTGGACTAGCTTACGGACCGTAAGCATCAATCCTTACGGTCCGTAAGGATCACAGAATCTTCATAGGGTTGCCATGACTGGGACTAGCCTTGCTGACTTGACTGTTTTGTAAATTGGATTTTTAACAACGAGAATTTAAGATAATCGTCACTAGGGTTTACCCCCCCTGAGTTTTAGGGGCCCTGATCCTGATTCCGATTGTTCTGAAAATTTTAGGGTTTGTGCAGAATCACTTGGGTGTCTCAATTAGGGTTTCCTATTGAACTAAATATAATAATAAATAATAGTTTTAGTGAAAGTTGTTACATTCTCCCCACCTTAATAAAAATCTTGTCCTCGAGATTTACTGGAATAAGTATGGATACTTTCGCTTCATTTCTGATTCCAGCTCCCAAGTGTATTCAGCTCCTCTCTTTGAATCCCACTTGACTTTAACTAGCACTAGTCGTTTGTGCTTGAGAAACTTCACTTTTCTGTCTTCTATCTGAAGAGGTTTCTCAACAAATTTTAACTTTTCGTTTACCTCTATGTCTTGAAGAGGTACTACCAGAGATTCGTCTGCTAGACATTTCTTGAGATTGGATACATGAAATACGTCATGTACTCCAGCTAATTCTTCTGGTAGTTGTAAACGATAAGCAACTGGTCCTATACGTTGGATTACTGGAAATGGTCCTACGTATCTTGGACTTAGCTTTCCTTTCTTTCCGAATCTAACAACTCCTTTCCAAGGAGAAACTTTTAACAGTACTCTGTCTCCAACTTGGAATTCTAATGGTTTGCATCTATTGTCTGCATAACTCTTCTGGCGATCTCGAGCCGTTTTCAGCCTTTCCTTGATTTGTGTAATCTTATCAGTAGTTTCTTGTACAATCTCCGGACCTGATAATTGACTTTCTCCTATTTCTGCCCAACAAACTAGAGTTCTGCATTTTCTTCCATACAGTGCTTCAAATGGAGCAGTTTCAATGCTTGAATGATAACTATTGTTATAGGAGAATTCGATTAAAGGTAAATGGTCGTCCCAATTACCACCAAAATCTATTACACATGCTCTGAGCATGTCTTCTAGAGTTTGGATCGTCCTTTCACTTTGTCCGTCCGTTTGTGGATGATATGCCGTGCTTAGGTTTAGTTGAGTTCCCATTGCTTTCTGGAAACTTGTCTAAAAATGAGAAGTAAAATGACTATCCCTATCCGAAACAATGGAGAGTGGAACTCCATGTAAGGATACTACTTCATCTACGTACAATTTGGCTAACCTTTCCATACTAAAGGTTTCCTTCATGGGTAGAAAATGAGCTGATTTGGTTAATCGATCTACAATTACCCAAATCGCATCATTACCTTTTCTGGTTTTGGGCAACTTAGTAACAAAATCCATTGTTATGAGTTCCCATTTCCATACTGGCATTTCTAATTGTTGTAGTAGACCTGAAGGTTTCTGATGTTCTGCCTTAACTTGTGAACAAGTAAGACATTTAGAAACATATCTAGCTATATCCTTTTTTATGCCTATCCACCAGAAATTCTTTCTTAAATCTTGGTACATCTTATTGTTTCCTGGGTGTATGGTATACCTAGATTTATGAGCTTCCTCCAAGATCTTATTTCTTAATTCTCCCTGTTTTGGTACCCAGATCCTTTTCTTATGGAATCTCCAAATTCCATTAGCTCCTTGTTCTAAATCTTTTATTCGTCCCTTCATTCCTTCAGCAACATCTTTTATTGCTATTTCTTGAAAGTATTTCAGTTGTTCCATTAAATCTAACTGTAGATTTAATCTGAGAGCACATACCCGTCGTTGTTTCTCATTGTATTTACGACTTAAGGCATCTGCAACTACATTTTCCTTTCCCTCGTGATATTGAATATCACAGTCGTAGTCACTTAAAATTTCCATCCATCTTCTTTGCCTCATATTTAACTCTTTTTGCCCAAAAATATATTTTAAACTTTTGTGGTCTGTATAGATAGTAAATTTACTTCCGTAAAGATAATGTCTCCAAATCTTAAGGGCAAAAATTATGGAGCCTAACTCTAAATCATGAGTTGTATAATTTTCCTCGTGCTTTTTCAACTGTCTTGAAGCATACGCAATTACCTTCTTGCGTTGCATAAGCACACATCCAAATCCTAGTTTTGAAGCATCACAATATACTTCAAAATCTTCAGTTCCTTCTGGTAAGGCTAAGATTGGAGCATTGGTTAATTTCTGCTTCAAGATTCTAAAGGCTTCTTCTTGTTTAGGTCCCCATTCAAATTTAATGGCTTTACAGGTTAGCTTAGTTAATGGTACAGCTATTTTGGAAAAATCCTTAATAAACCGTCTATAATATCCAGCTAAACCTATAAAACTTCTAATTTCCATTGCGGATTGTGGAACCTTCCAATTGGTAATTGCCTCTATCTTAGCAGGATCTACGTGAATACCTTCATGATTCACCATATGTCCTAAAAATTGCACTTCCTTTAGCCAAAATTCACATTTTGAGAATTTGGCATACAACTTTTCTTTTCTTAACAAAGTTAAGAGTGCATGCAAGTGCTGACAATGTTCATCCTGACTTTTTGAATAAATAAGTATATCATCTATGAAGACAATTACAAATTTATCCAAATACGGTTTACAGATCCTATTCATCATATCCATGAATGCGGCAGGTGCATTCGTTAACCCGAAGGGCATGACTGTAAACTCGTAATGACCATACCTAGTTCTGAAAGCAGTTTTAGGTATATCTTCCTCTTGTACTTTCAATTGATGATATCCGAAACGTAAGTCGATCTTAGAAAAATATCTAGCTCCTTGAAGTTGATCAAACAGATCATCAATCCTAGGTAATGGGTATCGATTTTTAATTGTAACCTTATTCAATTCTCTATAATCAATACACATTCTCATTGAACCATCCTTTTTCTTTACAAACAACACTGGAGCTCCCCAAGGGGATGAGCTAGGTTGTATGAATCCTTTACTAAGTAATTCATCTAATTGCTTCTTTAGTTCTAACATTTCGGTAGGAGCTAACCGATAAGGTGTCTTAGCTATCGGTGTAGTTCCTGGAATTAGATGAATCCTAAATTCTACTTCCCTATCTGGTGGTAACCCTGGTAACTCTTCTGGGAATAAATCTGGATATTCTGAGACTACAGGATTTTCCTTAAGTTCTTTACCCTTAGTACTAATGATTATTGAAATCATATATACTATTCCTTGTTTTCGTTCATAACTAGCAACTTTCATTACTGATATGAACTTCATGGGTTTACGTGGCTTATCTCCTGTAATCATGATTACTTCTCCAGTGGGTGCCTGAATTTCTATAGAATTCTTATCACAAAGAATTCGAGCATAGTTGGCTATTAACCAATCCATTCCTAACACAACATCAAATTCAGCTAATTTCATAGGGAACAGATTTGCAGAAAATTTATGACCTGAAAGTCCTATTTCTACATTTTGCAGAACCTGATCTATTTTAACTGAATTTCCATCTGCGGTTTCGACTGTAAAAATCTGCCTAATGTTGGTTAAAGGTAACTTAAGAGCTTGACAGAATAAAGTATTGATAAAACTTTGGTTTGCACCAGAGTCAAATAATACTTTTGCGTATATGTTGTGAACTAGGAACGTACCAGCTATCACATCTGGAATGAGTTCTGCTTCTTGAGTGGTTAGCTGGAATGCTCTGACATTTTTCTTAGTAGCTCCGTCAGTTGCCTTGGCTTTGTTGTCTGCTGGTTTGATCAATTTAGGACATTCTGTTTTGAAATGTCCGGCTTCTCCACAATTGTAACAAATTATGGATTTCTTTCTGCAGTTTTCTTCACGATATCCTACAGTTTTGCAAAAATTGCAGGTTATATCACATCTTCCATAATGTTTCTTCTTGCATATCCTGCAAAATGTCGGAGTAGAGAATTGTCCAGTTCCTCTTCTCTTGAAATTACTACTATTACCCGCACGAAATCCTTGGGTAATTTTCGGCACCAATTCTTTCTTCTTGGTTTCATCTCTTGTGCGTACCAGTTCATCAGTTAGGGTGTTGGCTAGTTCTACTGCATCGTCAATAGTGCGAGGTCTCGCAGCTTTAACGATATTGCGGATTTCGCTAATTAATCCCCAAATGTAGCGAGAAATGAGTACCGACTCTGGCGAAGCCAACGTTGGTACTACCCTAGCATATTCGAAGAATGTCGAAGTATATCCTCGACAGTCCACATTAACCATCCGATGGTTTAGGAACTTATTAGCCATTTGATCTTTTTCATACTCGGGACAGAATTTTCTTTCTACATGACTCTTAAATTCTTCCCAGTTCATGGCATAGGCCACAATCCTTCTTTTAGCTTGTAATACTGTGTTCCACCATTCTAATGCCCCTTCTTTAAAAAGATTAGACGCATACATAACTTGGTCTTCCTCAGCACATTTGCTTATAGCAATTACTGCCTCAGTTTTCTCTAACCAACGTAATGCTGCAATAGCCCCTTCATTACCTGAAAACTCAGTTGGTTTACAGGCAAGGAATTCTTTGTAAGTGCAACCAGGTGTTGCAGCTTTCATTTTCTTGAAAATTGGGGTTTGCAGATCATTATTGTTATTAACATGATTTTCGCCTCCGTTTATACTATTACTAAAGTTATCGCCTTGAGTACGTTTACTAGGAATGATTGATTGCGGTTTAACAGGTTTTTGAACAGCAGCAACAATTGCTGGAATAGCATTGGCTATTCCTTGTGCAACGATATCCTCTATATCTTGTCTATTTAACAATTGTTCTTCCTGAATTTGCTCGGATTGATTTACTTCATTTACTGGTTCATTACCAATGTTTGCCATCTGATAAAATAATTAGTTATAAAAGAAATAATCCAATGTCACAATTAATTGCACATAATCACGTAAATGAATATACAAACAAAATCTAAAATTTTATTTAGTTTATAGATTATATCAAGCCTCTATGTACAACCGTTTTATTTTTATTTTACAAATATTGATTTTACTATTACTATTATACAACCACAATTTTACCAACCCACTATCTCTCGTCATTTGTCTTCCTAAAAACCAAGCTCCCTTTCATCATACTTCCAAGAAATTTGTCCCCCTATCTCCCGAATTCTACTTCCCGCATCCATTAATTCTTCACCAAAATGGCGAAGTTCAGCCAGATTTTCGTTACTCATGGGTGGATTTGGTAATGGTTCTGGATCGAATTGCGGAAGAAAGGAATAAGGACTGTTGACAATGTTTTGGAATTGCCAGTCATTTGTCCACCATTCGTCCATTCCCAGAGGTTGGGTATGGATTATTGGTTCTGGGATTGTTGGTTCAAGATTTATAGGGATTTGGTTTTCAATAGGATGAGTAAAAATATTTGTATTGACAGGCTGAATAGTCTCACAGCTTGCCAATATAAAATCTATTTCCTCCTGAAAAGTCATTCCCTGGTTTTGTTTGGAGCTTTCTCCAATTTCCATCTGAGTTGGTCTAGAACCTTTTCCAACCTCCATTTCTATTTCCTTAGAATATTCCTCAAATTGTATTCCCATTTCTCTAGCATCTTCCCCCACTTCTATCTCCAAATCCAGTGGTTTCAAACTTTCCCCGGTTACAATTTCTTTTCCTTTTTCTAAAGGATTGTTTATTTTAGGAAGTTTCGTAGCTGACTTTTTCCTACGTATACGACTCCCCCATACGTATTTCCTTCTTTTCTTTGGTTTTGGCTTTTTCAAAGGTGGAGCGTTGAATTCTATAGGTTGTTCCACATTAGGAAAATACCCAGTAAACTCTTTAGAAACTTCTATATTTACAGGGTATAGGTTGAGATTCTCTAGGGCTTTCGATAACTCATTCATGCTGTTTAACATACAAAGAAAATACAAAAATGCTAAGTTAAAATTTAGAAATAACCTTTAAGTTTTATTGCATACCCTGTGACTAATTTATACAAAGGAAAATGGATATTTTAAACATGCTAGGTTTTATTTATTTACTAGATGATATTTCGGCTTGTAAATAAGGTTGCTATTACGGAATCATGGTATTTTAAATATTAGCATTTACTGCTACAGTGGCCAGCATATAAAGATCCGCCCATTTTTCCTCTAATTTGTCCTCCCAAGGTGTTTTACTGGTTAATTCCTGGGTTTCCTGTTTAATTTTCTTCTCTCGGGCTTTCTTTACTTTCTCTTGACTTTTCTTAAGAATCAAACTTCTTTTATCGGGAGAAAGTGGTTTCTCGTATTGGGCTTTTCGAACAAATATTCCTTCTTCAGGAATTGCAGGAAGTGTTTTGGTCAAAAAATCTGTTGAGGATATTGCAACCAAACTCTATGTTACGGGGTATGATGCTAACAATGTAGAACAATAACAAGGATCACTTCAATGTAAATTGCCGAAATGACACAAGGATTTATACGGGGAAAAAGCCCTTGATCAAGAGTTGATCTCCGGCACAAAAAACCCCGGGTGATGGAAACTACCGATCACCAAGCTCAGATAAATGAATAAATGTTTACAACTTCGGATGGTAACGAGCTAGGTACAAGGATCACTATCGTGAAATGTGTAAATGTGAGTGAAAACGAATGAATGTTCGTCGAGAGCTTCAAGTGTGCGAGTATATGAACGTGTGTAGCTGTAAAAAATGACTAAGTGTTTATCTACTAGCTCGTTACCCCTTTAAAATAGAAATCTAACTACCAAACTAACTATCCGACTTTTGTGCCAAGCCCCCACGTTCTCCATAACGTCCATTTTTGGCCAAGCACGTGCAGAATAATTTGGGAATATTCTCCAGGAATGTCGCCAAGACTTGGTCAAGCTGGTTATACCTGCGAGATAGTACAAAACATAGGTAAACAATCGTCAGTACGAGGATCCTTAAAGTGATCCATGATCCTGATCCTGAAGCTCTTCTGAGGATCACCACCTGTCACAGAAGTAAGGATCACTAATTAGGATAACGTGTAAGGATCACTAATTGTTAGAAAATCCTCCCCTAACAATTGCCCCCAAAATATAAGGAGTAATTTGTAAAATTAGCGAGTTATATTTTCTTTGATCTTATCCGCAACTAACTAACGGATATATAGCCGTTAAAATAGAACTAGCCGTTGCGATCATGACGTCACGGAAGTGACAATCCTGCAGAATCATAATTATAAATAGAGATATAGATAGGATCATTATGCATTCAAATTCGAAAGAAACTCCCTTTAAATTCTCAGTCGACGATCAACCAGGTATTTCTTTCTCCTCTTTCTTCCTCTCTTACTCTGTTTTTCTTTCTTTATCTCCGTCTCTTCGAAAATGTTGCTCCGAAGTTCACCGGCCAAGGATTACCCAAAGAACAGTCCTCCGAAAAGCCAGGGGGATCATTGAAGACTCTATTAAAGAACGCTGCTGCTTCAATGATGCTCAGATAGATAGGATCCGCCACTGCTTTCCGGCGAACACCGAATTTAGGACTTTTGACCCCAATGCCCTGAGCGGTCATATCTTCGATAAATGGGTTGCTTTCCCCGTCACTCCTTTCACCATAGGCTATACATATCCTTTTCCAGCCTTCACCCAATCTTTCTTTTCGCTAACCGGCATCTCTTATATCCAAGCCATGCCGATGATTTGGAGGGTTTTGTACACCCTTGAAAGGATCATCGATCAGGAGGGAATAGATCTAGGAATGGCAGAGCTGGGAGAACTGTATGATCTTACCACCTTTGGCTCTCACCGTTATTTGTTCAAACGTAAACCCGGTGAGGAACACCCGATCTTCAAAGCCACCAAGAATGATGCTAATTGGAAACGGCGCTTCTTTTTTATCAAGAGAGATTCCATCCAGGATGGAAAGGATCTTCCTAAAAAATGGGCTACCCATGGTAGGATGGAGGATCCTGAGAAGGATCACCAGGAACTTTCTTTTGATGTAAGGATAACTTATATTTTTGCTTTCTTTTTATGCAGCTATCACCATCTCACACCTCAAACTGTCCCCTGCTGCTAAGGAAAGGCTCCTCGCTTTCAAGAAACTTGATCCTGAGACAAGAACTTTCAAGACAACAACCCAAGATTCACAGGAGGTATCCTCAGGCTCTGTCACAATGTCAAGTAAGTATCCTTGTTTAAAATTTAAATAAATAGTGAAATATGAATTAAGAAAAGATACTTATCTTGTTTTGGTTGTGTAGGTGCTGGAAAATCCACCAAGTCCGCTTCCAAGTTTAACGTTGCTGATCTCACCACTGTCAGATCCTCCAAGAGAAAAGCTCCTACCAGTCCGACAGCTTCGGTCCCCAAGGCACGCCTCAAAGGGAAGGCAATCAAGAAGAGAAAAGCCTCTGAAGCTGGGGATCTGCAGGGTTTGCCTCTGATCCGTCATCAATTCCTTGAGTACTTTAATGATGTGAGGATCACTATCTTTGCTCGTATATCCTGTTGACATATCCTGCTGGTATATCCTGCTGATTACTTGATCCTGACCTTATCCTTTTTACAGAAATTCGCTGAGATTGAGGACTATGTGGGCCACGTTGAGGATCAGGATAGGAAGATTGCTGATCTCCAGCAGGTTGCAGTGTTAAAGGATCTCACAATTGCTGATCTTCAGAAGGAAGTCCGGGATACCAAACAGCAGATGGCCAAGGTGCTGGTTAATGTTGACTATGAGAAGAGTGAGATCACCGAAGATGCCAAAGTCTCTGCCGCCATTACAATGTACAAGACCAAGCTTCAAATGGCCTTGGAAGCTCAGGATCCTGCTTTTGACAAGAGCACTTGGGATATTGAAGGTTGGAAGGCAAGGCTGGCTGAACTGGACGATGAAGAGGCTGAGGAGGTTGAAGAGATCCTGACAATTGAAGCTGGAGGCAAAGGTGAAGGTGGTGAAACAAGTGGAGCTGGAGGTGATAATGCAGCGAAGGTTTAGGCTGCATGATTGGGCGATGAAGGACATTTCTAGACGTAGCCGGAGCCCAATTTTTTAAGTTTGATAGTTTGTTTTGGTGATGGTGTTTTTTGTTGAACAATGATGGGTTGTACTAAACAATAGGTTTTTAGGATTAAGGGTCATGTATGATCCTTTGGACAATAGGCAGGATTGCAATTGGTGGAGGGATCCTCTGTTTGGGGGATGAAGCCATTGTGATCCTACCGCCTTTATATTCCTGCACTATCTTTGAACTTATTATCATGGACACCCTTTACCTACCCCAGCGGACGGGCCACGTTTTGCTGGTAGAAGCTCGGGTAGGTAATTTTGACAACCTTTTAAGGGTTAGTCTTTTGTTTATAAATAAAAACTTAACCTTTTGTCGCTTATCTCGTGTTGTTATCCTTTTTAATATGTTACTTTCCAACTATTGTAATGTTCATTCTGTTTATACTTATCAAGCCTTGAAAAATTAGAAAAGATATCCAGAAAGTTTAGGATATGATCAAGGATCACATATCCCATAACCGATAAGTTCTAAAAAGTGATATGGTTTAAGAATCACAAGTTCAGTTGTCAAGTATAAGGGTTATTCAAATAAATAATGAATAGAATTAAAAATAGTTAAGGATCATACCTGAGGATCCAAGTTAGGATCCTAACCTTAATAAGGATAACTATAAGATAAACCTTAGAATAAAGTAAGGATCAAGGATCCCTAGTTGCCTATCTTCAAGAACCTGAAATAGAGCATAACTTGGGACTAAGCCGATATAAGAAAAGAGTTAGCAACTGGGGACAAGCCCAAGGATAACTGGGGACAAGCCCAAGGATAACTGGGGACAAGCCCAAGGATAACTGGGGACAAGCCCAAGGATCGTATGTAAACTGGAGTATGGCCCTAACTGGCGACTATCCAAACTTAGTGGCATGAAAATGCCAAAACCTTAGCTAACGTGAAAACGTTAGAAACCTTAGCTAACGTGAAAACGTTAGAAACCTTAGGAACGGATGTATGGTACGTCTACCATTATACGTAGGATCCTAAGCATAGCCAGTACAATGGAATTATCAGCCCCTAAAACGAGTACTGGTCCCAATGCCTTGAACTATACCAGGATCATCGTGCGCTACAGGCGGAACTGGGGTCAAGCCCGAATAACTGGGGTTAAACCCAAAGGACGGATTGCTTCTGCGGATAACCAATGTTATGCTAAGGATACCTGAACTTTCAAAACTTGAACTCACGTGAGAGATGGATAAAGGATACATGATCCTTATCCTTATATGAGAAAATAATGAAATGAAATAGTTCAGGTTTAGGATATTACCTAAGTAAGGATCACCGATACTTTGAGGATCCTTTAAGGATATCCCTATCGTGAGGATCATTTATGCCATGAGGATCCTGCTCACATGAAATATTTCTTTAAGTGGACAACATTCCAAGCTCTTGGTAGCAAATCACCTTCCATGGTTAGCAATCTATATGCCCCCTTTCCTGCTTCAGCTTCAATCAAATAAGGGCCTTCCCATTTTGGAGCCAATTTTCCATCAGCAGGATTGGTGGTATTCTGAAATGCTTTCCTTAATACCATATCTCCAATTTGAAACCTCCTGATCCTGACATTTTTGTTGTAAGCACCAGCCATTCTTTGCTGATAACTGGCCATCCTTATCCTAGCCATATCCCTGATTTCTTCAATAGTATCCAGGTCTTGAGCCAAGTTCTCATTATTCTCCTCAGGATCACGGGTACTTGTTCTTGCAGTTGGAACCACCATTTCTGTTGGGATCACTGATTCTGCCCCAAACACCAAAGAGAATGGTGTTTGACCAGTAGCATTCTTGGGGGTTGTCCTATCAGCCCAAAGCACATAGGGTAGTTCCTCTGCCCATTTCCCTTTCTTGGATCCAAGTTTCTTCTTCAAATTGTTGATGATGATCTTGTTGGATGATTCTGCCTGACCATTAGCTTGTGGGTGGACTGGTGTTGATGTTATCATCTTAATCCCCCAGCTGTCACAAAAGTTAGTGGTTCTGCCCCCAATAAATTGGGAACCATTATCACATATAATCTCAGAAGAAATTCCAAATCTAGTTATAATATTTCTTTTAATGAAGGATATAACTTCCTTTTCTCTGACTTGGGCAAAAGCTTCAGCCTCTATCCACTTGGAGAAGTAATCCGTCATAGCAAGCATGAATACTTTTCCACCAGGTGCCTTAGGGAGCTTTCCCACTATATCCATACCCCATCTCATAAACGGCCAAGAGGAGGATATAGGATGCAATAATTCAGCTGGTTGATGAAGGATATTGCTGTGTCTCTGACAAGGATCACATCTCTTAGCATACTCCACAGCGTCTCTCTTCATGGTTGGCCAGTAGTATCCTGTTATCAGGATCCTTGAGAATAATGCCCTGCCCCCAGTGTGGTTTCCACAATCTCCTTCATGGAAGTCTTTTAAAACTTCTTGGACTTCAGGATCCTCAATGCATCTCAAGTATGGTCCTGCAAGAGATCGTCTATACAACATACTATTTATAATTGAGAATTGAGATACCTTAGATTTGAAAGCCTTAGGGTTTTCTCTTGTAGGAATCTCTCCATGTTGTAAGTATCTCATAATTGGTGAAATCCATGATCCTGATCCTGAATGGGATTGAGTATCCTCACAGGGGATAATTGCAGAATCATTTCCTATCTCCATAGCCTCGTGATCCTCGATAGCCGGGGTCAGGATATGGATTATAGGGATCTTGATATCCTCCGGGATCTTCAAGGATGATCCTAAGTTAGCCAATGCATCAGCTTCTGTGTTTTCTTCCCTTGGTACCTGTGTCAAACTAAAGAAAACAAAAGAGAGTGCCAAACTTTTGACTATCTCCAAATATTTGGTTAGCTTTTCACCTTTAACAGCATAGGATCCATTAAAGTGGTTTGTAATTAACAAAGAATCTACATGTACCTCAAGATACCTGATTCCCATATGCTTAGAAATTTGCAAACCAGCAATTAAGGCTTCATATTCAGCCTCATTGTTAGTGGTTTGGAACTCACAAGCTATAGAGTGGGGTATTATGTCCCCCTGTGGCGATTTTAGTAGTATTCCAAGCCCTGTGCCTTTTACATTTGAGGATCCATCAGTATAGAGTATCCAAGGATCCTTGGTTTCTTCTAGCTGCTGGACTTCTAGCTCAGCCTCTTCTTGTAAATCACTTTGATCCTCATATTGTTAGCTAATTGCAAACCTGCTATCAAGGCCTCCTACTCTGCCCCATGATTAGTGGTTTGGAATTCACATGCAATGGATTGGGGTATAATGTCCCCCTGTGGCGATTTTAGTAGTGTGGTTAATTTAGTTCCTTTAACATCTGAAGCTCTATAAGTGAAGAGTGTCTAAGGATCCTTGGTCTTCTCAAGTTGTTAAACTTCTAATTCAGCTTCCCTTTGTAAATCACTACTGAAATTAGCCACAAAGTCAGCTAAAGCTTGGGACTTGATGGCAGTCCTGGGTTCATACTTAATGTCATATGCAATAAGCTTGATTGCCCACTTTGCTATTCTATCTGACATTTGAAGTTTCCTGAGAACATTCTTGATAGGAAGGTTAGTTTTCACAATAATGGTGTGAGTTTCTAAATAATGACTATGTTTAGCAAAAGCCATAATTAAATCAAGAATTAACTTCTCTAAATGAGAATACCTGGCCTCAGCATCAAGTAGAATTTTACTTACATAGTATACCGAATGTTGAGAGCCTTCATGATCCTTAACTAGGATCACACTTACTGCTTTAGCTGAAATAGCTAAGTATAAGGATAACGATTCTCCATTTTCTGGTTTCATCAGGGCTGGTGCTGAGGATAGATAATCCTTAAGAACCTTCAGTGCAGCTTCATGCTTATCAGTCCACTCAAACATGCCTTGAGCAATTTGTCTACCTCTTCTTGGATAATGACATTCCTTTCAAGTGCAAACTTTCTCCTTGTTTGGTGTATTGGCTTGAAAGATCTGTCAATGCCGAGTTTGTGAGTGATTACATCTTTGGATATACCAGTTATGTCTTCGTGTTTCCATGCAAAGGTAGTCTTTCTCCTTTTTAGGAAGGATACGAGGTCTTCTTTCAT
The DNA here is from genome assembly GCA_030545235.1 of Helianthus tuberosus. NCBI lineage: Eukaryota > Viridiplantae > Streptophyta > Magnoliopsida > Asterales > Asteraceae > Helianthus > Helianthus tuberosus. Next base: position 72,380,159 of record CM060371.1, on the reverse strand, counting down.
TTCGCCAAGGATCCCTGATCCGATATAAACTATAGATTCAGGATCATCCGGATCCATAAGGATTTCTACCACATCCTGTTCACTCGCCTCCAAGACATCCCTTGGAGGATACTTTGATTGCTATTGCTCCCTGGATTTCGAAGCTGGTTTCATCGATGAAGTATAGCAATTCTTAGCCTCCTGCTGATCACTATCAATCTTCACTATTCCCCAAGGACTAGGGAGCTTCACACATTGATGGTAAGTGGATGGGACTGCTTTCATATCGTGTATCCAGGGCCTGCCAAGGATAACATTACAACAAGATAAACAGTCAATAACACAAAATTTTTGGTAAGAGTGTAGGCCTTCAATGTATATTGGGAGTTTAATGTCCCCCAGGGTATTCTTAGTTTCACCACTAAATCCCACGAGCACAGAGGATCTTGGTATGATCTCTGATTCAGGAATACCCATCTTCTTTAGGACATCAAGCTGGATAATGTTCACTGAACTTCCTCCGTCTATAAGGTTCCTGCGGACAAAATGGTTAGAAATAAAAAGAGTGATAACTAAACCATCGTGATGAGGATCCTGGATATCAATACGATCCTCTTCATCAAAGGTTATAACTTTTCCTTCGGAGACACTTGATGTTCGAACAGGTCTTTCTCCATTATCCATTTTAGTTTCCTTCGCATGCCTTTTAGCTGCTGAGAAGGATGTGCCGCAAATGTCTGATCCTCCAGAAATGAAGTTTATCACTTGTGCATCTGCTGGAGGGGCTGGAGCCTTCTCAGGGATCCTTTCAGGATCCTGAGTCCTTGACTTTTTTCTTCCCAACAATTCCTTTAGATGCCCTTTGCTCAGCAAGTATCCAATTTCCTTTCTTAGTGCAATGCATTCTTCTGTGAGGTGCCCAAAATCTTCATGGTATGCACACCACTTTGATTTATCCTTAGTTGCAGCTGGCCTATCATTTTTTCTGGGCCATCTAGCTTTATCACCTAGACTCTGCATCGCAAGGATTAGTTCATTGTTATCAACACTAAAACAATATTCAGAAATTGGAGGATAATCCTCATCATCCTCTTCTTGATCAATAGAATGCACGTTCTGGTTATCAGATCTGTTGTAGGATCTGAACTTGTTGTTCCTGAATGAGGATCCTTGCTTATCCTGCTTTGAGGATCCTGCTAACCTCTCCTGGATCCTCTTGTCATCTTCTAGTCGAATGAACCTAAGTGCTCGGGTTCTTACCTCATCTAAGTTCCTGCACGGTGTCATAACAAGATCATCATAGAAAGACGAATCCCTAAGCAATCCCATTTTAAAGGCCTCAACAGCCGTGGCTATATCTAAGTTGGGAATGTCTAAGGATTCTTTACTGAATTTGGTAATGTAATCCCTTAATGATTCATTATGACCCTGGGTTATCCTATATAGATCACTAGTTAATCGTTCAAATTTCCTACTACAAGAAAACTGATTATTAAATAGATTAACTAGATTAGCAAATGAGGTAATAGAGTAGGGGGAAGACTTAGCAGCCATTCGAGAGCTGATCCAGTAAGAGTGGATCCGAATCCTTTGCACATGCATGCTTCCTTTAACCTTTCTGGGATTGGATTGATCTCCATCCTCTCCCTGTATTGTGCTATGTGTTCTTCAGGATCCGTCGAACCATCATACAGTTTCATTGTAGGCACATGGAACCTCTTGGGTATCTCAGCATCACAGATTGGTGGTGCAAAACGAGATATCTTATGGCTCCCATCTGCAATCTCTGGGATAGGTTTGACTACTCCCGGAACACTTGATATCATATCCTTTAGCTTTTGCAATTCTCTGGCCATGGCATGATTGATACCTGGATCCTGCATAAGACCATGGTTAGTAGTATAAGAATTGTTAAAAGTATTACCTCCCATTGGATTCAAGTTAGGAAGAATGGATGTCAATCTATATTGTTGGGGCTCTGGGATGATCGAGGGACCAGTAGAAGCATTGGTCTGCATTGGAATAAAATCTCCCTGATGGACATCTGAACTTCCTGTTTGCAAACTCCTCAAGGATCCTGGCATCTGGAAGGATCCCTGAAACTGGGACGATCCTGGAACAAAGGAGGATCCTTGAACCTGGGATGATCATGGAACGAAGGAGGATCCTTGAACCTGGGATGATCCTGGAACGAAGGAGGATCCTTGAACCTGGGATGATCCTGGAACGAAGGAGGATCCTTGAACCTGGGATGATCCTGGAACGAAGGAGGATCCTTGAACCTGGGATGATCCTGGAACGAAGGAGGATCCTTGAACCTGGGATGATCCTGGAATGAAGGAGGATCCTTGAAAATGCTGCATTCCTGAATATCCTCCTGAACTCGTGAGGGATCCCATATGCTGAGGATAGGATCCCGCTGGCTGGAAGTATGAACCTGATGCCTGGGTCATTGTTGTTGTTCCGTAGTGCACTCCTTTTGGTCCACCCACATATTGAATGTCTGGAACCACTGATGGCTGAGAAGTAATCACCGGAGTATCAAAATTCAAAGATCTGGGCATCAGTGGAGAACGATCCTCTGCCGTTTTCTTCTGTTTCTTAATTTCGTCAATCTCCCGGAGGATCCTTTCGTTGGTCTTATCCTGCTCTTGTGCATGATTCCTCATCTGCAAAATCAAGGCATAGAGATCATTAGTAGTAGGATTAGTTGAAACAGAAAAAGTAGGTGGTTTTGAGAAAATGGGAGTTGGTTTCTTCGCGGCATTCTCAGTATTCTTTTGGGATCCAGAAGGTGGTGGAGGCAAAGGAGGGACGCCTTGTGAAGAAGTGAATGAGGGCATCAAGTTTGAAGCATTCTTCGCTGAGGAAGCCATTTGCTTGGTTGTAGTGACCCGGAATGAGCACATAAATGCGTATTTTTCTAAGGACGAAGCACCAATAGCCCCACGGTGGGCGCCAAACTGTTTTGGTCAAAAAATCTGTTGAGGATATTGCAACCAAACTCTATGGTACGGGGTATGATGCTAACAATGTAGAACACTAACAAGGATCACTTCAATGTAAATTGCCGAAATGACACAAGGATTTATACGGGGAAAAAGCCCTTGATCAAGAGTTGATCTCCGGCACAAAAAACCCCGGGTGATGGAAACTACCGATCACCAAGCTCAGATAAATGAATAAATGTTTACAACTTCGGATGGTAACGAGCTAGGTACAAGGATCACTATCGTGAAATGTGTAAATGTGAGTGAAAACGAATGAATGTTCGTCGAGAGCTTCAAGTGTGCGAGTATATGAATGTGTGTAGCTGTAAAAAATGACTAAGTGTTTCTCTACTAGCTCGTTACCCCTTTAAAATAGAAATCTAACTTCCAAACTAACTATCCGACTTTTGTGCCAAGCCCCCACGTTCTCCATAACGTCCATTTTTGGCCAAGCACGTGCAGAATAATTTGGGAATATTCTCCAGGAATGTCGCCAAGACTTGGTCAAGCTGGTTATACCTGCGAGATAGTACAAAACATAGGTAAACAATCGTCAGTACGAGGATCCTTAAAGTGATCCATGATCCTGAAGCTCTTCTGAGGATCACCACCTGTCACAGAAGTAAGGATCACTAATTAGGATAACGTGTAAGGATCACTAATTGTTAGAAAATCCTCCCCTAACAGGAAGTTTTGAGGATTTAGTTTGGGATGAACTTCCCTTCTCATTAGATGACCTATCTAATTTAAGATAGATGCTGGAAAGCTTTTTCTTACCCATACTGTAACTAACAAATAATCAGTAAATAAAACACATAATCACATAATAGTAATTAGGAAAAAATTAAGTATTTCTAAATACTTAATTAGCTTAACTCAGTGGCTCTGATACCACCTTTTTCTGTCACGACCCCCGACCCGGTTTTACCCGTTTCAGGAGCCGTGGGACAGAAATCCCGTGGTATTTATTTATTTAAGTTTAACAGCGGAAGTTTATCAACAGGATCTTTTTAAAGCTAAAATTTTCCTGATTATTTTATTTCACAACTCGGGATAAAACCCTGTTAATTTACAAGATTATGATTTCACGAAGAAATCTTTATTTCACAAAACATATTTCTTTCTTTTACAATGAGCCACTTTCTTAAGCTTGAAATGCTCCACAACACTTTTCCTGAATTACAACAGATCACCTGAAACATGTTTGAAAAAGGTTTTGTCAGCGGAAAATACTGAGTGAATCATTCTATTTACTAAAACGATCTTGTTTGTTATAATTTACAGTATTAAGAGCGATTACAATGTTTCTGATATCAAACCAACTACCCACGGTATTTGTCACTCGACCGGATCTGTGACTATGGTCATATCCCCCATTGGCTGCCCCAATGGTGACGATTATCAAGTAATGTATACAAAACCCCACATACCGGCTGTAACTTGGTGATTACAAAGACATAATCCCCGTAATTATAACTTTGAACATAAACATGATTTTGAAAGTAATTTGATAAAAAGAGAATGACTCACATTGCAGATTTAACACGGATAGAGTTTACTCTATGGATTAGCCTTATTAACCTAATTTAAATAACCATGCACACAAAACTGGGTAAGTAATCAATACAGCATTTACGATAACTCACGAGATCAACCCTCACAACGAATGACAAAGTGTTATGCTTAAACATCTATCGAATTAACGATTAATGACAAAGCATCACCCTAATGTGGGCAGCACTTAAACATCCATTGAGTACATTGATCGATCGGAAAATGAATCGTAATAGCGATCGAGTTATTACCTTGTTTTGCGGCAGCAATTTAGTGAATCGTGTGTGTTTTTGTAGTATTCTGATCGTAACTCAGTGCGTAGTGCGACTTTGTTCGTCGTTTTAATTCCAGAAATCAAGTGCCAATGTCTACTATTTATACGTGAAATTGGACTAGCTTACGTACCGTAAGCATCAATCCTTACGGTCCGTAAGGATCACAGAAACTTCATAGGGTTGCCACGACTGGGACTAGCCTTGCTGACTTGACTGTTTTGTAAATTGGATTTTTGACAACGAGAATTTAAGATAATCGTCACTAGGGTTTACCCCCCCTGAGTTTTAGGGGCCCTGATCCTGATTCCGATTATTCTGAAAATTTTAGGGTTTGTGCAGAATCCCTTGGGTGTCTCAATTAGGGTTTCCTATTGAACTAAATATAATAATAAATAATAGTTTTAGTGAGAGTTGTTACAAGAAGCAGCAGCGTTCTTCGTCTTCAGCGATCGCTGTTGCCGGAATTCTTTTACCGACGGTGAAACTCCGTTAATTAAGCGATTTTTACAGGTACGCTTATCGCCGGTTCTCCATCGTCAACTCACGATATTATGTTTAGAGTCAATCATTCATTCACCAATGGCGAATCACGATATTATCTTTGCTCGTGCTCAAGGTTATTGATCTTTTAACTTGACTGATTGTTCGAATACCAAATTTTGTGTTTGATTTAAGCGCACTGCATTATCATCGATGTAATTTAAGTGGATTTAGGTTAGGTTACGGACTTATTTCTGGTTTACCTTCGCTGATTTTGTTCTGTTTTGTGTGCGAATTACGATTCAGATACCTAATTTTGTGTTTAGTTGAATCAAATTGCATAAATATTGATCTAATCAATGTTTAGGTGAACTAAGATTAGGTTATTATTCTTTTAACTTAACTGATTTGTGTTTTGTTAAAGAGCATTGTGTAATTATCGATGTAATCAGCGTTTTGTTTTTAGTCTTGTTTTGGTCAAAAATCAAGCAAGGACAATGCAACCAAATCTTTTGTTGTGAGGTGTGATGCTTGAATCTATGAACGATTATTTGAATAACTTGCAAATCAAATAAGGAGATGACACAAGGATTTATACGAGGAAAAAGCCCTTGATCAAGAGTTGATCTCCGGCACAAAAAACCTCGGGTGATGGAAACTACCGATCACCAACTAAGATTAAACAGAAAAATATTACAACTCGGGGTGATAACAAGCTTGTTACAAGGATCACTAGTGTGCAAAAGTGTTAAAGTGTATGAAATCGCCGAGTAAACTGCCGAGAGCTGTTCGAGTGTGTGTGTTTTTGCTAAATTAGCCAAGTGTTCTCACTCAAGCTTGTTATCCCCTTTTTAAAATTAGAAATAACTAAACTAACAAACTATCCGCTAATTGTGCAAGCCCCCCACGACCTCCATAACATTCACAAGAGCCAAACACGTGCGGAATATTGAGGGAATATGCTCCACGAATATCGGCAAGACCAAGTCCATGCACATACTCCTGCAAAACGAGCTTACATACAAGGTAGACAACCGTTAGTGTAAGGATAACAATGAGGATCCTGAATCCTTAAACCTGCAACACATTCTGAGGATCCTAAATTCAAACAGAATTAAGGATCCGTGATCCTGGCAGTACTTGAGGATCCATGATCCTTAGGATTGGAAAATCCTCCCCTTACAATTGCCCCCAAAATATAAGGAGTAAAGTGTAAATTAGCGAGTTATATTTTTTGATCTTATCTGCAACTAACTAACGGATATATAGCCGTTAGAATCTAACTAGCCGTTACCGATCATACGTCATTGAAGCGACATCCCTGCAGAATCATCATTATATATAGGTTAGAGATAAGGACTAATGTGCATTTAAATTCGAGCAATACTCCCTTTAAATCCTCATTTGAAGATCAAGCAGGTACTTCTCTTTCTCCTTTCTCTCTTCACCTTCTTACCCTGTTCTTCTTCGAAACCCTTGAATCACGATGAAGTTACGATCATCCCCTGCCAAGGATCACCAGAAAGATAGTCCTTTGAAAAGCTAAAGGATCATCAAAGATTCTCCGAAGGAATGTTGCTGCTTTACTGATCCTGATATCGACAGGATTCGTCATTGCTTTCCGGCAGACTTTGTCTTTAAACCTTTTGACCCTACCGCCTTGAGTGACTTCGTTTCTGCAACTTGGGTTGCTTTTCCGGCCACCCCATTTCTGATAGGATACTCCTATCCTTTCCCTGCTTTTACCCAGTCTTTCTTCTCCCTTACCGGCATATCCTATGTTCAGGCAATGCCTATGATGTGGAAAGTTTTATATACCCTTGAGAGAATCATTGAGCAGGAGGATATAGAGTTGGGAATGTCGGAATTGGCCGAACTATACAACCTTGTGAGCCATGGTTCACACCGCATTTTATTCAAACACAAACCCGGTGAAGAACACCCAATCCTCAAGACCACCAAAAATGACACCAACTGGAAGAAGCGTTTTTTCTTCGTTAGGAGGGATTCTATCCCGGATGGGAAGGATCTCCCCTTAAAGTGGACCACTCATGGTAGGATAGAGGATCCTTATAGAAGGATCATAGGATAACCCAGTTCTTGTGAGGATAACTGACCCCCTTTTGTTTCTATTTTGCAGCTATCTCTGTTTCCCATATCATTCCATCGCCAGCAACGAAAGAGAGGATCACCGCTTTCTGGAATCTTGATCCTGCAGCAAGATCATTTCAAGCAAACACCAAGGATTCTCAAGAAGTATCCTCAGGCTCTGTCACAATGTCAAGTAAGTATCCGAGTTTGTATATGATTAAATGTTGAAATGCAAATAAAACAAGAATACTTATCTGTTGTTTTGGATTGATAGGTGCTGGAAAATCCTCAAGGTCGGCCACCCGCTTCAGTGTCAGTGATCTCAGCACTGTAGCTCCCCATTCCAGGAAGAAGAAAACTGCTGCTAGCCCAAGTACTCTAGTCCCCAAGCCTGTCACCTCCAAGGGGGGAAAGAAGAGGAAGGCCACTGAAGCTGACAATCTTGAAGGCTTGCCTCTTATCCGCCACCAGTTCCAAGAATACTTTGCTGATGTAAGGATCACTGATTCTGCTTGATTATCCTGCCCACTTGAGGATCACGGATCCTGAACTTTACCTTGTCTTTTTGTAGAAATTCGCCGAGGTCGAAATGCTCTTTGATGCATACGTTGAAGAGGCGGAGCAGAAGCATCTGGAGTTCCAAAAGATCTTCCTGGCCAAGGATCAAACCATTTCCTCCCTCGAAAACGATCTCAATCAGGCAAAGAAGCAGGTGGTCCTGGCCCAGATAAATGCCGATCATGAGAAGCGTGATCTGCTGGAGGATGCTAAAGTCTCTGCTGCCATCACCATGTACAAGATCAAGCTGCAAATGGCCCAGGAGGCTGAGGATCCTGACTTTGACAGGACCACTTGGGACAAGGAGGGCTGGAAGGCGAAGTTGGCTGAGCTAGATGATGAGGAGGAAGCTACCGAGGTCTTGGCGATTGAGGCAAGTGGCAGCGGAAAGGATAAAGCTGGTGTTGACGATACTGGTGGTGATGCAGTCAAGGTGTGAGCTGCAAAAATGGGCGATGATGGACATTTCTAGACGCGGCCGGAGCCTATTTTTTAGGATTTGGTAGTTTTTTGGTTATGATGTTTTTATTTCAAACAATGATGGTCTGTAATAACTAAACAATAGCTATTAGGGTTGAGGATCATGGATCCTTTGAACAATAGGTAGGATAATAGGTGGTGGAGGGATCCTCTGTTTGGGGGATGAAACCACTTGTTATCCTGCCATCTTTTATTTCCTGCACTTTTAATACCTGTTAACAATGGACACCTTTTGCCAACCCAAGTGGACGGGCCACGTATTGCTGGTAGAAACTTGGGTTGGCAATTTTGACAACCTTTTGAGGGTATAACTTTTGATGAATGAATAAAACTTTAATCTTTTGGCTATTTCTTGTGTTGTTATTCTTCTGAATTCTTCATTTTTCAACTGTTGTTATATACTTTCTATGAATTCATAAGTAAAGAATATAGATTTAATAAATCATGTCAAAAAGTTTTAGGATATGATCAAGGATCAAATATCCTATAATTGATCAATTCAAAAAAGCAGTATAATTCAAGGATCATATGTCCTGTTGCCAAAGGATAAGGGTCACTTACATAAATAGTGAATGAAATTGAAATGATCAAGGATCATACCTGAGAATCCAAGTTAGGATCCTAAACCTTTAACATTTACAATCAGGATAACCAAAAGACAAACCTTAGTAAAAGGTAAGGATCAAGGATCCTTGGCTGTTTGACTTCAAAAACCTGAAATGGAACATAACTTGGGACTAAGCCAATATAAGAGAAAGGTTAGCAACTGGGGACAAGCCCGACAATTCTGGGGACAAGCCCAAAAAACTGGGGACAAGCCCAAAGGATCTTGTGTAAACTGGAGTATGGCCTTCACTGGCGACTATCCAAACTTAGTGACATGAAGATGCCAAAACCTTAGCTAATGTGAAAACGTTAGAAACCTTAGGAACGGATGTATGGTACGTCTACCATTATACGTAGGATCCCGGATACAGCCAGTACAATGAAATTGTCAGCCCCTAAAGCGAGTACTGGTCCCATTGCCATGAACTGTATCAGGATCATCGTGCGCTACTGGCGATACTTGGGACAGGCCCAAATAACTGGGGACTAGCCCAAAAACTGGGAACAAGCCCAAAAAACTAGGGTCAAGCCCAAACAACTGGGGTCAAGCCCAAATAACTGGAGACTTCTTTGGATACTCAATCCTTTATTAAGGATACACGAACCTTCTGCAAAACTCAGAATCAAGTGAAAAGAGGATAAAGGATCCAGGATCCTTTTCCTTGTATACAGGATAATTAAAGAATGAAATAGTTTGAGATTAGGTCTTTACCAGAATGAGGATCACCCATCCTCTAAGGATCCTTCGAGGATATCGATCATGATAATGGTTGAGGATCCTGGATCCTTACTACATGAAATATTTCTTCAGGTGGACAGCATTCCAAGCTCTTGGTAGCAAATCACCTTCCATTGTTAACAACCGATATGCCCCCTTTCCAGCCTCAGCTTCAATCAGGTAGGGGCCTTCTGTCACACCCCAACCGATGGCAGAATCATCGGGGCGCGACACTGAGCGAAACAGATTGTGCAGAAGTCTCCATAACAATTATCAATACTATTCAATTTAAATAATACGTCCCATACCGTATCTCAAACAACAAAATAATTATTACAGACATAAATCTAGTCAAATATTCTGTTCTGACAACTCAGATTTAAATAGACGGCAATTGTTTATCTGTTTATAGAGACCCTTGATTCGTTATCTACAGACAACTATTTGTTGGGCTCTAAAGCGTTATTCTTGCTTCAAATTCCTACCATATATGCATCCTAAGCACCTGTCACATACGTTAAAATAAAATTCAATACATATAATGTAAAGGTGAGCATACAAGTTTGATAATAGCATATAGAGTTCGAATTCGTTTACGCATAACCAGCACGTACACATAGTGAAATGAAGCACGTTAGTTATCGATATAGATCCATCGATACCAATGACTGCGGGTTGACTGCCCGAGGCAGTTCGCAATACATGATTACCACCGTAATCCATTCAAGTAAAAGATCCTTAACAACCCCCGTGTGAATGGGTGCTGAGTCCAAACTATAGTACTATCGTTGCTAAGGCAGGTAGACAGCATTCCATGTGTAAACATAACAAACAAGCATTCATAAGCCATGTATAACATGCATTAACGGTTAGTGTTCAAATAGTTTAAGTAGTGTGATGGTTGTAGTTTGAATATTCGTAACGTATGTAACACCCAAAAGTGCTTAAAGCAAAAAGGGATCGAGTATACTCACAGCGATTAATGGATTGAAGGGAGCGCTTAGTGAGTACGGTTAGCCTGAACAGATCCGGTAGCATAACGATAAGTGAAATGTAAAACGTAAAAAAAGTGTTGGAGGGTCATACAGCTGGTCGATCGGACGGTAGTTCGATCGGACGGCTGACCGTTCGGTTGACAGTCCGCTGTCCGGTCGGTCGGTAGGCCGATCGGATGGCTGTTCGAGTGGATTGTTTCTTCCTATAAGAAGTTTGTGTTTGTGTATGATGGCTTGACTTTTGAATTTTTCGTTGTAGCATTTGAAAATATTGAAGTACCTTTACCTTGCAGGTCGGTCGATCGGACGACTGTTCGACCGGCCAGCAGCCCGATCGGTTAGGCACTCAAATGAATTGCAATGTTTAGTCTTTGGATCGGACAGGTGTTCGATCGGACAGGTCAACTAGTCAAAGACTTTAAATGAAATGTAAAGTTATGGTGCGATGGATCGGATAGTTGATCGATTGAATAACACAACTGCTGTTCGATCGAACAACAGGGTGTCACCTGATCGGACGACTGTTCGATCGGGTGGCAATTTACGTTGAAAAATCGATTAAGTATTGAAGCATAGTATCTCATGATCCGAAGAGTAATCTGATCGGACAGTAGTTCGATCGAACAACAGTTCATTCAATACTAGTCTTCAAAATAGGTTAATTGATTGTGTGGGACCATGTGTTAGCCGATCGGCTGGTCGGTCGATCGGCTGACTATCCGATCGGCTGGCTGTCCGTTCGGTCAGCAGTCCGATCGGTCAGCTTTCTGACCTGATCAGCCTATTCGTCTAGCACTTGGCTGTTCTGGTTTATTTGTCGTTATATCGAGAGCGAGAATCGAATCATCTTGTCGAAGCATACAACTTCAGCATGGTTTTCTCGAAGAAAGTCCATGCCTACTATGACGTCGAAACTTCCGAGTTGCATAGGAATAATGTCAATTGGGAAGATGTGATTGTTGAGCTCAAGAGTACAATCACGGATAACGGAATTGACGGCGACGGTTCTTCCTGTAGCGACTTCAACATCGAATGTCGAGGAAAGTTGGGAGCATTTACGACTAAGAAGTTTCTCAAATTCGAACGACACAAAGCAGTTATCGGCTCCAGTATCAAACAAACATGATGCATAAATACCATTCACAAGGAACGTACCATTGACCACGTTGTTGTCGGCCTGGGCTCGACGCACGTTGAGGTTGAAAGTTCTGGCGCGTGCGGCCTGTTGTTGTTGCTGCTGTTGTTGTTGCTGCTGTGGCTGCTGTTGCTGAGGCTCTTGTTTCACAACCCTGTTTGGGCACATGTTGGTGAAATGGTTCGGGTCGTCACATGCGAAGCAGGCTCTGGCTTTGACTGCGGGTGCCGGAGGAGCTTGTTGACCCTGTGGGGCGGTGAGTAGAGCTTGGTGAGCAGGAGCTTGTCGAATACGGCAGTTGGCAGTAAAATGGCCGTATACGTTGCAATGAGCACAAAAACGGCAAGCAATGGCAGTTGGGTGGTGGTAGGTGCAAGTAGGGCAGAGCGGGTGTGGTCTAGTGTATGCACGCTTTGCAGGCGGTGCGTTGGCCATAGGCGCCGCTACTTGACGCTGTTGGGCAGGTACAGCTTGAATCGGTGCAGCTGTGAGCGCACAGTTCTTGTTATTGGAGCTGTTCTTTCTTTTGTTCTTCCTCTTATTGCTCGATGAGGTGGGTTCAGTAGTTGGTGCGGTAGTGGTAGCTTGATGTAGATGCTTCGAAGTCTTATCCCAGACCCCAGCCTTAACCCGCTTGTCGTTGATTTCAGCGGCCAGTAGATAAGTTTCCTCGATCGTCGCAGTCTTGGCTGCTTGCACCAAATCAGCAACGCAGTCGGGCAGGGCCCGGATGTACTTCTTGATTGCCATGTCTGGAGTCTTGACTTGGTCGGGATAGATAATGCTGAGCTGTTTGAAACGAGCAGTAAGACCAGCATTGTCACCATCCTTTTGCTGTATGTGCCAAAATTCATCTTCTAGCTTTTGACGTTCGTGAGGAGGGCAGAATTCCTCTACCATAACTTCCTTGAGCTCGTCCCACGACAGACCGTAGGCTGCATCGTTCCCTCGCTTGTTCCTCTCGGCCGTCCACCAGTCTAGTGCACGGGACTGGAAAACACCGGTAGCATTCAGAGTTTGAAGGTCATCAGGGCAACCACTTTGTCGCAGAGTAACCTCAATGGAATCAAACCAATGAAATAATGCGGTAGGACCTCCTTCGCCAGTGAATTCTTTTGGCCCACAAGACTTGAATTGCTTGAAGCTGAATGGCCTTGCGGCAGCTTTGGGAGCGTCGGTTCTTGATTCTTTAGATGATTTGCTGGCATCCTCGTAAACATCACTCACGGCCTTTGCTACGCTTTTAGCGATGATGGAAGCAAGACGTATGTCTCTCTTTTCCTGACGAGAAAGTGCGTGACGGGATCCAGACGACATTGTCTGCAATAGACATCGCCACGGAACTCAACACATTGTATTCGAATCTCACCTCACACGTTTACTACTTACTAAAGCTCAGTAACACGTGCATTCACGTTCACAAACAACACATAGAGCACAAATCACATAAGCACGTAGAGCACATAATCACATAATACCTAAGCACGTAGAGCAAGGAAGCATTTTCACACAAGAGGCAGTCAGAATACAGAAACCTATCATTCAAAGCTTGCGATCGTTCGACCATAGCGATTGCGTTTTAGTATACCGAATAGCGTATCATAGCCTAAGGTTGTCCACAATCCAACGATTTGTTAGCGGTTTGAGATAGAAAAGCAATGCGAGTCGTGCGTGTCGATCGAAGTGAAAGCAAAATCGAGTAAATCTTCAAAAATTTAAACACATGAACAGGTAAAAGCACATAAAAACAAATAAAATCGACGAATTATCAGAGTCAGCATTTGCGGCTCAGAACTAAAAACACATAAAATTTCGAGATGTAGATCGTCTGCGGCTAGTAGACTTCGACTAACCAAAGTAATTCAACTATTCACAAGGACCCGCTGTACACGTTCGACTTCCAGGAATATGCCCTTGCCTCGATTCTTGGGCGTTGGCACACATCCCGTTGGTCTTATTGTGACTTCAGGTCGTTGGAGTCCGTCGAGACTTTGGTGGGAGTTTTGTAAAAGGTGCGGAACAAGTCGTCAAGGTTAGGGTTTCACCCCTGGCTCAACAACTTCGTCCCTGTTTTGATAAAATGGAGGAAATTATTCATCAAAATATGGATTTCACTCCTGATTTGTTATAATTTCCCCCGTTCGTTATTGAAAAGAAAGAATAAATCATTGATAAGTTGGTAAAATAGCATTAACTTAAGCAATTTAGTCGGGAGTTTGTGGTTTTCACACCTAATCTCGACTTTATTGAGTGTAGTGATAGTGTAGCATAAACGAGAATAGCGTGGAATAAGCTCGTACATAATTCCTATTAGTTATGCATGAGTCGGTCTGTTGGTTCCTAACTATAGACTAGGTTTCTATGACACCGACCCGGACTAGGTCAAGTCTTGCCTAATTCCCTATAGTTATGGCTCTGATACCAATCTGTCACACCCCAACCGATGGCGGAATCATCGGGGCGCGACACTGAGCGGAACAGATTGTCCAGAAGTCTCCATAACAATTATCAATACTATTCAATTTAAATAATACGTCCCATACCGTATCTCAAACAGCAAAATAATTATTACAGACATAAGTCTAGTCAAATATTCTGTTCCGACAACTCAAATTTAAATAGATGGCAATTGTTTATCTGCTTCTAGAGACCCTTGATTCGTTATCTACAGACGACTATTTGTTGGGCTCTAAAGCGTTATTCTAGCTTCAAATTCCTACCACATATGCATCCTAAGCACCTGTCACATACGTTAAAATAAAAGTCAATACATATAATGTAAAGGTGAGCATACAAGTTTGATAATAACATAGTTCGAATTCGTTTACGCATAACCAGCACATACACATAGTGAAATGAAGCACGTTTGTTATCGACATAGATCCATCGATACCAACGACTGCGGGTTGACTGCCCGAGGCAGTTCGCAATACATGATTACCACCGTAATCCATGCAAGTAAAAGATCCTTAACTACCCCCATGTGAATGGGTGCTGAGTCCAAACTATAGTACTATCGTTGCTAAGGCAGGTAGACAACATTCCATGTGTAAACATAACAAACAAGCATTCATAAGCCACGCATAACATGCATTAACGGTCAGCGTTCAAATAGTTTGAGTAGTGTGATGGTTGTAGTTTGAATATTCGTAACGTATGTAACACCCAAAAGTGCTTAAAGCAAAAAGGGATCGAGTATACTCACAACGATTAATGGATTGAAGGGAGCGCTTAGCGAGTACGGTTAGCCTGAACAGATTCGGTAGCATAACGATAAGTGAAATGTAAAATGGAAAACAAGTGTTGGTGGGTCGGACAACTGGTCGATCGGACGGCTGACCGTTCGGTTGACAGTCCGCTGTCCGGTCGGTCGGTAGGCCGATCGGATGGCTGTTCGAGTGGATTGTTTCTTCCTATAAGAAGTTTGTGTTTGTGTATGATGGCTTGACTTTTGAAGTCATTTTAAAATATTGAAGTACCTTTACCTTTCAGGTCGGTCGATCGGACGACTGTTCGACCGGCCGGCAGCCCGATCGGTTAGGCACTCAAATGAATTGCAATGTTTAGTCTTTGGATCGGACAGGTGTTCGATCGGACAGGTGTTCGATTGGACATGTCAACAAGTCAAAGACTTTAAATGAAATGTAAAGTTATGGTGTGATGGATCGGATAGTTGATCGATCGAATAACACAATTGTTGTTCGATCGAACAACAGGGTGTCACCTGATCGGACGACTGTTCGATCGGGTGGCACTTTACGTTGAAAAATCGATTAAGTATTGAAGCATAGTATCTCATGATCCGAAGAGTAATCCGATCGGACAGTAGTTCGATCGAACAACAGTTCTTTCAATACTAGTCTTCAAAATAGGTTAATTGATTGTGTGGGACCATGTGTTAGCCGATTGGCTGGTCGGTCGATCAGCTGACTATCCGATCGGCTGGCTGTCCATTCGGTCAGCAGTCCGATCGGTCAGCTTTCTGACCTGATCAGCCTATTCGTCTAGCACTTGGCTGTTCTGGTTTGTTTGTCGTTATATCGAGGTATTTTGACAACGAGTCGAACCATAGAACCCTCGTTCTTACTTGTTTCCCCTGCACGGGCAGGAATCACCCAAACCTGGCCGGTGAACTGTTCGGAACGGAGTTTAACGTTTTACCCGTAACCGGTTAACCTCGTGGGTAGAATACGGATCCTGAGCCATGCAACCACCGAAGTGATTTGCAAAACGTCACAGACCCCGTTTCTATTGGTTGACGGCATTGAGTGTAAAAGAGTTGAAAGAAAGTTGGAACATCCCTCTTTCAATCCTTTTTCACCGTGTTTATATGTTTAGATCTACTACAGATCTTTGTTTGTTTATGTGGAAATCGGTTAGATCCAAGCTATTCTTGGTGGATTGAGGCCAAATCATGAAGTTCTTCAAGAACCCATGATGACATCATCCTAGAACACTTGATTCTTGATGATTTCACGGTTAAAAGTTAAGATTTGAAAGATAAAAAGGTGTAGGAGTGTGTATAGATCAAGAAAGTACAAGAATTAGGATGAAAACTTACCGGAATCGAGGGAAAGCTGCGAAAAGATGAGCTGAGCGTGCTGGTCGGTCAGAGGTTTCCAAAAGTGTAAAGAATGACAATGACAGGGGTATTTATAGGATGCCAAAAGGGGTAAGTGCTGGCCGATCGGCCAAGCCGCTCGATCGGACAGCCTGTCCGATCGGACAACAGTCCGTTCGGCTGGCCGTTCGATCGTCTGGGAGCCTGATCGATCAGTCGCACCTTTCGAGTGTTTCGCGCGACGATTATTGATATTTCGATTTCGATTACGAGCGGTACGATACGATAGGGTTTCCTAATCAAATTACTTTCAGTCCCAAACACTCATATCTTGCATAATCTATTTTCCACCATTTATCATAGTTCGTTCACGATTCGGGTTTGATTGTAATTCGAGTTAGATTTCGAGTTTCGATTGAGCTCGCTTGATTATCATAACACAACATAAATAAACATGCACAGGTAACACGTAAGGCACACACACACGTATAATAACAAGTAAAAATACGTAGCTCGAGTTGCGATCAGAAGTCGATTCGATTAGCATAACTTGATTATTGATTAGTTAACTTTATCGCATTGTTACTTCCTATAATTCACAGTCGTAAGTCGATTGATTAACGATTAACACACATCGATTATTGTCATTAACAACACTTACTCCACATAATACGAATTAAATAAAGAAATTTCTATGAGTCAAGTTGCGCGAAATCGGTCGTTGACTTAGACCTTGACTTATGAAAACACGGGGTGTTACAGCTTCCCACTTTGGTGCCAATTTTCCATCAGCAGGATTTGTGGTATTCTGAAATGCTTTCCTTAATACCATATCACCAACTTGGAACTTCCTGATCCTGACATTCTTATTGTAGGCTCCAGCCATCCTTTGTTGATAACTAGCCATCCTTATCCTTGCCAAATCCTTGAGTTCTTCTATAGTATCCAAGTCTTGAACCAAGTTTTCAGCATTCTCTTCAGGATCACGGATGCTTGTTCTTGCAGTAGGAACCACCATTTCTGTAGGGATCACTGATTCTGCTCCAAATACCAAAGAAAATGGAGTTTGACCAGTTGCATTCTTGGGAGTTGTCCAATCAGCCCATAATACATAAGGTAGTTCTTCTGCCCACTTTCCTTTTGTAACGCCTCGTATTTTCCGCATTCTTTTTATTAATTTATTATTTTATATTCGTAGGAATTACGGGGGACTAAAACGCGAGAACGGGCTTGTGGGCATGGGGCCCAAGCCCACATAACAACTTATTGTAAAAACCCTTAAAAAGAAAAGACTTAACCCTATTGTCCCCATTGTGCAGCCGTATATGTTTCTGTCTTCCCCAAACCCTCTAATTCTTGCACCTTAACCAAACCTACAACCTCATCTCCCCAAAACAAGAACTTTCACACACAGACTCCTTCCCTCTCGCTGTCACTTTGCCACACAAATGAGATTCCAGCTTCTAACCTTCATCTCCATCACCCACCCCCTTCTCTCATCACCCTCCTCATCCTCTTCGACGACGGAGCCGCCGACAACGGCGGCAATGGTGGTGAGCGATGGCTGGCCAAGGAAGCACGAATAGAGAGAAACAGATACAGTGAGAGACCGAGAGGAGAGAGAGACTGAAGGAGCAGGTGACGATGCAGAACCGCCGCGTGCGGCGGAGGAGGAGGTGTCTTCGACAAACGCCGGTAAGTCACGCGTCCTTCCTTCCGTTTCTTTCTCTTTTTGTTCCGATCGATCCACGTAACTCCGGCCGTGGGGTGTTGTTTTCAGGGAAGACGGGGCCAGCAGTTGAATGTGGTGGCTCGATTCAGTTGTGGTTCGCGTTCACTCCGGTCAGACCATCGGGTCAGTTTCAGGTTTCAGTTCGGTTCATTTCGAGTATTATTTGGTTAAGTTTCCAGTTTTAATTCAAGTTGGATTTTGTTTTGAAATTGCTTTCAGGTTCCTTTTAACCCGGTTCAGTCTAGTTCCATGTCGGGTTTCAGTTTTAAGTCGAGTCTTGGTTTCGGTTCCGTCAACGGGTTAGCTCGGTTCCGTTTTGACTCGGTCAACTACGGGTCAACTCAGTCGGACACGGTCAACTCTTCGGCACGAGATTCGGTAAATTCCAACGTCTTGATGTTCATTTTATCATATATGTAAATGTCAAATTTTATGCGAAACGACTTTTTATAATTTGTAAACATACATTGAATACATATAGATATATTAGCTTTAAAATTAGTGTTTTGTAACATTGTTAATGAATTGTTGAGTTTTGACAAATATCGACACATAGAGTTGTCGAGATCGTCAAAAAACAGAGGAAACTCTGCCCGTTTTTTTTTTGTAAAATTCTGTCAAACGAAACGCGTTAATTTTATAAAAACGAAACCTATCGAAGTTCTAATATTTTTATAAAGAAAATATAAACTTTATTGTTTCGTATTAATTAACATTTTATAGTCGAACCACTAATGAAAACGTATCGGATTCAAATAATTTTTATAACAATAAATGTAAATGTATACTTATTTTTGACAATACTTCTATAATATTTTCGATAGACTTAATTTAGATTTTTTTACATAAACTATATAAAATACATATGTATACATATATATATTTATATCAACTAGTTATACTTTATATTCCACTTCAAATCCTCCGTCATAATTCCGTTTACTCATGCACCATCGTTTACCCGTATAGGGTGACCTCGGTGTTCCGTCCTCCTATCTCATCAACTCGTCATACTTGGATAATCGGAAGACTTAGCAATTATGTGAGTATACTTGAACCCTCTTTTTACGTTTATCACTTTTTGGGGTGTAACATGTTTTCTTATGAACCTTACCCTTTAATCATAATACATAAACATTCCTATTACACACATGCTTATTTGATTACTTGATACTTTAAACTTGGGTTGAGGACATTATGTGTTAGACTTATCATTAACTTCGTACGAGCCAAACCATGACATATGTAGCGCTATAGGATTAACGACCCGCCCGTAGACTTGTGGTTATGTGATGAGCATCTTCCGTTTCATTATTGGTTTGATATGTTTGACACATGCCAAATTTATTGTTTATCTTGAATCACATGCTTGTTATGAGGAATTGTTTAAAACTTATCTTTTGTTATGTACATACCAAACTTGTATACTCGCCTTTGCTTTTGCATTGAATTGTATTTTAAACATGTTACAGGTTGACGATGACGATGCTATGAAAAGAAGTAGTGTTGATGCCTAGATACACATATAGACGTTTAGGTTTAATATGTTGTATCAATTTTGATTATGTTGTCATGTATTTCCTTTGAACTTGTTGTTATTTGATTTCCTTGTAATGTTGACAATTGAATTATGAAATGCAATCGGTTTATTAAACGTTGTCACAAACAGCGTTATGATGTCTCTAGCAATCTTCACACTTCGTCTCATCCCGATGTTTCCACCATTGGTTGGGGTGTGACAGATTGGTATCAGAGCCATAACTATAGGGAATTAGGAAAAGTAGGAATGCTTTAACCTAGTCTATAGCTTTAGAGCGTTATTCTTGTGTATTGGTTGAAACTACTTGCATGCTACTTTACTCGTTTCTCATTTATTCAGTTTGACTTTTTAAACATATATGTCGCTTGTGTGTTAATACTTGACGTGCTATTCTTATGTGTCAATACTTGTCTTATTATGTGTCGATACTTGATTTATTGATCTATTATTTGTATGTTATTCTCGACATGCCTTTTATGTGCTTATACTTGTTCGTTATTTCCTTTAACATACGCCTCTTTCCAAGGCATTTTACTCGATTTTTGTTAAACTCGAAAACACTCGTATTACACAAACGAGACGAGTTTACCAAAATAGGCGTGAAACCCACAATTTGGTAAACGACTCTCATCCCGCCTGATTCTATTTTCGCATGAAATTCACCATTAAGTTAGGAGTGAAATCCACATCTTAATGGAAATTTCAAATTTAAATTCTCTTGGACCTTCGTCAACGTGTCGAAATTTAATTTTGACTCGACGAGTGCCAACCACACTTAGGGTACGAAACCGTCAAGTTAGGGGTGAAACCAGCACCTTGTCGACTAGTTCCGCTCATTGGTTTTCAAAAATCCCACCAAGTCTCGAAATTTCGATGGATTTGGAACATGTAGTAACTGGAAGGGTGAATACCGTTAACCGAGATATCGGCGTGAGTATTCCATCTATTAGGCCAAAGCATGTTTCTCAAATTCAAAGGAACTTTTGAACACTTTGGTTAGTCAATGTTCCGTTTGGAACCATCCAAGTTTTATTCGAGCTTACGCTTTATTATTTTCGATCTTTTGACAAATTTGAATAATTTTTCGAGATTTCATTTTGCGCACACATCATACTCTTACTTTTCATACGATTATACATTATTAGCATGCATGAGTTAACGTAATTTTAATTACACTTTTGTAACGAGTAGAGACATATCATCGAGATAGGATTGATTTCCTTACCTTGACGATTAACTCCGCTTCTTTTCTCATTTTACAACGACCTCACCAACGGATTAGGGGTGATTCCCTTACCTAAGTGATCGTTACCAACGCTTTCTTTTAATAGGCTATATTATGTAAACACGATCATGTTTATACCTAAATCATTTATCATGTATTTCAAAATGCTTCATTTATTTAAACGTACCTCTTATTCTATAATCTATTTTCACATCACTCGCATACACAAAAAAATTTTAAATGTTACCATAACGTGTGTTCCTCGATTTTCAAAATTTTACAAAAGACTACTTGTCAGCTTAGTCGGTTTAATAAATCCGTTGCCCACAAATTCACCAATCAACGTAAACATTGAAACACGCTCCTCTCACACCATTAAACTAGAGATTGTTATTCTCAATTGAGAATCAAATCAACTTTTTCGTACACACCTATAAAATATTACCAATATTATTTAATCATTTACTAAAATTCCTTTTCAAAACCAATGAAACACTTTTCAACAATCACTAAGTTCATGTACCAAATTCTTTTTCTAAGGATCAACTTTTTCACAAGAAGTTGTAAGTTTCAAAATTTTCTAACACAAAGTTACTTAAAACGATGCAAACTTATTAATCTCTAGAACTTTTTCAAAACCTCACTCGATACGACAAATTAAATTCAAAACATGTTGGCAAGGAAACTTCATAAGAACCGACAAATTTTCAACTTATGTAAACTCATTTAAAACCGCAGTAGCATTTCCATTCCTTTACAAAGTACTTTCCACATAACCAATAGATGTTTTATACTCTCTTTACATTCACAAACTAGGGTCTATATTTCGTGACAATTCAATCTATTTTAACTCCACGTTTTGCGCAAACACCTATTTATGCATACCATTTTACACGTTTTAGACAATATCGCACAAAGATCTCACGCGTGTCACTCGTTCCCTGTTTGTTTCATACTCCAAACTTTTAATCTTTTACGCGCATGAACTCATGAGTTTCGGTGTATACTATAAACAAAATCATTATTTCCTACATCCATACTTATACATTTTATGCCTTCACTTATGTCCACACTTACACATTCATGTTATACTCATGATTCAAAATTCATACGTTTTACGTTTATACATACACTCGCAATTATACATTTACATTGTACTTACATTCATGTTTATACTACATTTATATTCATGATCATACATTTTATGTTTTCATTTACGCTATACAACTTGTTTACACTTACACTCATACACTTATCTTTTATTCCTGCTTAAACCTTCATGTTTTACACATATATTCACGTTCATATATATGCTCATACATCTTATGTTCACACTTATACTTGTATTCATACTCATACGTTTTATGTTTATACTCATACTTACGTGTATATTCATACTTAAACTTATATTTATGCTCATACATTCATTCATACTCATGATTCATACATTCGTACCCGTATGCGAGCGTAATCCGAGGGATTCGTTTACGTGGGTCCCATACATACTTAAGCATGGACTTGCTTATATACTATATTCTTATACGTGCACATTCTTATTTTTAAAATTATGTATACCCTGATTCATACACAACTAGTACAAGCTATGCGGATCATGTGACGATCAAAATAATCGCGGGTGCACACGGGATTATAGTGATGGGCGTATGAAAACCATAGAGTGTACTACTGTGTATGGTAAGACACGGAAAGTGACATGACACCGAATACGAAACGGACGTAATGTGGTCAAAACATGGTGGATACGCCGTTGGTACTTCCTATATATAAGTGTTTTCGTCATATTACCAAACTTTCGTAAAACGTGCCATGAGAAATTCAGTGTTATGCAGACCTTTGGACCTAATACAAACTTTAAACAACTCACAAACGCATCATATTCGATTATCCATGACGAGACTTCATTCTTAGCACACTACTTTCGTTTGTCAGGTACTTATGCTATTCTTATACTCATAATCGTTTTTTAATCAATCGTTCACCTTTATACATCGATTATTCTTTGTTGTCTCAAACACCAAAACCTCAATTTTAAACAATCCTCTTCGGTTTGCCAAAAAACCTTTCAATTCTTCCTTCGGAATAAATTTCGGGACAAAATTTCCTAAAGGAGGGGAGACTGTAACGCCTCGTATTTTCCGCATTCTTTTTATTAATTTATTATTTTATATTCGTAGGAATTACGGGCCACTAAAACGCGAGAACGGGCTTGTGGGCATGGGGCCCAAGCCCACATAACAACTTATTGTAAAAACCCTTAAAAAGAAAAGACTTAACCCTATTGTCCCCATTGTGCAGCCCTCTATGTTTCTGTCTTCCCCAAACCCTCTAATTCTTGCACCTTAACCAAACCTACAACCTCATCTCCCCAAAACAAGAACTTTCATACACAGACTCCTTCCCTCTCGCTGTCACTTTGCCACACAAACGAGATTCCATCTTCTAACCTTCATCTCCATCACCCACCCCCTTCTCTCATCACCCTCCTCATCCTCTTCGACGACGGAGCCGCCGACAACGGCGGCAATGGTGGTGAGCGATGGCTGGCCAAGGAATCACGAAGAGAGAGAAATAGATACAGAGAGAGACCGAGAGGAGAGAGAGACTAAAGGAGCAGGTGACGACGCAGAACCGCCGCGTGCGGCAGAGGAGGAGGTGTCTTCGACAAATGCCGGTAAGTCACGCGTCCTTCCTTCCGTTTCTTTCTCTTTTTGTTCCGGTCGATCCACGTAACTCCGGCCGTGGGGTGTTGTTTTCAGGGAAGACGGGGACAGCAGTTGAATGTGGTGGCTCGATTCAGTTATGGTTCGCGTTCACTCCGGTCACACCAACGGGTCAGTTTCAGGTTTCAGTTCGGTTCATTTCGAGTATTATTTGGTTAAGTTTCCAGTTTTAATTCAAGTTGGATTTTGTTTTGAAATTGCTTTCAGGTTCATTTTAACCCGGTTCAGTCTAGTTCCATGCCGGGTTTCAATTTTAAGTCGAGTCTTGGTTTCGGTTCCGTCAACGGGTTAGCTCGGTTCAGTTTCGACTCGGTCAACTGCGGGTCAACTTAGCCGGACACGGTCAACTCTTCGGCACGAGATTAGGTAAAATTCCAACGTCTTGATGTTCATTTTGTCATATATGTAAATGTCAAATTTTATGCGAAACGACTTTTTATAATTCGTAAACATACATTGAATACATATAGATATATTAGCTTTAAAATTAGTGTTTTGTAACATTGTTAATGAATTGTTGAGTTTTGACAAATATTGACACATAGAGTTGTCGGGATCGTCCAAAAACAGAGGAAACTCTGCCCGTGTTTTTTGTAAAATTCTGTTAAACGAAACGCGTTAATTTTATAAAAACGAAACCTATCGAAGTTCTAATATTTTTATAAAGAAAATATAAACTTTATTGTTTCGTATTAATTAACATTTTATAGTCGAACCACTAATGAAAATGTATCGGATTCAAATAATTTTTATAACAATAAATGTAAATGTATACTTATTTTTGACAATACTTCTATAATATTTTCGATAGACTTAATTTAGATTTTTTTACATAAACTATATAAAATACATATGTATACATATATATATTTATATCAACTAGTTATACTTTATATTCCACTTCAAATCCCCCGTCATAATTCCGTTTACTCATGCACCATTGTTTACCCGTATACGGTGACCTCGGTGTTCCGTCCTCCTATCTCATCAACTCGTCATACTTGGATAATCGGAAGACTTAGCAATTATGTGAGTATACTTGAACCCCCTTTTTACGTTTAACACTTTTTGGGGTGTAACATGTTTTCTTATGAACCTTACCCTTTAATCATAATACATAAACATTCCTATTACACACATGCTTATTTGATTACTTGATACTTTAAACTTGGGTTGAGGACATTATGTGTTAGACTTATCATTAACTTCATACGAGCCAAACCATGACATATGTAGCGCTATAGGATTAACGACCCGCCCGTAGACTTGTGGTTATGTGATGAGCATCTTCCGTTTCATTATTGGTTTGATATGTTTGACACATGCCAAATTTATTGTTTATCTTGAATCACATGCTTGTTATGAGGAATTGTTTAAAACTTATCTTTTGTTATGTACGTACCAAACTTGTATACTCACCTTTGCTTTTGCATTGAATTGTATTTTAAACATGTTACAGGTTGATGATGACGATGCTATGAAAAGAAGTAGTGTTGATGCCTAGATACACATATAGACGTTTAAGTTTAATATGTTGTATCAATTTTGATTATGTTGTCATGTATTTCCTTTGAACTTGATGTTATTTGATTTCCTTGTAATGTTGACAATTGAATTATGAAATGCAATCGGTTTATTAAACATTGTCACAAATAGCGTTATGATGTCTCTAGCAATCTTCACACTTCGTCTCATCCCGATGTTTCCGCAATTGGTTGGGGTGTGACACCTTTCTTGGATCCAAGCTTCTTCTTCAAATTGTTGATGATGATCTTGTTGGATGATTCTGCCTGACCATTAGCTTGTGGGTGGACTGGTGTTGATGTTATCATCTTAATCCCCTAGCTGTCACAAAAGTTAGTAGTTCTACTCTCAATAAATTGGGATCCATTATCACAAACAATTTCAGAAGGGATACCAAATCTAGTAATAATATTTCTTTTAATAAAGGATATCACTTCCTTTTCTCTGACTTGAGCAAAGGCTTCAGCCTCTATCCACTTGGAGAAGTAATCAGTTATAGCAAGCATGAATACTTTTCCACCAGGTGCCTTAGGTAGTTTACCGACTATATCCATTTCCCATCTCATAAATGGCCAAGAAGAGGATATAGGATGCAAGAGCTCTGCTGGTTGATGAAGGATATTACTATGTATCTGACAAGGATCACACTTCTTGGCATAATCCACAGCATCCTTCTTCATAGTAAGCCAATAGTATCCTGTCCTCAGGATCCTTGAGAATAATGCCCTGCCCCCAGTGTGGTTTCCACAATCTCCTTCATGAAAATCCTTTAGGACTTCTTGGATTTCAGGGTCCTCAATGCATCTTAGATATGGTCCTGCAAGAGATCGTTTATATAACATGTTATTCAATGTTGTAAACTGAGATACCTTAATTTTGAAAGCCCTGGGGTTTTCTCCTGTAGGAATATCTCCATGTTGGATATATCTCATGATTGGAGGGATCCATGATCCTAAATGAGATTGTGTATCATCACTAGGGATGATTGCAGAATCCTCTCCTATCTCCATAGCTACATGATCCTCGATAGCAGGGGTTAGGATATGGATAATAGGGATCCTGGTATCCTATGGAATCTTCAAGGATGATCCTAAATTGGCCAATGCATCAGCCTCTGCATTTTCTTCCCTAGGTACCTGTGTTAAACTAAAAGAAACAAAGGAGAGTGCCAATTCCTTGACTATCTCTAGGTATTTGATTAGCTTTTTACCTTTAACAGCATAGGATCCATTAAAGTGATTAGTAATTAACAATGAATCTACATGTACCTCAAGATACCTGATCCTCATATGCTTGGCAATTTGCAAACCAGCTATCAAGGCTTCATATTCAGCCTCATTGTTAGTAGTTTGAAATTCGCAAGCTATGGAGTGGGGTATTATGTCCCCCTGTGGCGATTTTAGTAGTATTCCAAGTCCTGTTCCTTTGACATTAGAGGATCCATCAGTGAAGAGTATCCAAGGATCCTTAGTTTCTTCAAGCTGTTGGACTTCTAGCTCAGCTTCCCTTTGCAAGTCACTACTGAAATCTGCCACAAAGTCAGCTAAGGATTGGGATTTAATGTTGGTACACTTTATGTGGACGCGACTTGGCTCGGTTCGACTCGGCTCGGTTCGACTTGGTTTCTACTCGGTTAGGTCCGGCTCAAGCCCGACGTCACGACATTCCCCCGTCGTGCACCCCAGAGTTCGACACGCGAAGCACGGAGCGCCGCGGCCTTTCCCGCCGACACATCACCATGACATCACTCAGGTGATGTCATGATGATGTCTTAACTTTGTCTTATGTTGAAATATTGAAAGTTTACAACAGAAACTTTAACTGGATCGTATTTCGTTCATCATGGGCCGTAAACTTACATGTGGGCTTTGACTTCAGTTGGGCTTCAACATATGTCGACGAAACAAGATTAGAATCAATATGTATATCGACGAAACAGATAGTGTTTCGTCGACTTTGTGTGTTTCGCCGAGGTTTATTTCTGTTTCGTCATGTTCTGGTCTGTGTCTAGTATATATAGCTCTCATAGTTTCTGTGTGAAACTTGGACATGAGAGCACCGAGAGACTTAGTGAAAGTCGGTAAGAACATTGTTTGTATATGTTTGTGGGTGTACTCATCCCTAATCAATAGATATTGAATCTTTGGTTACACGTGTGTTTTACACTTTGTTTGGTTTGCACCGTCACGGGGATTCCGCACCCGTTACCGTGTTCGTGATAAACAAGGATAGGTTTACGTTATCGATCCACCGAAAAAACGGGACCTACAAGTGGTATTAGAGCCTTGGCTCTAATCCTTGTTTAAAACCAAACAAGTTTGGGTTTTTATCAAGTGGTTCTTAGTGATTTTTCAGATTTTGTTCTTAAAAAGTTTATATATTTTCCGAAAAAGTCTTTTAAATCAGTGATTATCCTATTATTTTGCTAAAAGTTTGTTCAAAAACCTTGTTTGTTTGAATGTTTATATGTTACTAATGGGTTTTTGTTGAAAGTTTTAAGCAAATCTTGTGTTCGTAAATTTTTCGGTCACCGGAATCATCATAATTTGACCGGAAAACCCATCGAGTTCATCACTGTTCTTGGTGGTCTTCAAAGTGTTCATAATATTCATCAAATAAAATCTCGTTTAATCTGGTTTGTTGTTTGAAGTAAATTGGGTGTGGAATTTTAAACTATTATGTTGACTAATTGTGTAATGTGATATGATGATTTGTCTTTGAAAACCACAAAAAGTAAAGTTGAATTTTGTGGCTAAGTATCAGAAGGTGATAAGGTTCAGAAAATATCTCACAAATATCTACCATCCATTTCGTCGCATATTAATATTTTCAAAGATCAGTTTCGTCGGATACAATACAAGACTTTTGTTTCATCGACAAGTGGGCTTTACATTGTAAATTGGGCTTCAAAGTGTCTTGGGCTTCAAAATTAAACTGGGCTTCAACAGTTTATAAATCTGTTTCGTCGATCAAGTTTCAGCATTCTGTTTCGTTGCAAATAGTTCAGCATTCTGTTTCGTCGCAAATAGTTCAGCATTCTGTTTCGTCGCAAAAAGTTCAGCATTCTGTTTCGTCGCAAATAGTTCAGCATTCTGTTTCGTCGCAAATAGTTCAGCTTTCTGTTTCGTCGCAAAAAGTTCAGCTTTCTGTTTCGTCGCAAAAAGTTCAGCTTTCAGTTTCGTCGCCTTATATCATCACAAGTGTTTCGTGGAAAGTGTTTCGTCGAGATACTTGTCAATTTTTAAACAGAGGACTTCCAAAAGTGTGATAACAGTTTGTTTTCAAGAGTGTGATCGGTTTTTCACTCACATACATCAAATATGAGTTGTACGAATCCGTGGGATTGGAGTACGGATCCACAACCCGATCTAAAACAGATGTCGATGGCCGAATATATGAGCCGTACCATACCTCAACAACAACAGTCAATAAGTGCAAGTCAATGGGCAAAGGTGTCGAATCAAAATCAGAGCATTCAAAATCTTTTGGTAGCGAGAGGAGAAGAATATGCAGCTACTAGAAAGATACGTCATGATCTGTTGAAGAAGAAATTCGAATCATTTCATTTCTTAGAGAATGAAACCCTAAATGATATAATTACTCGTTATTATCATTTGATGCATGAAATGTATTATGTTGGTGTTCTTGTATCTCAACAGGAAATTGTAGCACGGTTTGCTGATGCTCTACCTCCAAAGTGGAGCCCATTCATTGAGCTTTTAAAGCATACGGGCGTTCTGGATGCTGTCAATGTTAATATCTATGAATTCATTCAGAAGTTGGAGCACAAGAACGAAGAAGAAATTCGGAAAGCTAAACGAATCCCTGCTCCTCAAAATACCGAAATGTATCTTGGAGGAGGTTTTAACCCGTTAGTTAGTTCCATTTCAGCTCAGCAACCAAAGTTACAAACGGCGTTTGTATCAAATACAAACTCATCTCCGTTTCCACAATTCAATCAAAATGCTTATCTTTCACAATCTAAACCCCAACCTCAACCTCAAGTTTCCACAACACAACCTCAATTCGATCCAAGTGTCGATTGTGGTCCGGCCATACAGTTGGGAAACGGTGATCAAACAAGAACTGCGTTTTATGCTGAAATTGTCAAGAATGTCAATGAAGGTGAATCTTCGGGAAATGATGATAGTTCGGGATATAGTGGCAGTACTGATGAAGATAGCTCAGGTGTGAGTGATTACAGTTCAGAATCGGACGTGAAGGAGGGAATGGATTCTAAAGCTGATAGTTTGTCGAATGGTGCCAAGGAGATGACATGTCAAAACTCTGATTTGATCAAGAAAGCTGATGCTACATCAGAAGAAATGGAGAAGATTCTCACTGAAGATGGATCTTTCTCTTCTCAGACTGCCTTTATGGCTAATGTCACAGCTTCTACAAGTAAGGTAAAATCTGAAACTCCTAGCATATGTAGTGATTGTGCTGATATGAAACATAAATGTGCTGAATTGAAACGTGAATCTGAAACGGTTCATAGTCACAATCAGAGTTTGGTTATTGAAAAGGATTTTAAATCTGTGAGCATGAAATGAAAATGAAAAGAGGCAAACATGGCTTTAGCTCGAAATGAAAAGGATTTTAAATCTGTAATTGAAACTTTAAAGAAAAGTGTTTCCGAATTAACAAAAACTGTTTGTAACAAACAAATTGGTATTAATAACTACATTAATATCATCGAGGAAACAAAGAAAGAGCTAGCCGTGGTGAAATGTGAGCATGAAGCGATCAAGCTCAAATTGGAGAGTTACTCAAACTCCCGATATGTGCTTGATCACATCATTGACGTTCAACAACTAAAAGGTAATGTAAAAGGCGTTGGGTATAAGTCATGTCCGCCCCCTTTGAGACACAACTATACCAGAATGCCCGATGAGGAGGAAATGCCGCGTTTTGAGCCAACTGTACCTCTTGATTATGAGGAAGTTACAACTGGCTTAGGGTTCAAAACGGACAATTCATCGGAGGGCTCATCTGATCGGAAAGAAAAGTCATCATGTGCTTCAAATCAAAGTCCTCCAACCATTGAGGACTATGATTCTTCGGATGATGAATCGGATGTGAGTGATGAGGATAAATCTCTTGACGATAGAAAAGGAGTAGAAGTCCCCGTTGAGAATCATATTCTATGTGATCCTCCTACTCCTGCTGTGCAGTCTGCTGCTAGACAAGAGATAGTTCCTCTCACTGAGACAGTATCTACCATTAAAAGTGATAACGTGTTGTATACTTTGGTCGGTGATAGTAAAATTTATTCAGACAAAGATTTTCCAATCAAAAACGTCAATCAATCCTTGATTGATAAAGTGTTTGAAGATAATACAACTAAGTTTTTGGGAAAAGCGATTCCGAGAGTTTCAGTAACTCAGTGTGATCCTATTCCAAAAGCAGAAGTGAGGAAACAATTTGGAAACCAAAAATTACCGACTAAGCAACAACCTGTCGCTTTTAAGGGTAAACAACAACAACGAGCTCCAAAGTCTAAGGCTAAGGTTGAATCAAAAGGAGCTCGTTACAAGAAGAAAAACAAAGACATTAAATTTGTGGCCTCCAAGGGTACTGATAAAGTGGAGACTTTTGAAAATAAATCAAACACCGATTTTGTTCAAAAAGTCAGAATTTTAAAACGTAATGCTGAAAACAATTACACCCAACACACAAACGGGTGTGAAGCTAGTACCTCGGGGTCTACAAATTCAACGTCAGATCATCGAACAGAATCTCCTTATTTTGTTGAAAGGAGATCATACTTTAAATGCGGGGAGTTTGGCCACATTATCAGAAATTGCACAAACTCTCCGAAACCGAATTTTGTAGAAAGAGCCCCTTCTGAACAAGGTCACCAACAACGTCGTCCTGTGTCACCAAAAACTGACAAACGCACTGTTAAAGAACAGGAAACAAAACAACGACGTCAAAATGTGAAGGTGATCGAAAAGGCTTTAAAACCAGAAACTGTTAAAAGGAAACCAATTTTGTCACAACCGTTAAAACCGGAGATTTCTAAATCTGTAAATAATACACAATCCGGTAAACAAAAACAAGCTTGGAGACCTAAAACGGATAAAGTTTCAGCGGGAGTCTCACCAGTTCCAGGTCATCGCGAGGTTGAAATAACCTTTGTCGATGAACAGGGACGACCCAAGTCTATGAAGGCTTGGGTCCCCCTCTCCAACTAATCTCTGAGTGAGTGTGCAGGATGTTCCAGGAGGAACTATCGATAGTCATAGGATTGTTGATAGTGGAGTGTCCATGCACAAGAACGGCGACAAAGAAGTTGTTGCCTTTGATGGAGAGAAGAAGAAAAAGAAAAGAAGACAGAATTGTCTGTCGAAAGAAATTGAAAAACTTCGACAAATTGAAAATCATTCCAAAGTTTGATTGTTCAAGGTTATAATCGGGTCCCCAGGATAGATTCAATCAAAATGTATGCACCTGCAGCACGTTTGAAGTTCAAAATCAACAAGATGAACGTGTAGTGTACATTTCTTCGCGGTGTGATTGAAGACAATGTGTTTGTTGAACAAACCAACCGGGTGTGCGGATGCCTTGGCATGGATTGAACAACCGCACACTACTTCTGAAAGAGAAAGACAAAAACCTTCGCTGGTGCAATGTGGAAGACCAGCCGGACCCAAAGGTTTATGATCTTGTTGCTGTCAAGAGATTTCTCAGTAGCTACAAAAATCGTCTTTGAAATCCACACCGGGTGGATATCCAGTTTGGGAGAGCGCTCAGATTCCTTGCAATGCACGAGGCAGTTGCAGGATACGGTTTTAAATTTCTAATCTCTCCTATACTTGTCGATATTTAAGCTGCTTTGTGAATTATTATCTCGTATAGCACTCTTTGGCCAGACAATGTTGTCATGGTCCGCACCGCTTACCGACATGCCAACTCATTTTTTTCCAAAATTCGATAAATCATTTCTGATTCAAAATTAATTTTGGTAAACGGCATTGAGGTAAAACATGAGTTAACCAACATCGGGAAATCATTTTTGTAAATACCTTTGTGTTTTTAAAATTTATCTTAGTTTGTTGATTTTAGGGGGAGTAAATCCAAATTTGAAAAAATTGAAAAATTCAAAAACATCGAAAAATTTCAAAAGCACAAAAACAGTAGAAAAACAAAAATGAGTTTCCTGGCGA
The DNA here is from genome assembly GCA_030545235.1 of Helianthus tuberosus. Classification (NCBI taxonomy): domain Eukaryota; kingdom Viridiplantae; phylum Streptophyta; class Magnoliopsida; order Asterales; family Asteraceae; genus Helianthus; species Helianthus tuberosus. Next base: position 72,347,806 of record CM060371.1, on the reverse strand, counting down.
GCAAAAGAGAAAATGATAGTAGATCAGTGGTCTGTTGAAACCTCTTCAAACTGAAATGCAAAATGAAAAAGGTTAAGCAGCTCTATATAAGATGTATCGGTAGGCTCACAATCATATTAAAGTGTGCAGGGTGATATAAATCTTAATCGACTGAAGACCAGGTGGGAACCGCACATTGGCATATGGTCTTAGTACCGAAATCTCGTTTGAGAGATTGCCGAGATCTGAAATATTCGGTCTTTATGCTGCTTATCATCTGGGTATCATGGTTGTATCCCAAACCGAAAGATAATGGAGACGAAGTCTAGATCTTCCGTGATACCATACATACGTGTACATATTGCATTCGACCTCAATAAGTGATCAACAATCACATGTCCAAACAAAATAAGTGATTTTATATCACAGATTCTTTGCGGGAGTCAAGTTCGTCTCTCTGCTGTACGAAAGTACTGACCTGTTCACGGACTTGCTCCTGTGCTCTCATGCATCGAAAATCAAGTTCCTCATCAATAAGTGATTCTATCACATATGGCTTGTTTTCAATCAAAATAAGTGAGTTTCTCACATCTTTTATACGGTCAAACAGATGATAATCGGTATACTCACCGGTAAGATGAACTCTCGCGCATGCCTTGATACGGGAATGTGTCGTGTGTGGATGAACACCGGTTGGTAAGTATAAATCATACCTTAACGTATCCACTAAACATGATTACATCTGATAAGTTGAGTTTATGTGGACAACAATACCGATAATTGTTATAGGATGCTTATCTTAATGTTAACTAATTGAACAAAAAGAGCGTTTTGACGTAACCGTACACTGATATGATTCTCTTACCCTCGAAACTCGCAAAAAGAATGTTTGTAAATATTTATTTACTGCTTTCGTTTCTGCATCTCTGTATATATTTATTTATTGCTTTCCGTCTTTACAATTTGAAAAATGAAAAATTTCAAAAAGATTTTAGGTGTGTTTTAATATAAACTTTATAAAAGCCAAAAAGATTTTGCTTCTAGTTTATTTTTTTATTGACTGATGTTGGAACTCGAGTCTATCCTACCCAAAATCCTGATCGTAAGCCGGAAAACAATTGCACCTTCATAAACTGTCGAAGTTAACAAGTTTTGAAAGTTAAAGAATTAAAATTGATCATTTTCTAAACTTTCAAACTGTTGTCGGTCGGTAGTTGATTGAGATTTGATCTCATATGTGTCATTTGTTTAAATGTTATCTATATTCCAAGCGGTTGTTCTCATTATGCGTTTAGCTTTCTTGCATGTGCAGATGCTAAAGGCGAGGAGAACATGTTCGATGACAAGCTTTGGAATGAAGACACGAAGTGGAGGCACTCAAAGGATAAAATGATCGAGTTGCCGCTGACCCTTCAACAACACCACAAGGATCTGAAGATTTGACAAGTCAAAAGATTCACGAGCATAACTCAATGGAGAGTTCATTTTAAGGGGGAGTTTGTTAACACACTACCTAAATGAAAAGGGAGTTTGTTGATACACTTTCTACTTACGACGCGTGAAGACTTTGAAGATCCTCCGACATGAAAGACACAGAAGACGAACCATCACAGAAGACGAACCTCACGAGTAGCGTCCAAGGGGGAGTTTGTTGGTACACTTTATGTGGACGCGACTCGGCTCGGTTCGACTCGGCTCGGTTCGACTCGGCTCGGTTCGACTTGGTTTCGACTCGGTTAGGTCCGGTTCAAGCCCGACGTCATGACATTCCTCCGTCGTGCACCCCAGAGTTCGACACGCGAAGCACGGAGCGCCGCGACCTTTCCCGCCGACACATCACCATGACATCACTCAGGTGATGTCATGATGATGTCTTAACTTTGTCTTATGTCGAAATATTGAAAGTTTACAACAGAAACTTTAACTGGATCGTATTTCGTTCATCATGGGCCGTAAACTTACATGTGGGCTTTGACTTCAGTTGGGCTTCAACATATGTCGACGAAACAAGATTAGAATCAATATGTATATCGACGAAACAAATAGTGTTTCGTCGACTTTGTGTGTTTCGCCGAGGTTTATTTCTGTTTCGTCATGTTCTGGTCTGTGTCTAGTATATATAGCTCTCATAGTTTCTGTGTGAAACTTGGACATGAGAGCACCGAGAGACTTAGTGAAAGTCGGTAAGAACATTGTTTGTATATGTTTGTGGGTGTACTCATCCCTAATCAATAGATATTGAATCTTTGGTTACACGTGTGTTTTACACTTTGTTTGGTTTGCACCGTCACGGGGATTCCGCACCTGTTACCGTGTTCGTGATAAACAAGGATAGGTTTACGTTATCGATCCACCGGAAAAACGGGACCTACATTTAATGGCAGTTCTAGGCTCATATCTTATATCATAAGCACTGAGCTTCACTGCCCACTTAGCCATCCTTCTTGACATTTCAGGTTTCTTAAGAACATTCTTAATTGGAAAATTAGTCTTAACAATAATGACATGAGTTTCAAAATAATGTCTTAATTTAGTGGATGCCATAATTAGTGCAAGGATAAGTTTCTCTAAATGTGAATACCTGGATTCAGCATCAAGCAAACTCTTACTTACATAATAGACAAGATGTTGTGTACCTTCGTGATCCTTAACAAGGACCGCATTTACTGCTTTAGAGGATACCGCCAGATATAAGGATAATATATCCCCTTTTTCTGGTTTCATCAAGGCAGGAGCTGAGGATAGGTAATCCTTAAGGGCTTTGAGAGCATTTTCATGCTTTTCAGTCCACTCAAATTTCTTGTTCTTTCTCAATATGTCATAGAATTCCTTGCACTTTTTTGATGACTTGGATATGAACCTGTTCAAGGCCGCGATCCTCCCTGTTAACCTTTGCACATCCTTGGCATTGGCAGGAGATTTGATATTCACAATTGCCTTAATTTGCTCTGGACTTGCTTCAATGCCTCTTTTTGTCACCATATAGCCTAGGAATTTACTTGCTTTAACACCAAAGTGACACTTGGAAGGATTTAGTTTCATAATAAACTTATCAAGGATATTGAATGCTTCCTCCAAGTCTCGAAGGTGATCCTCATCTTTCTTAGACTTAACCACCATGTCATCTATATAGACATCCATAGTGTGTCCAATTTGTTCCTTGAACATCATATTGACTAGCCTTTGATAAGTAGCACCTGCATTCCTTAGTCCAAATGGCATAGCAATATAACAATATATACCAGTTGGGGTCATAAAAGCTGTATCCTCTTGATCAGATGGTTCCATCTGAATCTGTTGAAATCCAGATGAAGCATCCATAAAAGTCAACAACTCATGGCCCGCGGTAACATCCACCATGGAGTCAATATGGGGTAATGGGAAAGGATCCTTGGGACATGCCTTGTTTAAATCAGTAAAATCGACACATACCCTCCACTTTCCATTTTTCTTTTGAACAACAACCACATTGGCTAACCATCTTGGATACTTAACCTCTCTGATCATACCTGCCCGGAGCAATTTATCTACCTCCTCCTGGATAATGGCATTTCTCTCAGGTTCAAACTTCCTCCTCTTTTGGTGTATTGGTTTGAATGACCTGTCAATGCCAAGTTTATGAGTAATTATATCTTTAGATATACCTGTCATGTCTTCATGCTTCCAGGCAAAGGTAGTTTTTCTCCTTTCAAGGAAGGATACTAGATCCTGTTCAATGTTTCCGAGGATCCCTGATCCTATGAAGACTATGGATTCAGGATCATGAGGATCCATAAGGATTTCTTTCATATCCTGTTCTCTTGCCTCCAAGACATCTCTTGAAGGATACTTTAATTGCTATTGCTCCTTTGGTCTTGAGGCTGGCTTCATTGATGATGTGTAGCAATTCTTAGCTTCTTGTTGATCACTCTCAATTTTCACCACTCCCCATGGACTAGGAAGCTTCACGCATTGATGATAGGTAGATGGGAATGCCTTCATGTCATGTATCCATGGCCTGCCAAGGATAACATTACAACAGGATAAGCAATCTATAACACAGAATTTTTGATAAGAATGAAGTCCTTCAATATAGATGGGGAGTTTGATGTCCCCTAATGTGTTCTTGGTTTCTCCGCCAAATCCCACAAGAACTGAGGATCTTGGGACAATGTCTGATTCAGGAATGTTCATCTTCTTGAGGACATCGAGCTGAATGATGTTTACTGAGCTTCCTCCATCTATCAGGATCCTGCGAATAAAGTGGTTAGATATAAACAAAGTAATAACAAGACCATCATGATGAGGATCCTGGATATCAACACGGCCATCCTCATTAAAAGTTATAATTTTATCCTTGGTAACAGTGGAGGTTCGAATGGGTCTATCCCCATTATCCATCTTGGTTTCCTTGGCATGCCTCCTGGATGCTGAAAAGGAAGTACCACAAATGTCTGATCCACCCGAAATGAAGTTTATAACTTGTGCATCCGCTGGAGGGGCAAGAGCTCTTTCTGGAACCTTTTCAGGATCCTGGATCCTTGACTTTTTTCTTCCCAAAAGTTCCTTCAAGTGCCCCTTGCTTAACAAGTAACCAATTTCTTTTCTAAGTGCAACACACTCTTCAGTGAGATGCACAAAATCCTCATGATATGCACACCACTTGGACTTGTCCTTTGTTGCGGCTAGTTTATCACTTTTCCTTGGCCATCTTGCTTTCTCACCTAGATTCTGCATTGCAAGAATTAGTTCATTGTTATCAACAGAAAAACAATACTCAGAAATTGGAGGATAATCCTCATCATCCTCTTCTTGTTCTACTGCATGCACACTCTGGTTATCAGACTTGTTGTAGGACTTGAACTTGTTATTCTTGAAGTAGGATCCTTGCTTTTCTTGTTTCGAGGATCCTGCCAATCTAAGGGCCCTGGTTCTCACTTCATCAAGATTCCTGCATGGGGTCATGACAAGATCATCATAGAATAATGAATCCCTAAGCAAACCCATTTTAAAGGCTTCCACAGCCGTAGCTATATCCAGATTAGGGATATCTAAGGATTCTTTACTAAACTTAGTGATGTAATCTCTAAGTGATTCATTTTGACCTTGTGTTACCCTATATAGATCACTAGTTAAACGTTCAAATTTTCTGCTACATGAGAATTGACTATTAAACAGATTAACTAGATTAGCAAATGAAGTAATAGGGTAAGGGGGAAGACTTAGCAGCCATTTAAGAGCAGATCCTGTGAGTGTGGATCCGAAACCCTTGCATAGACATGCTTCTTTTAACCTCTCTGGGATGGGGTTGATCTCCATCCTTTCTCTATATTGAGCTACATGTTCTTCTGGATCCGTTGAACCATCATACAACTTCATAGTTGGTATTTGGAACCTTTTGGGTATCTCAGCATCACAAATGGGTGGTGCAAAATGAGATATCCTATGGCTCCCATCTGCAATTTTAGGGATGGGCTTAACCACTCATGGAACGCTGGATATCATATCCTTCAGCTTCTGTAATTCCCTAGCCATAGCTTGATTGATACCTGTATCCTGCATAGAGCCATGGTTAGTGTTATAAGAATTATTAAAAGTATTACCTCCAATAGGATTTGAGTTAGGAATTGCAGATGTGAATCCATATTGACGGGATTCTGGTATGATCGAAGGACCAGAAGAAGCAATGGTCTGCATTGGAATGAAGTCTCCTTGACGAACATCTGAACTTGGGGGTTGTACGTTTCTCAGGAATCCTTGATCCTGAAAGATGTTGGATCCTTGAACCTGGAAGGAGGATCCTTGAACCTGAGAGGATCCTTGGACCTGAGAGGATCCTTGGACCTGAGAGGATCCTTGGACCTGAGAGGATCCTTGGACTGTGTGGGTCCCCAAATGTCCTCCTAAGCTGACGAAGGATCCCTGATGCTGGAAAGAGGATCTCGAAGGATGAAAAGAGGATCCTTGAGGCTGGAAATGAGACCCTAAAGCCTGACTCATAGTTGTTGTTCCATAGCGCCTCCCCAATGGTCCACTCTGATACTGGATGTCCGGAGCTGCAGTTTGCAAGGCGGTTATTGCTGGAGTGTCGAAATCCAATGACCTTGGTATCAGAGGAGAGTGATCCTCCCCTGATTTCTTCTGTTTCTTGATATCACCAATCTCCCGGAGGATCCTTTCATTGGTTTTGTCCTGCTCTTGTATGTGATCCCTCATCTGCAAAATCAAAGTAAAAAGATCATTAGTAGTAGGATTAGAAGAAACAGTAGAAGTTGGTGGTTTTGGAAAAATGGGGCTTGGTCTCTTTGCAGCATTTTCAGCATTCTTCTGAGATCCAGAAGGTGGTGGAGGCAAAGGTGGGACGCCCTGTGAAGAACTCATTGCCGGCATTGAACTTGAAGTGTTCTTTGCTGAAGAAGCCATCTGCTTGGTTGTAATGAACTGAAATGATCACAAAAACAAGAATTTATTTGGAATGAAGCACCAATTGCCCCACGGTGGGCGCCAAACTGTTTTGGTCAAAAATCAAGCAAGGATAATGCAACCAAATCTTTTGTTGTGAGGTGTGATGCTTGAATCTATGAACGATTATTTGAATAACTTGCAAATCAAATAAGGAGATGACACAAGGATTTATACGAGGAAAAAACCCTTGATCAAGAGTTGATCTCCGACACAAAAAACCTCGGGTGATGGAAACTACCGATCACCAACTAAGATTAAATAGAAAAATATTACAACTCGGGATGATAACAAGCTTGTTACAAGGATCACTAGTGTGCAAAAGTGTTTAAGTGTATGAAATCGCCGAGTAAACTGCCGAGAGCTGTTCGAGTGTTTGTGTTTTTGCTAAATTAGCCAAGTGTTCTCACTCAAGCTTGTTATCCCCTTTTTAAAATTAGAAATAACTAAACTAACAAACTATCCGCTAATTGTGCAAGCCCCCCACGACCTCCATAACGTTCACAAGAGCTAAACACGTGCGGAATATTGAGGGAATATGCTCCACGAATATCGGCAAGACCAAGTCCATGCACATACTCCTGCAAAACGAGCTTACATACAAGGTAGACAACCGTTAGTGTAAGGATAACAATGAGGATCCTGAATCCTTAAACCTGCAACACATTCTAAGGATCCTAAATTCAAACATAATTAAGGATCCATGATCCTGGCAGTACTTGAGGATCCATGATCCTTTGGATTGGAAAATCCTCCCCTAACAAGTCTGTTAGTTATATCATATGTAAATTTTTGTACTGATTTAGCTATATTTGGTACAAATGCGTAGGTTTGATCGGTTATGCAAGTTTGTAGTCCTGGTTCTCAGTATGTTATTACTGCTCGTTTTTCAATGATTTAGCGATATAACTTAGGCATTCTTATGTGTTAGGATAAATTAAGATTTGTTCTACAATTGGATGCGATGTGGAACTCAATGCTGATTAAGATTTTTGAGGCTAACAAGTGCGCAAATAGAATGGCTTTTGGCTTAATAAACGGCAACACCTTGAATATAATTTTATTATGTAGGGAATTAAGTTTGGAATTTTCATATTTTTTTCTCATTAATTGTTGTAATTTGTGACTAATACTTGGCATTAATTAAATACGTGCCTTTTTCTGGTTAGGATTTCAACACTTGGATTCCATCTTCTTTGCAGGGTGATTGATGTTAAGTTTCATGCAGATTTGGAAATGGACCTGGTTTATGCTAACATTAGGTTGGTTCCGTTAGGAAACAATCTAGATTTTGTGTGAAAGCTTCTTCTTTGCTGCTTCACTAAGCAGACAATGGTGTGCTGGAATGAGGTTCAAAATGGCCTTTGAAACAGAGGATTCATCATGTATAAGCTGGTTCATGGGAACTGTATCTTCTGTTGAAGTTGCTGATCAGTGGCCTAATTCTCCATGGCGGCTTCTACAGGTAACATATATCTCCTTAATTCTTATAACGTGTTCTTCTCTCCTATGTGTCATTGCATTCTGTTAGCATTTTAATATTATGTGATCGATATCAATTTGGTTATGTTGATATATAACATGCCAACACATCATTGATTCATAAAATGGAAGATTATTTTGATACTTTTGACCATGATGTAGGTTAGTTGGCATGAACCAGCTTTATTACAGAATGTAAAGAGAGCAAGCCCATGGCTGGTTGAAGTGGTGTCCAGTATGCCACTAATTCATCTCTTACTCTTCTCTCCACAAAGAAAGAAGCTACGGTTCACACACATTTGATGGCGATGGCAATGATAATGATGTATCATGCTTGCTTACCATGGGAACTTCTAGTCCTAAGTTGGATATAAATGGCGAGAAGGTAAAGAGACCTTTGTTTTTACTATATGGTCAGCTGATACACATTGACCAGCAGATATCTAGTGATATGAATGCAAAACATACCGATCATGGATTGGATAGCGTTACTAGTCACTGCAAAGTGATTCTGGAATATATCTTCTATTTTCATTATCTAATTTTCGCTATCCTGATATATATTTTATTTTTTGTTCCAGGGATGAACCACTATTATCTCTCGGATTAGCTCTTTATGATGATTTACAGCGAGTCCTAGCCAAACATGAAGAACTTCTTGCAGGAACTCATGTACTTTCATCTGAAAGGTCGAAGCCTGAAAACTCAAATCCTGAAACGAGACGCACATTTGTGCCTGTTGCTACCTTCTTGGTTCAACCGACACCAAACAAGTCGGGTAATCAAATTGCTTAAGTCATTTCAAATATGTAAAGTAACATCCACTAAAAGATGAAACAAATGAATCTTTGGTTGGCTGGATCATTTGGACTTTTGGTGATACTAGTTAAAATATAAGAAATGGACTATCAATTGTTGATGCGTCAACCCAACCTGTTTGATCTGTTTGTGTCTTCTGCAGATCTATGAGTGGTGCTGGAGTTCAACCATATTTGATCTCTCTTGCTCCTATCACAACCAACAAACAGTCAACGCCTCCTGCCAATTTTAACCTTTTGAGATGCTTTTTGACGCATCAACTGCTATGTTATATACCCTTTTTTTGTAAAAATATATGATATTTTACATTTTCTCATTGAAGCGATACTGAAGGTTAGGTTTCAAAACGTCTAATCATCAAGTTAGATTACAAACACTTATTTTGAGTATGTAATTTGTTATTATAACTCGGGTATTTGATGTTTTAAGTGGAATGTTTTATATAATTGTGAGAATTCAATAAACGTTCAAATTTAAAACATGCGACATTATAAGCAGGTTAAAATAGAAAATGGCCAAAAAAGCTAATTATCAAACAAATAAATAAAAAACCTTTTGCTACTGTTAAGAGGGTCGCAATTTTGTAAAAGGAAGAGGTCGCAAAAATGTCGCAGTTTGTAAAAGGCATGAAGTCGCAAAAACGTCGTAACAAGACCGTCGCAAACAAAGTCTCATAGAACTAGGAGCGGTCGCAATAGAGCAATTGCGACGTTGTTTTTCCGATCGCATTTCCGGTCGGAAAACAGTTGCAACAGGGCAATTGCGACTATTTTGCGACCGAAAATGCAGTCGGAAAAACCCATTTTTCTAGTAGTGACTGATACAATTTGGCTTTTGTTTTTCACCAAAATAGAAGGTGATGAAAATGAATATTACACATAGTTTCTTAAATAACTCTTCTCTTGCATCTCTATAACCTCTCTCTTGATATATAAAGTTTTTGAGAACTTGAGATCCTCTAGAATATGATGCTAATATAAAGATTTTATTCTTGCATGAGGCTCATGTAAAATTGTGGGAAAGTTTTTGCTTAAATAGCAAGATGAAAGAGAAGCACAAAATTTGTGTAGATGAAAGTTTTTATTCTTGCATGACATGTATCCTGCTACTCCCACTGTCAATCAAAGGTCAGACCGTCTATCCATCATGTTCTTTCAATTTCATTTTTAGTATTTAAAGAAGGGTTGGCACACCTTGTCTCAATAAATCCACACCCTCTATATGGGCCGTATAGAGTTTACGTGAATTGAATTGTTTGAAGGTCAAGGTGATTATGGCAATTAAGAAGTTTGAGGTGCAAATTTAGTTTGCACATGATGTTGTTCGGTGAGAATTAGTGACGAAGCTTGAAAATTAAATGAAAAGAAAATAAAAGGAACCAGGTTGCCAAGCACATACCTCAAAACTTGTTGTCATGGAAAGCTTACTACAACATAAGCACGTAAAGAAAGTCAAAGTTCTTTCATGAATTAATGAAGCACCCATCCTAGCACTCTCGTCACAAAGTTAAAGTGATTTTGAAGAATTATTTAAGCACGTAACCTAACACATCAATTCTCTCACCAATAATAATATAATAATTAAGCACTCAAGCTAGTAGGGAGGTGTGTTTTCAAGTTTTATTTCAGGTGTACTCAGATCCTGTGATGGCGAGAAAAGGCAAAGAACAAGGGGCGATATTGGTTGATTTTGCAACACAAAGAAGATTTGTGATAGAATCTTCATCGCAAAGCAAGGAACAAATCTTGGGATATCTTATAGGATATATTTTTTTGAAAGCTCTTGTAATCCCCTAAAAGTAGGGATTTCAAGTCTATCTTTAATTTGTTTTTTTTTGTTTACAAGCTGTGTGTTCTTGAGTTTTGGTTCACAAGGATCACGTCTTTTTGTGATTACAAGCTTGCTTAGTGTTTACAACTTTCAAGGGAGTTTACGTGTTTATAAGACCTATAAGTGTTCTCGAGTTTTGTTTACAAGCGGTGTTCACTAGATTTCAAGTGTTTACAACCTTTATCGTGTTATGCCAAGTGTTTACAAGGTTAAAGGTGTTCTTAAGGTCAAAAGTGTTTACAAGGTTGAAGGAATTTACAAGCTTTCAAGGGTTTACAAGATTTTCAGCGTTTGAATGGTTCAAGATAGTTTACAAGCTAGTAGTTTTCTCGAGATCAATGTTGTTTGCAGCATAAGTCTAATTCAAGGGTCGTTTATTTTTAATATAAAAAGTGTATTCTCGAGGTGATTTTCTCGTAGAACGGGTCATACATAATTTCAATGGGTTCGATCACATTTTTGGTGAAACCTTGATCATTAGGTTTACTTAACTGCTTTCTGAAATGAAAGGTGCTGGAATTGAAATGTCAAATGGTGAAATTAACAACAAACTTGTGAGTGCTCTGCCACATAATACAAAATGAATAAGAATGTTGTTGCTATCAAGGGGACCAATGATATGAACAAAATAACCCTAGTAGATCTGATTTCACTCATCAAATCATATGATATGGATGACAAGTGATGTGTGCAAAATGCAACATATAAATTACATCAATTGTGGCATAAAACTAATCCTTTTTAGTACTAATGTTGAAAAAAGTGTGCTTTTGTCTTCCTTTTGTATTTTCAGGATTAAATGAGCTCAAATTAACAAAAGAAGTAAAAAGACATCAAAATCTAACATAAATACAAGAAAAGGAACAAGACGTAACATGCCCGACCCCACGACAGCATCTTCCCAAGCAAAACAAGAAGACAGGAGACTGAACACGCCCCGTGCTCAGCCAGCACGGGGGCGTGCCCAAGTGTCAGCAGAAAAGGCAAAGTGGTAGAAGCTTCTATTGCCCACCACGGGGCCGTGCTCAGCGGACACGGGCCGTGGTCAACTATAAGATTCGCACAATCTGAGCAAATCTTCATAGTACAAAGATTCTTCTGCACACGGGGTCGTGCTCAGCGGACACGGGGGCGTGGTCAACTAATAAGACAAGCTGCATTAAATGAAGAAAGAGAAGGATGTGGACACGGGGCCGTGCCCGAGCTTCTGTTCAGCCTATAAATAGGAGTGCTTGGCTCAAGCTCAAACCATCCCTTGGCACACCACCTCTCTCACACTTCACCCACCACCCACCACCACCATAACACCATCATCCACCACCATCATCAATTGTCCATCATAGAGTGTGTGAGCCGTCTCGGGATCCAAGATTGAGCGTAAGAGTTCTTGACAATCAAGGCCATGTTTGCCTAAGTCTCTTACATCACTTGGTGAAGACAAGTGTCTAGTGTAATACTTTTTATTTCTAATCTTTTCGCACTTTTTACTTGGTTTTGTATTAATGACTTTAATAACTAGTTTCTTATGTTGAAGGTGATTCTTCCTTATCGTTTGTCCGTGGTGTCTTGGCATTATTTTACTGTCTATATAAAATAAAATATTTTCACCATTCATATCTCCACGGTCTATATGGAGGTATGTTGGCTACCTGGTCGGGGGTTAAGGGAACGGTTTGGTAAGAGTCTTGCCATTGTTCAGCGTTTAGAGGTCCTGCAATGGACCTGGGTCAAATTTAGTAGGACCTCCTTCAATACTTAACGGTATTGGATGGCGGGGGTCCAAACTCTTTAATCCCCTCATAAGTTAACTACTATTAATACTATAACCCGACTATTTAGGACTGTATCCCTGCTGACTCAGACTACTTAGTCGAGGGTAACGTCACCTCCAAAAGAGGGGCCTACCATAATTTGCATTAATAACTTAATTAATTATCTTTTAATAATCCGACCCTTTAGGATTGTATCCTTGCTGACTCAAACTACTGGATTGAGGGTAACGTCACCTTCAAAAGAGGGCCCTACTACAATAACTAAGATAATCTCTTAAATAAATGCAAAAGTGCGGAAATAATCAAAGGTTACACTATACACGAGTCGGAGCCAAGTGATTCATCTTGTCTATCTGTTTTTCTTTTATTTTTATTTTTCAGCATTTTAGTTAGTTTTTATTTTTCTTAGTTTAAAACATTTTTCTAACTTTTTAATTTGATTAGACGTTGATGATAAATGGTACTAAAAGCTCTTGTGTCCTTGGACGACCTCGGTATCTTACCAACACTATACTACGCTCACGATGGGTGCACTTGCCCATATGTGTGTTTAGTGTTAGTAAATATCGTGTTTTATAAATTTAAAACTTGGCTAAAAAGTGTTAAAGGGGCTTAATATATACACCTAATATATATAACACTTCACACGCATCAAGTTTTTGGCGCCGCTGCCGGGGACACAAGGATTTTAAGAAAGCTTAAAATCGACGGTCTAATCAGTTTTTCAAAACCTTTTCAAAACGCGCGTACATTTTTCTGCATTTTAGTTTAGTTTTGCATTTACAGTAGCCTGTACACGGGGCCGTGTTCACTGAACACGGGGCCGTGCTGCATATTTTCATAAAAACACCCAGTAACAGTAGCTTGAACACGGGCCGTGCTCACTGAACACGCCCCGTGCTCAACAAAATCAGTAAATTTAATTAAAACGCCCAGATACAGATCCTGAACACGGGGCCGTGCTCCCTGAACACGGGGCCGTGTCCAGCCTCTATTTCCATTTTATTTATGTTTTCTGATCTCGAGACTTGGTTGTGGTCTGCTGAGTGATTCTTATGGATCAATACTCAGGAGGTTACAACTACACTTATGAGGAGGATGATTATAGGGGTAACTATTGCACTAATTGTAGAAATCTGCACTCGGTTCAATATAATCACTCATATCAACCATCCAATTCATACACCTACTATGAGGAGCCCAGGTACGAGCCATCAACTTCATACACACCCTATGAAGACGAAAGGTATGAACCTCCTCCCTCATACTCATATTTTGATGAACCAAGGTATGAGCCTTCATACTCATACTTTGAGGAACCAAGATATGAGCCACCACCCTCGTATGCTTACTATGAGGAACCATGGAGTGAACAACCCACCTCATACGAGTATTACAAAGAACAACATTATGACCCTTATCCATCATATGCTTACAATGAAGAACAATGGTGTGAACCATCTACTTCATATGGGTATTATGAGGAACAAAGGATCGAACAACCGGATTCAAGCTTTGGAAATCCCGATCCTTTTTCTATAACCGAAGTGACCGAAAGGATATTAGAACACCTTAGAGTTATCGATCGCTATATAAAAGAATCTCGCGCAAGGGAAGAGGAGTCCCGCACAAGAGAAGAATTAAATAAAGAAGAGATAACCGAAAGTGTAAAAATGGAAGAACAAATAAGTGAAAAACCGACACATGAGTTAAACAACGAAAAAGGTGAGTCTGTTAACGATGAAATTCAAGAAGAGTCTAATTTTGAAGAAATTAATCTCTTGTCACATTCTTTTGAAAATCAATGTTTAGTTCCCACTCATGCTAAGTTTTTAAAAGAGTTAAACACTAACACTAAAATTGACGAAACGGTAAGTGTTAAGTTACCTATTGATCAAACCTCGCTAATAAAAGAAGACCCATTTGAAATTAACATCACACCGGTTCCATGTTTCTTTCAAAATTCGTTTATTAGTAATGTCACAATTGATAAAGATCTTTGTGTTAACATAATGCCTAACTACATTTTCGAAAAATTAAGTATTAGTGATTTTTCTCCACTTCAAATACCCATTTTTCTATCCAATCGAAAGGTAATAAAATCAATCGGTATAGTTGAGGATGTCTTGGTTCAAACAAATCAAATGGTAATCCCGACCGACTTTGTCATCCTCGATGACGCTCCTCTAGTGTTGGGACGACCATTTGTAAAAACTCATGAAGCTTTGAAAAACCGGAAGTTCAACAATCTACCTCTTCAATTAGGGGCATTTAAAAAGAGTGTCGATCTTGAGTGTTTAATGAAATATCCATTCGGCAATAATGACCCCCTAATTGAAGATGAGCCAGAACCACCCGATAAGGTGGGTCTAGCCAAGGACCCTTATAAACGTGGCGCACCACGGAGGCATTCTGCGGAATTATCCGTAGTTTTAATTTAGATTAACTTTTATATTTTCTAGTTTAGTTTTAATTTTCAGGGATAAAACACACTCGGGATGGTGAAGGATACTAAGGGAAGCTTGAACCAACAACCCATGCACAAAAAACAGAGCCTCCCGTCAATTTTTCTTCATTACAGCAAGTTCAGCACGGGGCCGTGCTCACCCCAACACACCCCGTGCCCGAGGTTCTGTAGAAAATGCCCAGTTCAGGTACCTGGACACGGGGCCGTGCTCACTGAACATGCCCCCGTGCCCAGCCTTCTGTTTACTTTTGGTACTGGCAGTCTGGACACTGGGCCGTGCTCAGCCAACACTACCCCGTGTTCAGCTACCCAGTAACATAGAATCTTCTTGATATTTGTTCAAAAGGACTCGGAAGCTGTCTTTGTTGTCTTTTATCAATCTGAGATTTATAATACTCTGTTTTATTGGTGATCAATTTTATTGTGTCTTGACCTTCCAATTCTTTTGTAGAGTTATTAACTCTTGTCATCTTTGACCAGAACTTTGTATAAGAAGTTCTTTTGAGACAGGGAATATTATCTCGCAGGGTATAACCTGTTGTGGGTTTCCATCTCCAAATCCATGGTATGGAAAATTCTATAAAAAAGTACATTGAGGCTATTCCCTCAAACTAAGTTTTATTATACTCGGCTTCTATTAGGTCTGGAGAAACTGCTACCCATTCTTGGTAGAGACATTTGAATGGTTCAGGGAGGATTTGAACAGATGGACCATATAAAATGAACCATTTTTTGAACCAACTAGGAATTCCATCTTTATAAATCTTATCACTCACTTTTATGAACCATGAGTGTTTTTTATTGGGATTTTCATAATTTTTTTTTTTTCAAAACTTTGGATGTAATCCCAATAATTATATTGATAAGTTTGCCTATTAGAATTTATAAATTCCTTTTCATTTAAAGCACTTAATCCCCACTTTTGAGGAGATAAAAGAGATTTTATAAAAATCTTACTAAAATTAAATGAACTCTTAATTTTATCTGCTGGATAAAAATGTCTTATTTCAGCAGACTCAGAAACTTGTATAATACTTTCATAAGATTTAGTCTTGGTTCAACAAGGAAACAGAAGGCTCATAGCCTCTGATATTGCTTCTAGCAGCTCGAATAATAATAATAATAATATGGGTATTCAAATTAGTCCCAATGATCCGTCATATGAAAAGATCATGGCTATTATAAAAGCCCAAGAAGAGGAACAAGCCTCAAAGGTTCCCTCTTATGCTCATATAGCACAGGAAGATGATGAAGAGTCATGGGTTATATCCGACAGACAGAAGAAAATAATTCTTCTAAACCAAGAAGATATAAAGTTCTTTGATGATCCTTGGTTTCTTATGCAAAAATATTTAGAACCAGCGTCTTATGATGCTACTTCTTATAAACCAAGACAAATTTATATATATATATATATATATATATATATATATATTTATATATAGGATTAGGTTCAAACGTGAACAAAATCCCAAGTGTGAACTGCGTGAACTGATCTGGGCCCTTGATTTTTATGATCTTGAGATTAAAGTGAGTGTCATAATGGTAATTATTTGGTTAATTTTTTTCATTTAATTAAATACAAAAAAGGGTATATGTGTAATTTCAATCTTAAATTGATTGCATAAATCTCTCACAAATCAAGTAAACAATTATCCTCTTAAATTGATTGCATAAATCTCTCACAAATCAAATCAAGGATTAGGAAAGATGTAACTTAATTCAATTATTAAAATAATTATTTGTTTAAATGCGATGTACACATGTGTATTCGGATTTTGCCCTCTTTTTAATGCGATGTACACATGTGTATATGGTCTGTTTTTGTGATATCTCATTTTTTTTTTGTATTGAATGTTGATGTACACCTGTGAATTACTGTAAACATATGTACGATGCTGAGTACACATGTGTACTGTTCTATTTATATCCAAGTACACATGTGTATACCGTTGAAATATGAAAGTTACGTGGATCTTAAAAATCAAAATTTGAATTCCGGTGATGAAATCTAAAATAAAAATTAAAATTGAAATATGGTGATTTGTTGTTTGTTTTGATAATTATCTTATTAATAAATAAACATAATGTGGATAGTGAATTTAAATTAGGAAAGATGTAACTTAGTTTAATTATTAAAATAATGATTTAAAACTAACTTTTTATATAATTAAAATCCTACCCTTAACAACTAAAATGGAAATCAAGGGTCCATATCTGTTCACGCAGTTCACTCTTGGGAGGTTGTTCACGCTGGAACCCTACCATATATATATATATATATATATATATTTGCTTCTTCATATATATGTATTTGTCCATAAAGTCCAAAGTCCAATTGTCCAAGATATTTGTTAAGGAAATATATATAAATATATATTTTGTATTTTGTCCATACACCCATTTGGGCAAGTATAAGTATTTTATACTTAGTTGTATTTTGGGTGTATTTTATATTTCCATTCTTTGTGTATATTTGTAGTTTTGAACCTAATGTATATACTAATACATATTACATATAATATACACATAAACACACAAATTTTGAGTGACCACGAAATATATATAATTTGCCTAATTATATATATTTATATCCATTTTTATCTTTAAGAAAAACACTATTTTGTTAACTTACATTTTGTATAAAAATTTGGGAAAAATTATGGCTAAACACTTTGAACATTTTTCCCCTAAAATGAGAGGTTTTCCCATGTTTGTAAACATGTGTTAATTTTCTTCTAAAGCCCAACAACCATCCACAACAATTTTTGCAAGTAACAATATACAAATTCATCCATACTTTTCATGCTAACAAATTTGAATGTTCATATGAACTTGTAGTTGTAAGTCCCGTGAAACGGATCTTTCAATGATATCAAACCTAATCTTGTGAAAGTGCGGAATCCAATCACAAGATGATTCAAGAAAACCGAAAAATATGAAAAACGAAGAACACAATGAATCACCTTTAAACACTTGCACACGATTCTATTACTTGAAAAGCAAAACCGTCTAGTACAAGTGTTCACAACTTCAATCGCCTCTCTCTCTAACTCTAGAGGAGTTTTGTAACTATGAAGTTCCAACCTAAAAACAAGTTATAAACTTGTTTATATACTATCTCAAGCCCAATTCCCTACATGGGCTCCCCTTGGGCCTGCTTGGCCCACATGGCCTAAAGCTTGGCCCAAGTGACCTATAAAGGTCCACAACCTAATATAAACTAACCCGGTAATGCCCAGCTAGTAACCATAGCTCATTGTATTAATTTGATGTGTCAGTCTCACACTTTAGGGCCTAACAATCTCCCCCTAGACTGATGCCATCAAATTGTCTTCATAATATGAATTCAGCAACATCTTCAACGAAGTCTATGGTTGTCTCTATGCTGCAGATGTTGTGGAAGTTCTTGACTTCTGAACTCTCAGCACTGGGTCTCTTTTCTTCAGCTCTTGTGGTTAGCTTCATATCAGGATCTCGATCAGCTTTGCTTGAAAATCTTGTTAAAAAGAATGTGAGAGGAGGATTCTCAACAACTCTTTTCTTCTTCAATCTTTTTCTTTCAAGCAGGTTCACGGTACTTCTTCAAATGCACTTTCACTGTCAGACGGTGTCTCGTATCTGGTTCTTCTGACTCAGGTACATCTTGTTGTTGTGCTGCTTCAGGCTTCTTCAGCAACGAACAACATCTCAATATTCATAAATCCCTGTTCTTGATTGAAATCAAGTTCTGCACATGCTCACAAACTCATAAGCAAACATTTCTTATGCAACAGGGAGAGTACCGTATGAACACTAGGTACATCCAAGTACTTATACTCGGATTTCACAACTTAAATTCTTTCAACTTTTTATGACCAGTCAAATCTTCAAGAACGGTTACATTTTTAATTTTAAGAAAAACAATTAAAAACTCTATTTTTGGATTTTTTTTATAAAAAAACAAGACACTATTTTTGTTTTTTTTCAATTTTTTAAGAACTAAAAACAAATAAAAATTCAAAATATAAACAACTACCATAATATACAATTACAATTGCAATGGGATCAAAATTCGTTCTCAGGCAGACTAAGAAACACTTTTCAGTACGAGCCTAATCAAACTGGTCTATGCGATTGCCAATATGTTTGTCCACTTAAACTTTAACGCTCAACTTTCAATTTTTCAACTTCGTGATATGCTTTAGGTAATATTATACTATTATACCCGTGTGTCCCATTCCAAGGCATACCCCCGCGATCAAGGTAAGCACAACGATTCATCGTAGCAGGTGAGTATACTGATGTCATCCTTTAAGATATCCTGACTGTATCTAGGTCTGCATATAATCTGTTTTATCATGTTTTGATTTCTTAACAATGAGCACCCAAATAAATACTAATCAAATCCTGGAAATATAAACAGCACACTCTATCATGCAAGTATCTTCCCTACTACATATTTCACAAGTCCAATCCAGATTTCTGAAATCTTAACTGGGAATAGGTTGAGAAGAGAGCAGAATAGATCTTTTGCAGAGATGGTATAATATACAGATCAAATGAGTTTTTCTCAGTTTGATATAGGTTTCTTGGGTTTCTTTTGGGCACTTGAGGGCCTCTTTTGGGTGTATTAGATCTATAGCGCGACAACGTACAGCTAGGTCAGCATGTATCTGGATGCAGCAGAAGCTGTCGTTGCCTAGCACCTCCAGGTCAGCATATATCTGGATGCAGCAGAGGAGGTACACGAATTTTTTCAGAGAAGATTTCAGAATCAGATCAAAATTGTGTGTATCGGGACAACATACAGACATTCAAATAGAAATGAGCTAATTCCAAGTGACTTTCTTTCCTGGGGTCATGTACAATTTTAGTTCTAAACAGAAGGACAGCCAAGATATCCCCGGATGATTCAACAATATAAAGACCCGAAACCTCGGATGTTGGCTATCTATCAACGCAAGATTTAAGACCATAAAATCATACGCCGTTGGTATGTTACCCACATGGTACATAGTTCGTTATGTTTATAACACTTAGTATCTTTTATCATGTTGAGCGTCAAACCTATCGACATATCACAGTAGATCCTAGTCTTTTCCGCTATGGCACCTTACATGTGTTAGTCAAACCCTTTAACACGAACATTTATTTCACTTCCCATATCGTGCAATCTCTCTTTTTGGCTTTTTCATTCTTCAAATGTTTTTGTATTTTTCTCATTTTCTCCCCCTAAAACAATACATATTTACAGCAAACTCTTTTTGTATTTTCTGAGTTTTCTCCCCCTAAACTCTATATCTATCTATATGTTCCTCTCCCCCCCTAAATTTGTGCATAAATCTTGTATTTTTGCGCAAATTTACCATTTACTAGAGAAAGGACACATTATGTACAAAGTTATAAACTAAGAAAAAGAGAGAAAATTTTTTTTAAACCGTTCTGTCATCAGATTGAAGACTAATCAAAATTCAAATCAAAGTACTGAATTTAAACGGTACCTTTTGCTGATCATTGCTTACTTCTTTTATCTCCTCCAAAGGAAACATATCATCTGTAAAAAAAAAATTTGAACTTTTTGCAACAGTGAAATGTTACCCGTTCTATCTCTGGAACAACCGCTATCAACACTCCAGAGATTGTCAACAACTCCTCCTTGGTTGTTCCTGAAAAGTAAGGAGGTTAGTAAGACATGGGTACTCAGGCCATTGTGGTCCTGGGATTTCCTGAAGCATCAAAATAAGACACTTCTTTTAAACACAAGTCCCCTTTCGTTTCAAGGATTGGAGACGTTGCTGCCTTGGATTTGGGTTTCCAAATCTGTTTTGGTTTAACAAACGTGTTTGTTGCCGTCGGTTGAGCAACTTTAGCTGTTTCAGATTTGTTAGTTTTAGAAGCACATTTTTGTTCCTGAAAAGCTTTGTGTTTGTTTTTGGCAGCGTTCCAATCCCCATCAGAAGGTTTAACCTTGGGATTCACATTCTTCATTGCCTTAGGTGATGATACCTTTATAGGCTTAGAATGATTGTTATCCTTTGGTGTAACCCTCTGATTTTGCATATAGTAGGGTACATAGGGACGATGTGCGCAATTTCGAGCAATGTGACCAGCAATGCCGCAATTAAAGCATGTCTGTCTCTTCATGTAGAAAGCATTCTGATCAGTTGGATTTGCTCTTGTAGGCCCTGAAGGACGAACCGGTCCTCTCTGTGCTTGTTTGTGTTGCACATTTCCTGCAGACGAAGATGAATTTGGGTGCCTGTACTTGTCGTTTGCAGGGGCCTTCTGTGGTGGAGATTTCCTATGATTCTTCTTGGTTTCCTTAGATTGCATGTCTTGTTCAGAAATCTCACCAGTCTTTCTGAAACCTTTGTTAGCACAGTCAAATGCATATTTCTCACATTTGCCATTACAGACTGGCTTAACAAAGACATTTTTCACATCACGGGCCTTTTGAGGACTATTACTGCCCGTTGAGGACTGTGGAGAGCCTGCTTGTCTTTGATGTTTAGGCCTCTTCTTTCCACGTCCTTTACTTGCTTGCTTTGGCTCTTGTTGCTTGATCTGAACCTTTTCATCACTAACCGAAGGTTCAGATTGTTCAGCTTGCGCACTTGGAGCCTTTTTCACATTAGTCTTCACTTCTTCCTTCATGTCGTCAGCCTTGACAAAATCGGAGGACTCTGATTTATCAGATGAAACACCAGAAACTTTAGCAGAAACTTCATCTGAAACATTTGACAAATTTTCAGCACAAAACGGTTCTGCACATGACGCCTTTGAGCTGAATCCACTAGAATCAACTGATTCCAATTTCTCAGAATCAGTTGCTTCAGATGATTCACATTTGGAATCAGATGGTTCAACTGGCTCATTCGTTTCATTTGTCGTTTCAGTCTTTGTTTCACAAGCATCAACGTTTTCGCCCAAACCGTCAGGCCTGAAATTAATCACAGAGCGAAAAACCGAGTTAAAAATATCACATGACGAAATAGAGTCTTGATTAAGTTCATTTATTAAATTTTCATAAGAACCAGACTCTGATGCTTGTTCATCCCTAACTACATTTTCAACTGTTACTTCATCTGCAAAAGAAGACGAAGCATTAGTATCATTTGCACAATTAGCAATAAACGTAATCGACTGTGTTGCTCGACTCTCAACATGTTCACTGTTGATTGATGACTTATCAGTTTTTGGGCCCTAAGTCATCTTGTCCTCATTCATCAATTCCTCCTCAGTCATGGGTAAATATGTGTAATTGTCATTATAAGGAGGAGGAGCCTTATTAAAACCCAAACCACACCCTTTCTTTTCCTTGTATGCGAGCTGTTGATCACACAAATTTTTGACTAATTTACTGGAAGAATCAAATTTCTTAATATTAAGCTCATTTATTTTATATCTATCTCTGATATCTTCCAGTTCCTTAGTCAAAATGCATACTTTCTCCTGAGCTTCTAAGAAATGAGCTGTTTTTACACTTACATCATCTTTGAGTTTGATGATGTCTTTTCGCTGAGCCTCAATTTTTTCTTTATAAAGCTTTTCATTTTTTGATAAAGTAAAATTTTTATTTTTTATGTCTTGATAATCTTGTATTAGCTCAGCGTTGTGTATTCTATAAGCTTCAACCCTTTCTCTACACTCAGGAGTGCAGAAAACAGAAAGTACATCTTCAACATTCATTTCTTGAACCACGGGTTTGTGAAATATGAATGCCATAATTTCAGCGGGTGGTTGATACTTTTGTTCTTCTCCTCAAAACACAAACCAAATAAGAACCCGCGTACTCGCAAACCCTTTGCACGCGATTGAACCCGATTTCTGAACTGTACCTCGAAAACCTTTCAAACCGATATCACAAACAAACAAACCCCCCCTTTTTTTATTAGAAAAATCTAAACAATATTATAATAGTTATTACTTATTAATAATATTATTATTATTAAAACCTAATGAATACGTAATGATTAACAAATGATTATTAATATTAAAAAAACGTCAACTTCAGTTTGTCACTACTTTCTTTCCCGACCCCAAGTGTCACTAAAACTACTTTTTCTCTAAATCCTCAACGACAACATCAACTATTTCTTTCTTGCTTACACAATACTAACAGTCCACGAGAAGATGATTTCAAGTTGCAGGTGTGACCCGGAGAAGATGAAGTTGCAGGTTGTGAGTGGTAATACGTGGAGGTTGTTCAACGGTGGAATGATGAACGTCTACGAATCGGAGAAGTTGACGGTGTCGGAGGTGAGTGATCGGAGAAGTTGAATGGAGATGGTGAACACTGCACGGTGATCGGAGTTGAACGGAGATCGGAGTTGAACGGAGATGATGAGCTCGAGACCGGAGATAATGATAATGATCAAACTCGAAACCAAAAACTCGAAAACACGACTCGAAATCTCAACGGAGATGATGGGTGATGACAGAAACGGATGATGAAATGGTGTCTGTCGGAGATGTGGAGATGACAATGAACGACGGCCGGAGTTGCAGGTTTCCGGCGACTCAAAGATCCGTGACTCGAGACCTTTGATGATTGCAACTCGAAAACAAAACAAGATGAATCGAGATCTCGGTTGCGACTCGGAACCGTGGTTGCGACTCGAGACTGTGAAATGAGTGAGTTGAGACCTCTGTGAAAGTTGATGACTCGAGAATGATAACTGTGAACTCGAAATCTTGTGAGTCGAGACCGGTTCTTTGAAAAAGATTGAGTCGAGACCAGTTGTGACGAATATGTGATTGCAAACTCAATCTGGATGAGTCGAGACCGTGGAGATAGGACTCTCTGTTGAGATTGTTGAGTCGAGACCTTGAAGATAAAATTGATGATATGGATGAAGCTTTGGTGATGAGTCGAGACCGTGAAACTGTGGAAGTTGAGAGTCGAGACCACAAACTGCTGTTTCCTAAGAATTGGGAAGATGGGAGTCGAAACCAGATGCACTGTGCTGTTGATAACTAAATATTTAAGAAACTTTCAAAAGTCAAACAAAGAGTTCGAAATTTGAGGGATTCGTATAACTTTTGAAAGATTAGTGAGTTCTTAAAAAAAATATATTTGACCCTTCCCTTTTTAATAAGGAAACAAATAATTTTCAAAACAAATAATCACCAGATTTTTCGAAATTGTTGGAAATTTTTTAAATCTTTTCAAAAACTTAGCAAAAATTTAGAAAATTTCAAATCTTAACAACTTTCAAAAATCAAAAACCACCAAAATATACCAATTTTTTAAGAAACCCGATGAATATTACGAATAACGCGAAGAACACTAACCCAAAAACAACGAAAATCTTGAATCTTTGATATCACACCGAGCCTAGAAACAGGTTCTAATGGCTCTGATACCACTTGTAAGTCCCGTGAAACGGATCTTTCAATGATATCAAACCTAATCTTGTGAAAGTGCGGAATCCAATCACAAGATGATTCAAGAAAACCGAAAAATATGAAAAACGAAGAACACAATGAATCACCTTTAAACACTTGCACACGATTCTATTACTTGAAAAGCAAAACCGTCTAGTACAAGTGTTCACAACTTCAATCGCCTCTCTCTCTAACTCTAGAGGAATTTTGTAACTATGAAGTTCCAACCTAAAAACAAGTTAGAAACTTGTTTATATACTATCTCAAGCCCAATTCCCTACATGGGCTCCCCTTGGGCCTGCTTGGCCCACATGGCCTAAAGCTTGGCCCAAGTGACCTATAAAGGTCCACAACCTAATATAAACTAACCCGGTAATGCCCAGCTAGTATCCATAGCTCATTGTATTAATTTGATGTGTCAGTCTCACACTTTAGGGCCTAACAGTAGTAATTTAGATCTATACTTTTAACATGTAGATCTAGTTGAAATAAGACTTATTTATGAGTGAATTGCAAGTTTTGTCCTTTATCTTTAGGCCATTTTGCAAGTTTTGTCCTTTATGTTTAAATTTGACGAGTTTTGTCCTTTATTTTTAAAAATCAAGCACGTTTTACCCTTTGAGCCTTAAAAATCAAGCACGTTTTGTCCTTTATGTTTAAAAATCAAGCACGTTTTGTCCTTTATGTTTAAAAAATCAAGCATGTTTTGTCCTTAAAAATCAAGCACGTTTTGCCCCAAAGGGTAAAACGTGCTTGATTTTCAAACATAAAGGACAAAACTCGTCAAATTTAAACATAAAGGGCAAAACTTGCAAAATGGCCTAAAGATAAAGGACAAAACTTGCAATTCACTCCTTATTTATTAAATTTTACAAACTTTGTAGAAACTTATTTTGGAGAACATGTTCATCCACTTTATTAGTGAGTTTATAAAAATAAACATATCATTTTAAACATACTTACAAGTTTATATTTCAAGATCTTGAAGTCTACTAATATGTTTATCATGGATCTTTCAAGATCCATGTGTATACTTGTTAGATCTACATTTCTAACAAGCATGCACGTGATGGATTTCATCCATATCATAAGACAAACAATAACAACTTCATAACAACTTCACATAACACAAAAATCACATATTTATGTTAGATCTTGTTATTTCTTCATATGTTCATACTTTAAAGTTTAGTTTTCTTGATGGTTTAGTTTGTACATCTTTGTTATACTACTAATGAAAAGAGGATGAAACTGGTGGTTAATAGCTCCCTTGAGAGGTCCTTGCACTTTCGAGACTTGAAACCTTCTTAGTTAGGCTTGAGACACACTTGATTAACCTTGGAATGACTTGAAGAAGAAAGAAAGATGGAGATGAATTTGGTGTGGTACGGCCGAAGGTTAGGGAGAAGAAGAGGAGGGTTTGGTGTTTTGAAAATGGTTAGTGGATTGTGATGATAAGATGTGAATTATAAGTCTCATGTATGATCCAACTTTCCTTCATGAACTTAATTGTCCAACATGCATCTTATTTAACATGAGACATCATGGGGGCTTGTGGGGTCCCCATTGAACCGTCAAAATGGGAGAGGGTGGGGGGGGGTTGTGTCAACTTTTGATAGTTGAGGAACTTGTAGGTAAGTTGTTGTTTTAATTAGGGGTTTTTACGTGAAACAAGGTGTTAGTGATAACAACTAGCCTTATAATGTCAAAATATGTCTAACTAGTTCATATTTGGTGTTTTGATAATGTTTAGATAATTGTTCGGTGCTTGTTTCGTTGTCGTTTGCTAAAAGGTTAAGTTGCGTAACTTATAAGGTATGACATTTTTGGACTTGCGTAACTTCAAAGGTATCCTGATACTTTTTAAGTTGTTTTTTTTTATATTTAATAACATTTTTGGACTTGTATAATTTGTCGGATTCTGAGTCCTGAGAAAAATTGTCATTTATGGTCCAAAACAGACACTTTTAAAGTTACTTAAATTTTTCTGGAAAGTGTTAACAATTATACTTGTTTTGCCACTTGGGATTTGATAAATTTTTTATGTCGGACCTATGACTAAGTCCTAAATCTACCATTTAGCTGAGTACTGAGGCTGTGCTGACACAACCTATTTAACCGGTGAGTTTACTAATTGTTTTGACGCAACTCTTAAATTGCTTCACAATGCGATGAATGAAATGTATGATATGCATGATTAAGATGTATAACATGCAAATATGTAATGTTGAAATTTAAATCACATAATTGCAGAAAATAAATAATCATCTAATGGTATGGAAGTTACCGGATTGTGTCGTTTGTCACATACTCCCCTCGTTAAAAGGAATTACGTCCCGAAAATCAAGTTGAGTTATCTGTTGCAGGTGTTTTCTCAAATAGATGGAGGAACTTAACTTTGAATTGATCCCCATGTTCCCAAGTATACTCGGGTCCGTGTCGAGAGTTCCAACGGACTTTGACCAACTTGATGCGACTTCTCCTTGTTATTTGGACCTTCCAGTCTATAACCTCAGCGGGTTCTTTAGTGAATCGGAGTTTTTCGTCGATGAGTTTTTCATCCGCAGGGATGATAACCGTCTCTTGTGTTGGACTGTTCTTAAGGTTTGACACATGGAATGTGTCGTGTACGCCACTAAGTTCATCCGGTAGGTTTAATTTATAGGCAATAGTACCGATCTTTTCCAAGATCTTGAATGGCCCAATATATCATGTATTTAACTTTCTAAGCTTCCCAAATTTGGCTACACCCTTCCAAGGTGAGACCTTTAATAAGACTTTGTCTCCTACCTCGAAAGATAGCAGCTTTCGTCTCCTATCGGCGTAGCTCTTTTGTTGATCACGAGCCGCCTTGATAGGGTGTCAGATCTGGAATATTTTATCGGTCGTCTCCTGGACTAACTCGGGACCGACTAATTGTTTTTCTCCAACTTCCGCCCAACACAGCAGAGAGCGACACTTCTGACCATAAAGAGCTTCGAACGGTTCGGCTTGTATGCTTGTGTGGTAGCTGTTGTTATAGGAGAACACAACCAAGGGTAGGTGAGTATCCCAATTTCCGCCTAAGTCAATCACACATGCACGGATCATATCTTCAAAGGTTTGAATGGTTCGTTCGTTCTGGCCGTCAGTTTGTGGATGGAAGGCCGTGCTTAGATCTAGGCGAGATCCAAAGGCCTCTTGAAAAGATTGCCAAATTCTAGATACAAAATGACCATCTCGGTCCGAGATTATCGAAATAGGAACTCCATGACGAGCCACTATTTCTTTAAGTTACAGTTCGGCAAGCTTCTCTATACTATCCTTCTCCCGTATCGGCAGGAAGTGTGCGGACTTGGTTAGTCTATCAACTATTATCCAGATCATGTCGTGACCTCTTGAGGTTCTGGGTAATTTTGTATGAAGTCCATAGATGTTTGTTCCCACCTCCACACGGGAATCTCAGGTTGTTGTAGCAAACCCGAGGGTTTCTGATACTCGATCTTAACTTTTGTGCAAGTCAGGCACTTTTCGACATAAGCAGCGATGTCGTTTTTGAGGTTAGGCCACCAATAGTACTCCTTCAAGTCTTGGTACATCTTTTCCGATGCTGGGCGGATCGAGTACCTTGACTTATGTGCTTCATCGAAAATAACCTCTCGAAGTCCGCCAAAAAGTGGAACCCAAATGCGTCCCATGAAGTATAAAGTTCCATCTTCTTTTGGCACTAACTGTTTCTCCACCTTAGAGAAGTTCAGCCTTGATATGTTCTTCCTTGAGTTCTTCTCATTGCGCGTCATGAATATGTGTAGTGAGACCCGTTTGAATCGTCATCTCTAAAGCTCGAACCCTTAGTGTGTTGACTCGTTCCTTGCGACTCAAGGAGTCCGCTACAACGTTTGCCTTTCCCGGGTGGTACTTGATTTCACAATCGTAGTCGTTCAACAGTTCAATCCAACGCCGTTGATGCATATTTAACTCGTTCTGATTAAATATGTGTTGACGACTTTTATGATCAATGAAGATAGTACACTGAGTACCGTAGAGATAATGCCGCCAAATCTTCAAAGCGAATACCACCGCCCCTAACTCTAGGTCGTGAGTGGTATAGTTCTTCTCGTGAACTTTTAATTGGCGTGAGGCGTACGCGATGACTTTTTACCGTTGCATAAGCACACAACCTAATCCTTGATGCGAAGCATCACAATACACCACAGAGTCATCGGTACCTTCCAGGAGTGATAAGATTGGTGCGTCAAATAGTTTCCTTGAGAAGTTGAAATGCCTCTTCTTGCTTTTCACCCCAAACAAATTTCTTGTCTTTTTGCGTGAGGGAAGTTAGCGGTTGAGTAACCTTAAAAAAATTCTCAATAAATCTCCGATAATAGCCCGCTAGTCCAAGAAATGGCCGTACTTTAGTTGGAGTTTTGGGTACCTCCCAGTTCTTAATCGCCTCTATATTCGATGGATCCACATGTATGCCTTTCTCATTCACAACATGTCTGAGGAATTGTACTTCGTGAATCCTAAATTCGCACTTAGAAAACTTCACGTAAAGTTTCTCCTTCTTTAGTAGCTCCAAAACGGTCCTCAAATGTTGCTCATGCTCCTCCTTTGTTCGTGAGTTATCAATATATCATCGATAAATACTATCAAAAATTTATCGAGATACTGTTTACACACGCGATTCATTAAATCCATAAAGACTGACGCTGCGTTCGTTAACTTAAAAGGCATAACGAGAAACTCGTAGTGGCCATAACGAGTTCGGAATGCCGTCTTTAGTATGCTCTCTTCCTGAATCCGTAACTGGTGGTAACCCGACCTTAGGTCTATCTTGGAGTAGAAGCTCGATCCTTGCCGTTGGTCAAATAAATCATCAATCCTCGGTAGTGGATACCGATTCTTGATAGTGAGTTTATTCAACTCTCAGTAGTCTATGCACATCCTGAAAGTTCCGTCCTTCTTCTTCTTCTTCTTCACAAATAACACTAGAGCTCCCTAAGGAGAGAAGCTTGGTCTAATAAATCCTTTATCCAACTACTCTTGAAGTTGTGCGGATAACTCTTGCATCTCAGACGATGCTAGTCGACATGGAGCCTTGGCCACAGGTGCGACTCCTGGTACCAAGTCGATGCGAAATTCAACTTGTCGCTGTGGTGTTAATCCGGGCAAGTCTTCGGAGAAGACTTCGGGGAATTCTTTAACCACAGGTATATCCTCAAGCTTCGGCTCCTTAGCCTTCTTGTCGACCATATGTGCTAAAAAGGCTATGCAACCTTTCCGCATGCACTTTTGAGATTTCATAAAATTGATGATCCGCAAGGGCATGCCGCGCTTCTCTCCATGCACGATGAGTGTCTCCTCATTCGCAAGCGGAATAAGAATAATTTTCTCGTGACAAACAACTTCAGCTTGATTCTCGGATAGCCAATCCATGCCAACTACTACATCAAAGTTACGCAACTGGACTGGTAAAAGATCGATGCTAAATTTCCGCTCACCAAGCTCCAATGAACACCTTTTAACAACTTCTCCTGACTCAACAAGTTTACCGTCGGCTAATTCTATAGAGTAAGGAACATCTAGCTTACTTGACTAAACACTGAGTATATTTTTAAATTCCATAGACGTAAAGCTAAAATCGGTATCGGTATCAAATAATATGGATGCGAAATGATTGTTGATAAGAAACTTACCGGTGACCACATTAGGGTCTTGGCGGGCATTCCTTGCTCCAATGACAAAGGCTATTCCCTGAGCATTGTTTTCCTTGGGGCAGTCTTTCTTGAAATGATCCTTACTACCGCAACCATAACATCCCTGACCGTGTCCATTCCCGTTCCCAGTTCCATTCCGATTCCCATTACCATTACCATTACCATTACCATTACCATTTCCGTTCCCGTTTCCATAACCATTACCAGCTCCATTTCCAGTTCTGTTTCCATTCCCAATGCCTCCTCCATTTCCTGTTGCCCAACAATTTTCGGTTCGATGACCCAACTTCTCACACTTGTCACACTTCACCACACGGCAAGCACCCAAGTGGTGGTACTTGCACTTCCTACACTTGGGCATATTGCCCTGATACTTCTTAACTCCAGTGTCGCTTTTAGCAGCAAACGTTTTTGCCTATCGAGGCGGGTTGGTATCTCGCTTCTTGTTATTGTCGGGGTTATTGTTGTTGACACGAATTCCTTGCTTGAGATTTGAGGGCTTCCTCTTCTTATCACCGGAAGACTAGACATGAGATTCTATCTTCTTAGGTATTTTCAGAGAGAACTTCTTCATCCTGACCGCATCTTCAATAAGGCTGATGGCTAAGGTCACAGCTTGCGTGATTATAGCGGGGTTTGCTGATGTAACCATGCTTCGAATCTCAGGAGCTAGACCCCAGATACAACGCTCAATGCGCTTGGATTCTAGCGTCACCTGATAAGGAATCACACACGATAGGTCATGAAACCTTTGCGTGTAACCCACAATGTCAGCTCCGACCATGGAGAGGTTCCAGAATTCAGTTTCCAGTTTATAGAGTTCAGCTCAGGAGCAATACTTCTCTCTTATCCTTTCTTTTAGATCATCCCAAGACATTCCATATGCAGAATCGTCACCCAAAGTTTGCACTTGAAGATTCCACCAGGTGAGGGCCTCATCAACAAATAGGCCGGTGACAAACGTAACCTTCTGATCAGTGGAGAATTTGCTCATTCGAATAGCTGAATCAGTTTTCTCAGTCTAGCGCACAAATGCCACAGCACCGCCGGTGCTGTCATAGTTCAGTGGCTTGCAGTCTGGAAACTGCTTGTATGTGCATCCTGAAATTGGCATAACCGATTCATGAATGAGCAAACAATGAAACACACGAATAGTTTATAAAATGAATTGTTTAAGTTGTAATAAATCAACTAAACATTACCGTTGACAAGGTTTCCTCCAGATGAACCTCCATGTTCGTGTCTGCCAGATCCACCCATGAACCACTATTCTCGGCATGATTCGCCTCATACTGGGCGATAGCTTCCGATATTCTCTCTTCAAGGAGTGAGTTCAGCTCTTCTACAGTCCTCGACATTGGTGGGGGTTGATCCATTCCCCGAGTGTGAATCATCCTTCTAGGAGCCATGATCTTCCAAATAATAACATGATAGTGATTAGGTGCTTAATAAATAACCACCATTTTTATTAAATAAATAATAAATGAAATATATATATATATATATATATACACGCAACCAAACAATCTACCAAACATATAAATCAATTCATACAAGCACAGATACATGTATAAACAGAAAATAATAATGCGTCGTAAAGATACCACCAAGTTTTTATATATCATGTCAACTTGTTACATAATCATTTGTAAAGGAAATAACAATGTACTCGGGCTACATCACCCAATCATATAAGTTTAATACATAAAATTTCAAAATCTTCATTCACATATGGCGATCTTGGGTCTTCAAGTTGTCTTCAAAACTTGGCAACTAGTCTTCATACCAAAAAACGGTGAGCTACCCGTGCAAAAGTACCTGCAAAAGAAGGTCTAAGGTGCGGAGGGGGATGGTGGTGGTGTAAGGAAAGTTAAGCTATGAAGATGGGCTACCTCATCCTCGAGCTCATAGACTCGTCGGAGTAAGAAACCCATCTACGGCTCAAGTGTCAGAACTCGAGCAGCAATACCATCAGTTGGCATGTGCGGTGGTGGTGTGGTAGTGATGCTAGTGGTGGTGGTGTAACTGGTGCTGGATAGGCTGGTGGGGACGGAGGTCTAGCATCTGCCTCCTTCTCGAGGTCATAGACCCTTTTGCAAAGGATCTCGACCTGGAGCTGCAATGAGAGGAAAAGGTCATCACGAGTGTACTCAGGGTAGTGAGATGGATGGTATGGGTCAGATGTAGGCATGACATATGGTGGTGAGTGTGGAAATGGCTGGGAAGGCTGATGGAATGAGCTCGCCTCATGGTGAGGTGCTGAATACCGTCGTGAAGACTCGGCCGCAGCTGGGTGGCAAAAGTGGGATCGAAGTGAGTCAATCGGTAGTGGTCGTGTCCAACCAGTCGGCCTGGTAGGGACAGGGGAATGTGAGGTCGCATCATCGGTGTGAGTCGTGGGAGTATGAATAGGGGTATGGGGGAGTAGGTGTAACAACCCACTTTTTGGAAAGTCAAAGTACAAGTCAAAGGCAAAGTCAAAGGAAGAAAAGATTGCTAATTGCGATCTGCCACTCCTTGCTTAACCACTGGTTGTGCTTTTTGAATTGTAATCGAATTCTATAATTTGTTTGCTTTAGTTGTATTATGTGGAGTACTTGTTAATAATTGAGGTTTAATCGCATGTTTAATCGCTAATCGACTTATCGTTAATCGCATCGCAACTCGAATTATGTGTTCTGGATATTGTTTTACGTGTGTGTGCTATTATGTGTTACATGTGCATGTGATGTTTATGTTGAGGTGTTTAATCGCAATCGCAATTCTATCGCAACACAATCTAATCGCAAACGGTAAACGCAAGTTATTTATAGTGATTGTATGTTAGATATAGTAGGTAGGTTATTTGTGTAACTAATGGATAACTATCGCATCGCTCGCTCGAAACGCATCGCAATGCTCAACGCACAAAACGAAACATCGAAACTCAACTCGCCGGAGCCACTCGATCAGATGGCCATTCGATCGGATGGTCATCCGAATGGATGACCATCCGATCGAATGGCCATCCGATCGAAGTGACATCCGATCAGATCCAGGTGCCAATTTCCTCTTTTGGCAACCTATAAATATCCCCTGTCACATCACCAAAGTGATGTGACATCTCTCTCTCTCGTTCGACCAGCATTCCAGCCCACTTTTCTCTCAATTTCTCACGATTCTTTTAAGTTTTCAACTCAAATCTTGTACTTCTATGATCTATACACACTTCTTCATCATTTTAAACTTTGGATCTCCACTTTTAACCGTGAAATCAGCGGATTTGAGGTGTTCTAGGGTGATGTCATCATGGAGTTCTTATGAACTTCAAGTTTTGGCATTAATCCACTAAGAACAACTCAGATCTACATGATTTCCACATGATTTAACAGTATTTTCATCTAGATCTAAACTTTTTCATGATTAAAAGGATTCAAAGAGGGTTTCTAACTTTCTTTCAATTCTTTTACACTCAATGCACTCAAAACCGATAGGATCGGAGCTAGTTCAGGCCTTCTACTCATTTCCTAGTGAAGTGTCGGTCCAAGATCTGATTCCTATCAACGAGACTACTGACTTCGGGTTGAACACGAACAACCGTCATTAATAGCTAACTGATTCGGATTGGGGTGATTCCCGTTCGATCGGATAACCTGGGTCTGATGGGGTTCCTGTTGTTCATTACGTTGTCACACCGTCTCAAGCAAACCGTAAAACTTATCAAAATCAACAAGTTTAAAATGATCAGATCGTCGGGACGGATTGACGTCCGATTGAATGACAATCCGATCAGATTGCACTTGGACTTCAACACTTAAACTTTTCATAATTTTCAAAGATCATCAGTTTCTAACGGATTGCCATCTGATCGGAAGACCATCCGATCGAATGACAATTCTGCTGTGAACTCATACTCACAAAGTGTCCTGCCGATCGGATCGCCATCCGATCGAATGATCGTTCGATCGAACGACCAGAAAGGTAGAGATACTTCTCTGTTTTCAAAATGATGCAACGAAAACTTCAAAGTCACATCATACACAAACACATCCATCCCAAACGAATGCCAATCCGATCGAATGGCCATCCAAACGGATGACCATCCGAACGGATTGTCATTCGATCGAATGACCATCCGTTCGGATTGTTATCCGATTGGATGACCATTCGTCACTTTGTTCACTTACACCGATTTACGTGCCGTTCTTCTCTTATGCTATCGTTAACTGTTCAGCCTAATCTCTCAGTGCTCCCTTCAATCCAAGAGAGTGTTTAAGTTATTAAGCACGATCTATGAGTATACTCGATCCCTTTTTGCTTTACGCACTTTTGGGTGTTACATACGTTACTTATTCTAAATCACATCGATCACACAACGCAAATACTTTATATGCTAACCATTACTGCATGTTATACGTGTCACTCGATGAATGCTTGTATGTTATGTTAACACAGTGATTGTTTCCTGACGCCTTAGCAACGATAGTACTATACTTTGGGCTCAGCACCTGTCGTGGACAGGGGTTGTTAAGGCTATTTCTTCACGTATCGCAGTGGTGATATGTGTTGCGCATTCTACAACTTGCAGTCATGTCTGTGCATATTTCATTGTCGATAACCTACTTGCTTCACATTATACATGTTACATGCTGGTTATGCATAAACGCTTTCGAACTCTATTATTGCTATTAAACTTGTATGCTTACCTTTACACTATGTGTATTGACCTCTATTTTAACGTATGTGACAGGTGTTTAGGATGTTGTGCTTTACCTGCTTTCATGGAATCAAGTAGGAGTGAGAGTCTAGAAACAAACAAACAATTTAAATCTGAGTTGTCGGAACATGATATTTGTCTTTGAGATATTTAGTCTTTAATAACTATTTGCTTTGGTATGTTATGGTATGGAACATAGTATTTAAATATCTGGTAATTTAGTTGTTATGGATTTCTCCTGGATAATCTGTTTCGCTCAGTGCCGCGCCCCGATGTTTCCGTCATCGTTTGGGGTGTGACAGATTGGTATCAGAGCCATAACTATAGGGAATTTGGCAAGACTCGACCTAGTCCGGGTCGATGTCTTAGAAACAACCTAGTCTATATTCTAAGTACCAACAGACCGACTTGTGCGTACCTAGTGTGGGGTTGCACGAGCCTACTTGCTATTCTCGCTCGAACTCGTTGTACACTACACTCTTGCGCGAACATCGCATACTATAGTTCCGCACAAGACCAGCCTTTCCTAAGGCTGGGTACACACACAAACGGATGATCTGGTTAAGATTTGGTGTGAAAACCGCAAACTCTCGACCAGATCACTCGATCGATTTTCATTATAAACAAGAGAATTTGCGTTGAATTAGGAGCGAAATCCATACTTTGACTCAAATCTCCTTATCTATCTCGTGATTCTATCGCACAAACAGGGATGTATTCGTTAAGTCAGGGGTGAAACCTGAACCTTGATGACTCGTTCCATTCTCTATTATAGTTTTGCAAAACTCTCACCAAAGTCTCAATGGACTCCAACGATTTGAGCCGCGCTGTAACTGGAAGGATGCGTGCCGATCGCCCAAATTGAGGCTAGAGCACAGTCCAGAAGGCCAAAGTGTGCACTTAAGGTCCTTGTGAATAGTCGAATCACTTTGGGTAGTCGATGTCTCGCACCCAGACAATCCCTCATTGATTTTATATATTCGATTCTGGAACCCGCAGCCGCCAACTCTGTGATTTATCGATTTTATGTGAATTTTGTGTGGTTTTTATGTGTTTATGTGTTTCGATTTTGGTGATTTTCTCGCTCTTTTCTGTTCGCTTTGATCAACACGCACCACTCGCACTTCACAATTACCTAAAAACACAAACAAATCACTTGTATCTATTTACAATTGTTGCTTGCTATTCACACTCGCTATACCGGATCGCTATACGCTGCTATGAAAGATAGGTGATTATGTGCAACATAGGAAGATGAATACGTGCAAAATATAGTGTGGATTGTGACGGGATTATGTGCTTATGTGCTTATGTTCTTATGTGTTTATATGCTTATGTACTTATGTGTTTATGTGCTTATGCGATTACGTGGATTATGTGCCTACGTGCCTCTGTGATTACGTGATTTGTATGTTCCTGTGCTTTATAAACCAGCTCTTGTGAAATCACTAGACTATACTAGGATTAATCGAAACCGTGTCTGAGTCCTGTGATGATGTCTGTTGCAGACAATGTCGTCATTTGGATCATACTCTGCTCGCTCCGCTCGACGCAATCAGGATGACAAGCGCATTGCTGCTCTCGTCGCTAAGCAGATAGAAAAAGTCATCCCACAAATTGTCAGCGAGCTGAATGAGAATACAAGAAAGTCCTCGGAGGAGTCCAGGACTGATACTTCGAAAGCAGCTTTTAGCTTCAAGCAGTTCAAAGCCTGCGGTCCAAAAGAATTTACCGGTGAAGATGGGCCTACGGCCATGTTCCAATGGTTTGATTCAATCGAAGTCACCCTGCACAAGAGTGGATGTCCAGACAACCTTCGCACTGTTAACGCCACCGGCGTCTTCCAATCCCGCGCTCTTGATTGATGGACGGCCGAGAGAAACAAATGAGGGAACGATGCCGAGAGAAACAAATGAGGGAACGATGCAGCTTTTGGGCTGATATGGGACGAGTTGAAGGACATTATGATGCAAGAGTTCTGCCCTCCCCATGAACTCCAAAAGCTAGAGGATGAATTCTGGCATATCAAGCAGGTTGTCAGAGATAACGCTGGTTTAACAGCTCGCTTCAAGCAGTTGAGTATCATCTGCCCTGGTCAGGTTACTACCCCCGAGATTACGATCAAGAAGTATATTCGCGCTCTCCCGGACCTTGTTGCAAAATTTTTCTAGGCTGCAAAGATGACAACTATTGAGGAAACCTACCTGCTTGCCGCTGAGATCAACGATAAGTGAGTCAGGGCTGGTTATTTCGATAAAGCCTCCAAGAATCGGCATCAAGTTACCGCTGCTCCCACCGCTGAAACTACCGCCGCACCGCAATCTTCAAAGCTCTCACGTCGCAAAAGAAAGAACAACAACAGTTCTAGCAACAAGAACTGTGCAGTTACTGCCGCTTCGCTCCAAACAGTACCTGCTCAACCGCAACCTCAACACTGCCAAGTAGAGGCGCCTATGGTTAATGCACCGCCTGCCAAGCGTGCATACACTAGGCTACACCCGCTTTGCCCTACTTGTACCTATCATCACCCGGTTGGAATCGCATGTCGGTTCTGTGTTCATTGCAACATGTACGACCACTTCACCGCTAACTGCCGTACAGGTCCACGCCAAGCTCCAGCTCCAGCTCAAGGTCAAGCTCCTGCACCACAAGCTCTCATTCCTGCTCCCTAGGGCCAACAAGCAGCTCCTGCACCCGCTGCTCAAGCTAGAGCTTGCTTCGCATGTGGTGATCCCAACCACTTTGCAAACATGTACCCCAACAGGGTACTGAAACAAGGGCCCCAACAGCAGCCACAACAACATCAACAGCAGCAGCAGCCAGCAGCCTGCGGACGTGCTTTCAACATCAACGCCCACGAGGCTCAAGCAGACAACAATGTGGTTAACGGTACATTCCTTGGGAATGGTATATATGCTTCGTGTTTGTTTGATACTGGAGCAGATAACTATTTTGTATCGTTTGAATTCGAAAAGCTCCTTAATCGTAAGCACGCCCATCTCCCCTCGACGTTTGATGTTGAAGTTGCCACTGGAAGAACCGTCGCTGTCAATTCTGTTCTACGTGATTGTACGCTTGAAGTCAACAATCACGTCTTCCCTATCGACCTTATTCTAATGCAGCTCGGTAGTTTTGACATCATAGTAGGCATGGATTTTCTTCGCGAGAACCGTGCTGAAGTCATTTGCTTCGAAAAGATGATTCGCTTCTCGCTCGCTACTAGTGATCAACTTTGTGTGTATGGTGAAACTCTCTCGAAAGGTCGTAAACTCATGTCATGTGTCCAAGCGAGCAAGTATCTCCGCAAGGAATACAGAGCTTTCTTGGCGAACATTGTAGTAGCAGAGAAGGAAAAGAAAGGAAAAAACAGGAGTGAAAGCCGTTCCCGTTGTTTGTGAATTCCCTAACGTATTTCCTGATGATTAACCTGGTTTACCTCATACTCGTGATATCGATTTCCGAATCGACCTCATTCCTAGGGCAAATCCTGTTGCTAAAGCGCCTTATCATCTCGCTCTTTCTGAAATGCACGAACTCTCGAGTCAGCTCCAGGAACTACTTGATAAAGGCTTTATTCTCCCTAGCACCTCTCCTTGGGGCGCGCCTATCCTTTTCGTCAAAAAGAAGGATGGATCGTTCTGGATGTGCATCGACTACAGGGAATTGAATAAGCTGACTATCAAGAATCGCTATCCCTTGCCTCGAATCGATGATTTGTTTGACCAGTTACAAGGTGCTACGTGTTTTTCGAAGATTGATCTACGCTCAGGCAATCACCAATTACGAATTCAAGAGGAGGATATACCTAAAACCGCTTTTCGAACCCGATATGGTCATTACGAGTTTTTTGTTATGCCTTTTGGTTTGACTAACGCTCCTGTGGTTTTCATGGATCTAATGAAGCGCGTGTGTAAACCCTTTCTCGACCATTTCATCATCGTATTCATCGATGATATCCTGATCTATTCCAAGTCAAAAACTGAACACTCGTAGTATCTACGTTTGGTTCTTGAGTTACTCCAGGGAAACTGTCTCTATGCCAAGTTTTCCAAGTGTGAATTCTAGCTTGAGGAGGTCCAATTCCTGGGTCACATTGTCAAGAGTCAAGGAATTCATGTCGATCCTGCGAAGATCAAAGCTGTTAAGAGTTTGGTTACACCAAGGAACCCGTCCGAAGTTCGTTCTTTCCTCGGATTGGCAGGTTACTATTGCCGATTCATCGCTGACTTCTTGAAAATCGTTGTACCGTGTACCTCTCTTACGCATAAAGACAAACCTTTTGTTTGGGGAACTGAACAAGAGAAGGCCTTTCAAATTCTCAAAGCGATGCTTTACAATGCTCCTGTGCTCTCACTGCCCGACGGAAACGACGATTTGGTAGTCTACTGTGATGCCTCAAACCTTGGTCTTGGTTGTGTTCTCATGATCCACGAGAAGAATTATACAACCCACAACCTCGAGCTAGGTGCAGTTATTTTTGCGTTAAAGATTTGGCGACACTACCTTTATTACTAAGTCTACGATCTTCACTGATCATAGGAGCCTACAACATATCTTTTACCAGAAAGAACTGAATATGCGCCAACGCCGATGGGTTGAACTCCACAACGATTATGACTGTGAGATTCATTACCATCCAGGCAAAGCAAACGTCGTTGCCGACGCTCTCAGTCGACGAAGCTATTTGCATAGCGTTCATAATTCTCAAGCCCAGCATAATCTCGAAGCTCTCATCCGCGATGCCCAACATGCTTGTTTTACCGAACGTACTTTGAAGAAGGAAAGGATTCTTAAAGATGGCGCCCAACTCGAAAATAAGTCGAATGGTATATTCCATTATCTAGACTGAATTTGGATTCCCAAGCGTACCAATTTGCGACAAATTCTGATGGATGAAGCCCACAAATCTCGGTATTCTATTCATCCCGGTGCTGACAAGATGTACCAGGACCTTCGCTATAAGTACTGGTGGCCGGGCATGAAGAAGGATATCGCTATCTATGTTTTGAAATGCCTGACTTGTTCCAAGGTTAAGGCTGAGCATCAACGCCCCTCTGGCTTACTCGTACAACCCGAGATCCCGATGTGGAAATGGGAGAGTATAGCTATGGACTTGATAAGAAAACTCTCACGCACGCCGTCAGGTCACGACATCATCTGGGTTGTCGTTGACCATTTGACTAAATCTGGTCATTTTCAGCCAATACGAGAAGACTTTAAGGTTGAAAAATTAGCCCGAATCAACACCGATGAAATCATCTATCGACACGGGATGCCTCGTGACATCATCTCTGACCGCGATGGTTGGTTTACCTCGCGTCTTTGGGAAACGTTTCAATATGCTCTCGGTACTACTCTTAATCTAAGTACCACTTTCCATCCCCAAACCGACGGTCAGACTGAAAGAACGATTTGTACCCTTGAAGACATGCTTCGCTCATGTGTCATAGATTTCGGTGGTAATTGGGACACGCACTTACCTTTGGTCGAATTCTCGTACAATAACAATTATTATTCTAGCATTCAAATGGCACAATTTGAAGAATTATATGGAAGGAAATGTCGATCGCCTATTGTATAGCACGAGATCGGAGACGCGCAAATTACCGGTCCTGAGCTGTTGCAAGAAACGACTGACAAAATCCTCCAAATTCAAGACAATCTGTTGAAAGCTCGGAGTCGTCAGAAAAGTTACGCAGATAGACGACGTAAGCCCCTTGAATTTGACGTTGGCGATCACGTACTCCTAAAGGTTGCACCTTGGAAAGGGGTGATCAGATTCGGCAAGAAAGGAAAGCTCGCGCCTCGATATGTTGGACCCTTTAAAAATCTGGAAAGGATTGGAAAGGTGGCCTACAGACTCGAACTACCGGAGGAGCTTAGTAATGTCCACCCGACTTTCCACGTTTCGAACCTCAGAAAGTGCTTAGCCGACCAGGAATTACATGTCCCTCTTGAAGATTTACAAGTGGACGAAACATTACACTTCATGGAAAAGCCTGTCAAGATCATGGGCCGAGAAACCAAGGTGCTCAGACGCTCACGCATTCCCATTGTGAAGTTTCGCTGGGAAGGCAAACGCGGCGCCGAGTTCACCAGGGAACTCGAAAGTGACATGAAGGCGAAGTACCCGCAACTGTTTGTTACGCCTACTTCTTAAATTTTGGAATGAAATTTCCTAAAGTAGGGGAGGCTGTAACAACTCGCTTTTTGGAAAGTCAAAGTACAAGTCAAAGGCAAAGTCAAAGGAAGAAAAGATTGCTAATTACGATCTGCCACTCCTTGCTTAACCACTGTCTGTGCTTCTTGAATTGTAATCAAATTCTATTATTTGTTTTCTTTAGTTGTATTATATGGAGTACTTGTTAATAATCAAGGTTTAATCACATGTTTAATCGCTTATCGACTTATCGTTAATCGCATCGCAACTCGAATTATGTGTTCTAGATATTGTTTTACGTGTGTGTGCTATTATGTGTTACATGTGCATGTGATGTTTATGTTGAGGTGTTTAATCGCAATCGCAATCGCAATTCTATCGCAACACAATCTAATCGCAAACGCTAAACGCAAGTTATTTATAGTGATTGTATGTTAGATATAGTAATTAGGTTATTTGTGTAACTAATGGATAATACTATCACATCGCTCGCTAGAAACGCATCGCTCGCTCGAAACGCATCGCAACGCTCAACGCACAAAACGAAACATCGAAACTCAACTCGCCGGAGCCACTCGATTGAATGACCATTCGATCGAATGGTCATCCGAACGGATAACCATCCGATCGGATGGCCATCCGATCGAAGTGACATCCGATCAGATCTAGGTGCCACTTTCCTCTTTTGGCAATGTCACACCCCGACCACATAAAACAAGAAAACGTGGCGGAAATTTCGGGGAGTGTTGTAACAGAATCATTGTTTCACAACCATGGATTAAACAGTTTCGTTTTATTAAATTAAACGTATTACATTACATTGGAATTAGAAACAAAACAAGAACAAATAGACTTTCATTGTTATTAAGTCACTAAGGCCTCGTCCATTCCTATGTGAGCGTACACAAAAATCATCATCAAACATCATCAACTATGGTACCTGAAACACACGTGAAAATACGTCAGCATAAAAATGCCGACGAGTACATAGGTTTTATATGAGTGTCAGATTCAGAGCTCGTTTCACATGTTGCAATATTTATTTAAAAACCTTGTTTTGAAAAGTATAATATTGCGACATAATTAACCAACTCAAATCAAGTTAGTTATAATTTGCAAAATCTCGTAGCCATGATTCTTAACTCCAAAACATTTGTTTTATTAAATCAAATTGTAAAATCTCATAAAAACTCGTTAATAAAACTCGTATGGTTTATATTATTCAGAAAACATCCTTGTGTGACATTGTTTTGAAATCGTTTACCCAAGTGATCTAGATAACGCAACGATATATAATGTGTTAAAAGCACTTATATAAGGGATGAACCAGCGGGGTATCCACCATGCTTTTAACACATTACACCCGCCCCGTTACCTAATCACTTCCCTAACCCAATGGCTCAAACAGTTACAAATGGTTCACATAAATCAAATGGTTACAAACAGTTCACATAAATCCAATGATTACAAATGGTTCACATACATCAAATGGTTACAAATGGTTTACATACATCCAATGATTACATATGATTCACATACATCCAATGATTACAAATGGTTCACATACATCCAACGATTACAAATGGTTCAAAACGTAAAACAATTGTGCTAGCAAGTTAAGTGAACATACATAGCAAAACATAATGAAATCATGTACTAATAGTGTACTAATGAACATAGCAAATATATGATATGAAAACATGGAAAGCACGAAAATAACAAGTAGACACATGTGTTTCCCCCCAAAACGTTTGGAAAACAGTAAAAGAGGGGTCTATGTACTCACTTGAGATTGCTTAATAGTCTTTAGATAACCACCAAGCAACGCTAGAATGATCACGGAAACAAACGACACCTAATATAGGTAACTATGTTAATAAACGGACCTAAATCGGAGGATCTGATAAAATGTGGTTTTGTAAACCAAATGAGTGTAAGAACTCATGTAATATGGTTTAACAAATCTCACATTCTAAAACGGAACCTATCCTAAGTGCTTACGACCCATTGCGACTTGTTTAGGTAGCTTATGCTACCTTAACGCTTCGTTCGCGTAAAAACGCGTTTGGACCGCCTAATTAGTCCTATGATAAGTAAAATATGCCTTAACATGTCTAATATTGTTGCCAAATCAGTTTAGATGTCAAAAATTATGTTACATATGCTTAAAATGAATTTTGGCGTAAAAAGGACATTTTGGTAATTTTCCTAAGCCATATAACTACCTATCATACAACTAACTAAATGACGTGACCATAAGGTATAACCTCGGAAGGTTATTCCCTATGCAACTATGGTTACCTAATGTGTTTGGTCAGATCCTAATGATAAACCAAACGGGTCGGGTTCGAAAGTATAAGCGGTTGTTTAGACCGCTTACCTTTACGACCCTATATAAGGACTAAACCTAAAGTGACGAGCTAAACATGTTAAAACATGTTTAAAGAGGTTTGAAAACAGGTTTGGTATCAAAACAAACGGTCTTGATACCTAAAAGTAGTTTGGTTACAAAATACGCAAGAATACACATTTTGGCCGAAACTACGACTCGCCACTATGCCTAAATAACGTGGTAATCAGTAGGTATAGTCACAAGGGACTAGAACCATCGTGATTACGCTCACATTACGAAGTTCAAACGAACTTCGTGTTGACCATAAACTGGTCAAAGCTGAAAGCCAAACAATGTTTGACTTTCACGCTAAAACGCGTAAAAGAACGAAAGAGGACTTACAACGGGTCCAAGATATGGAGTTTTGATTCGATTACTCTCAGGTATGAAGTGGATAAATTCAAATTAGAGAGCCAAATCAGATCAAATATGAGTTTTGAAGCAAGAGGGTGGGGTATTTATAGGAAAACCAAGACCGTTAGGATCGTTCATCGAAAACCGAGCTTCGATATGGACCTTACATGTGTGCCCATGGTTTTAGAATACCATGGGTACCCCAAAAAAGGCCCCTAGTTTCATTAAAACCATGTGCAAATGAGGGGAACAGCTGGAACAAGCTGGAAATCAGATTTTCAATTTTGGTCCCTTTCTAAGATAACTATGGCAGATTGTCAATTTTGGTCCATGAATGTGCAAAACATGGTTTTTGATGTATTTTTGACACGTTTAAGCCACGTTAATCCCATTTCAAGGCTCTAAAATGAAGTTAAAGTATAGGGAACATGAAAGATGCTCAAAAATATCTCGGATGTCGGTTCATTTGGTCGTACGGTTGCGTTGTTCGGTTAATTACGACGAAACACAAACGAATGCAAAAAACGATCCAAATTACGCGACGAATGGAATTTTATCATGCCAATCACTAAAATAAAATATTTTAATGATTACATAAAGTTTTGGATGTCCGGATGTATTCAGAACGTAAGATACGCACGAAAATGCAAACTTATGCACTTTTTGACGCTTTTAGTCCCTGAATGACCAAAAAGTTTATTTTAGCACACCGAACCCCTCAAAGACTATTTCTAAGCTATCCAAAGGATATTTAGGGTATGTTTAACTTATGGTCATGTTCCGAATTGTCCGTTACAGTACGAATCGACATACTTTCGCAGTTTGTCACAATTAGTCCCTGTAAGCGAATAAACTTGATTTCGCCACACCAAACCTTCAAAAACTTATTTCTAAGTTATGTAAAGGTTATTTGTCACACCCCGACCACGTAGAACATACAAAATGTGGCGGAAACGTCGGGGAGTGCTGTAACAGAATTAATGTTTCCCAACCATGGAAATTAAAGTTTCGTTTTATTCATCAAACAAGCGAGTTACATTGTCTTTAAACAAGAAATAAAGAGTACATAACATAAATTAACTAGTTCTTGTCTCGTTTTAAGTCACTAAGGCACAGGTCCGCCTAAGTATGTCTTGATCAATCCTATGCATCAATTCCTGAAAACACATGTGAAAATAGGTACGTCAGCATAAAAATGCCTGTGAGATACATAGGTTTTGTGAAAATAGGATTCATGACTTATGTTTGAGAAAATGTTTAGTCATGAACCTTGTAATTTGCTTTGTCTTGTAAATCATTTGAAAAATGATAAGATCAGATGATATGTATAAATAAATGTAAGGTTAAATGAATAACCATGTAAAATGAGTTTGTATAAGATATGTTGTTTGT
This sequence comes from Helianthus tuberosus, assembly GCA_030545235.1. Taxonomy (NCBI): domain Eukaryota; kingdom Viridiplantae; phylum Streptophyta; class Magnoliopsida; order Asterales; family Asteraceae; genus Helianthus; species Helianthus tuberosus. Next base: position 72,302,954 of record CM060371.1, on the reverse strand, counting down.
AAAACAATGTCTTGTGAAAAGTATGTTATTTGTATAAAATGTTATATGTCTCAGACTGAAATGATTCAAATAACGCTACGACATGTAATACCATACAAACACTTATATATAGGAAGTACCAGCGGCGTATCCACCATGCTTGTATCATATTACACACGCCTCGTTACTTAAATCACTTACTCAAACCAAACCAACAATATAAGATGTCTATGTTTAAACCAATTGCCAAATGTATTGAATAATATGTCAAAATGTTTATGTCAAGATGTAAATCATGTAATGTGTATATAAATGTCAAAATGTAAGCATGTGATGAATAACAAATGTACTAAGTATGATGAACAATGTAACGATTGGACATACATAGCATGTGAACTGTACTAAGTATGCAACAATAGACATACATAGCATGTGACGTGAAACAACTGTACTAAGTATGCAACAAAGAACATACATAGCATAAGTGTAATGTATAACAATGTACTAAGTATGCAACAAAGAACATACATAGCATAAGTGTAATGTAAAACAATGTACTAAGTATGCACACAATGGACATACATTGCATGAAATGTAATGTAGGACGATGTACTAAGTACGCACACAATGGGCATACATAGCATGAAATGTAATGTAGAACGATGTACTAAGTACGCACCCAATGGTCATACATAGCATAAGTGTAATGTAAAACGATGTACTAAGTACGCACACAATGGGCATACATAGCATGAAATGTATTGAAATCATGTACTATAATGTACTAACGAACATAGCGGTATATGATGTGAAAACATGGAAAGCATGAAAGTAACAAGTACGCACATGTGTTCCACCCCAAAACGTTTGGAAAACAGTAAAAGAGGGGTCTATGTACTCACTTGAGGTTGCTCAGTAGTCCTAAGATAACCACCAAGCAATGCTAGAGAACGCGGATATCAAACGGCACCTAATATAGGTAACTACATTAATAAACCGGACCTATAATCGGAAGATCGGGTAGCATGAGGGTTTGTAAACCAAATGAGTGTAGGAACTCATGTAACACGGTTTAACAAAGCCTACATACTAAATGAATCCTAACATAAGTGCTTACGACCCATTACGACCCGTTTAGGTAGCTTATGCTACTTTAACGCGTCGTTTGCGTGAAACGCGTTCGGACCGCCTAACTAGTCCTATGACAAGTAACATATGCCTTAACATGTCTAATATTGTTCTTAAATCAGTTTAGATGTCAAAATTTATGTTACATATGTTTAAAATGAATTTTGGCATCAAAGGGGTATTTTGGTAATTTACCTAAGGCATATAAACTACCTATCATACAACTACTTAAACGAAGCGACCATAAGGTATAACCTCGTAAGGTTATTCCCTATAAAATATGGTCACCTAAAGTGCTTGGTCGGATCCTAATGATCGACCAAACGGGTCGGGTTCGAAAGTATAAGCGATTGTTTAGATCGCTTACCTTACGACCCTAAATAAGCACTAAACTAAAAGTGACGAGCTAAGCATGTTAAAACATGCTTAACTAAGTTTAGAAAACAGGTTTGGTATCAAAACAAATGGTCTTGATACCCACAAGTAGTTTGGTTACAAAATACGCAAGAATACGTATTCTGACCGAAACTACGGCTCGTCACTGAGCCTAGATATCGTGGTAATCAGTAGGTATAGTCACTAGGGACTATAACCATCGTGATCACGCTCACGTTATGAAGTTCAAACGAACTTCGCATCGACCATAAACTGGTCAATGCAGAAAGTCCAACACAGTTCGACTTTCGGACTCGAAAAGCAATAAAAGAACGAAGGAACACTTACGAAGGGTCCCCGAATGCTAATCTAGATCAAAATAGCTCAGGTATGAAACAAAGGTTTCAACTTAGAGCACAAATGATCAGATTCTAGTGAGAAATGAAGCTGGGGTATGTGGGTATTTATAGTTTTCGGTTCACCGTTAGGATCGTTTCTTGGAAAAGAGGGAATGATCTAGCCCGTACACTTGTCGGAATGTTGTGGTAACTGATTTTGGACACCACAAGAGTTTAACAAGTGGCACTTGACCTTTGGAGAATGTTTAGGGACCAAAACAGCAGAAAAAAACGATTTGATGCATCTACCCCTTGCTTGGGCACCGTAACAAATAACCCTTACGGTGCGCAAGGGCCAAGTTTGGCAGATTTACAATTTTGGTCCCTGTTGCCTCAAAACTTGGTTTTCGATGCGTTTTTGACACGTTTAAGCCCCGTTAACCCCATTTCAAAGCTCTAAAATCAAGTTAAAGTATAGGGAACTTAAAATGTGCTCAAAAATATCTCGGATGTCGGTTCGTTTAGCCGTACGGTTGCGTTGTTCGGTTAAATACGACGGAATGCGCATAAGCGCGAAAAACGATCCAAATGGCGTGACGTATGGATTTTTCTTATGCCGAACACTAAAATAAAATATTTTAGTGCTTACATAAATTTTTGGATGTCCGGATGTATTCAGAACGTAAGTTATGCGCGAAAATGCAAACTTGTGCACTTTTTGACACTTTTAGTCCCTGAATGTCCCAAAAGTATATTTTAGCACACCGAACCCCTCAAAGCCTATTTCTAAGATATGCAAAGGATATTTAAGGTGTGTTTAACTTATGGTCATGTTCTGGAATGTTCGTCACTGTTCAGATTGGCATACTTTCACGGTTTGTCAACTTTAGTCCCTGTAAGCGAATTAACTTGTTTTTGCCATATTAAATCCTTCAAAACTTATTTCTAAGTTATGTAAAGGTTATTTAAGGTATGTTAAGCCTATTTCACTATTCCGGAGTGTTCGTTGCATTAAACTGGTTATATTTACGCATCAGTGCGCGTATAACCTTCCGGAAGGCGATTTAGAGCTTGAAATCGGAAAAGAGTTGATATGTGCAAACGATACACATATTTTTACCAATCCCAAGTATGAAATACAATATTTCATTGGTTTGGAATTTGTTTGATGGTTGGAGTGACACAGGTGTCACAGTCTCCCCTACTTTAGGAAATTTCGTCCCGAAATTTATTCGTAGGAGTCTATCTGTGACTTTGTGTCAAATAATCACCAGAGATATGAAAGGCATAGTCCTGACATTTCCTTAACGGACATTCTTCAGAAAATGAAAATGAACGGGACGAGTCATTTTCCACAACTTCTTCAGAAACGAAAATGAACGGAACGAGTCATTTTCCACAACTTCTGCAGAAACGAAAATGAACGAAAGGAGTCATTTTCCACAACTTCTGCAGAAACGAAAATGAACGAAACGAGTCATTTTCCACAACTTCTTCAGAAACGAAAATGAACGAAATGAGTCATTTTCCACAACTTCCTTAGAAACGAAAATGAACGGAACGAGTCATTTTCCACAACTTCTGCAGAAACGAAAATGAACGGAACGAGTCATTTTCCACAACTTCTGCAGAAACGAAAATGAACGAAATGAGTCATTTTCCACAACTTCTTCAGAAACGAAAATGAACGAAATGAGTCATTTTCCACAACTTCTTCAGAAACGAAAATGAACAGAATGAGTCATTTTCCACGATTTCTTTTAGAAACGAAAATGAATGGAACGAGTCATTTTCCACGACTTTTCAGAAACAAAAATGAACGAAATGAGTCATTTTCCACAATTTCTTCAGAAATGAAAATGAACGGAACGAGTCATTTTCCACGATTTCTTTTGAAACGAAAATGAACGGAACGAGTCATTTTCCACGACTTCTTCAGAAACGAAAATGAACGGAACGAGTCATTTTCCATGACTTTTCAGAAACGAAAATGAACGGAACGAGTCATTTTCTAGACACACGACCAAACTAGCTGTGGTTTCCGTGCACTGAATTTCATAATTATGTATGCATCCATAATTACGCAATTCCTTGCACAGTCCGCACAATTTGTTTGTAATGTGAAGGGGAGGAAAAATCAAACCTGTGATGAGTGTGACTAGACTACCATAAGGTCCTTTTAATTAGATCGACAAATGATCCTTTTAATTAGGCCACCAAGGAGTCCTTTCAACTATCTCATCACATGATATTCCTAACCAGATTTTTGGATCAATCTGTTTAACTAGACCACTCAAGGAGTCTAATTATGGAATAGTGCAATATAATCCAAGGGTCTTTACTATTACGTAAAAGCCCATTGAGGATTTAATATAGTACCTTTGGATATCCTACTATGAATTCCTTATACAAAGATATGGAAGATTCTACGAGGATTTGGATAACAAAACTTGGATTACACCAAAAACATAAAAGGGAACACATAAGCACATAATCACATAGTTGTATAATTTGTTACTAACTTGTTATCGATTGAAAATGGATATGGAAACCAGTCAATGGACTTCAATGTCCTCTGGGATCTATCTAAAAGATATGAAGATCTTCCAAAAATTCGATTTTTGTTTTCAAAGAAACGTAGTATTCGAATTAAGGAACACATCAATTTTTTTTTTGATTTACGGAAATACCTTTAGGTACCCTATTAAGGAGTTATAGTGGTACTTTGGGTATTCGTCTAGTGTTGTAACTTGCGCCTTGTACTTCGTTTTCCTTGGAAGAAACGGGTACTTAGAAATTTCGTGGAAAACGCAAGAGATCATAAAATAGAAAAATTTTGGGTGGTAGTTTGCTTTTCAAGGAATACAATTCCTTAATTGTCGGTATTGTAAGGGATATGTTGTTTATACATACAACCACATAAATACATCGCAATGTAAATAAAAGATTTATTTATAAACAATGATAACAACTGTTTCATGGACCTTGACAACAAAAGAAAATAATACATAAGATGTGATTATTTCTAAACAATGTTGTCTTCTAGTCGGTCAGATGCTCATCCCTGTGCTAGATTTGCATTAGCAAGCTTTGGTCAGTTTCTTTGGAAATGGCCCATCTCGCCACAATTGTAGCAAGAACCTGGTGGAAAGCGAGCTTGAGCAGGATTGTTGCCAACTTGATTTGATGCAACTGCTGCTACGCAAACTTTTGCTGTATGACCTTTACGTCCACAAATTTGGGATTCGTGACACTTCACATTAGCATGATGATGAAGGTTACATTGGTTGCACAAGGGTGAAGTCCCGTTGTATGGCTTCCTAGAAGGGGGTTGAGCAGGTTGGTTGGGGATGACTTGATCATTGTTAGTAACCATGGCGAAGTTCTGAGAAGCCTTTCGCTTCTTTGACCTCTTAGGGGATACAGATTGTTCATCCATGTTCTTTGATTCCTCGATTGGTTTTGATTCCTCGACCGGTTTCTTGTCACCCTTTCGGAAAAGCTTACGTTTCCTGATCTGTGATTCAGTCAAGGTTGCAGATAGCTCAATGGCCTGCCTAACCGTAGTGGGGTTACTACCAGTAACAATGTCTTGAACTGAGTCAGGGAGACCATCAATGTATTTTTCGATCTCCTTATCCAAAGGCGTAACCATGGTAGGACACAACAGGCTCAGCTCCTCATATCGATCAGTGTATGCTCGATGTTCACCGCTGTCTTGCTTAAGATCGTCGAATTCCCTTTCCAAGGCCCTGATCTCGTGACGAGGACAGGATTCCTTCATCATCAGTGCTCTAAGTTCTTCCCATGTTTGAGCCAGTGCCACTTCGGCACCCCTATCTCTCACCACACCGTTCCACCACGTCAAAGCTCGTTTCTCAAAGACACTAGATGCGAAATCTACCTTTCGCTCGTTTGGACATTGAACATGCCTGAAGGTGCTCTCTAGACTCTCGAACCATTGCAGAAGTGCAGTCGCTCCTTGAGACCCAGAAAACTTTGATGGCTTAGCCGAGTTGAACGTCTTGAAGTTGCAGGGGGCATTATTGTTGTTGAGGGCTTGGTGACATTGAGCAACGATGTTCGGGATTGCAGCAGTCATTTGCTGTGTAATGACAGCTGCCAGCTCTTCAATAGATACCGGATTTTCGCGTCGTTGAGGCATTCTAAAAGGGGAAACAAGAGAAAAACAAATGAAATGGCATTGGGTAAGAATAGGATGTTACAACTACCGACCAAAATCATGGGTGATGGTCATTTGTTTGAACTACGAAGCAAACAAATGACTCACAAAGGCTAAATCAAAGTAATTAGATCCTCATAATGTATCGCAAAGACATGCTCGCCTATAAGTGAACACTCATCCCAAGAATTCCCAGGTAAGCACAACTGGTCTCGCATCTGATGAGATATATACGAAGTGCTTGCCTAGACAGAAAACCCAGAATACAGGCATTCACCCTTCCAGTTTGCACGCGTTCACACTATTTTGGACCCAAAACTTTGACGAGATTTTGAAAACTCAAAGGGGTTCAAAATCTTACAATAGAGGGTTCAAAACCTAGTAATCAATCATCCTAGAACAGATGATTAGTTTTCAAAGCGGTTTTGAAATTTATGTTCTTGCTGTGGTCGTCGCCTAAGGATACGTGACGGTATTGTTTTATGACTAAACGCAAGTAAACTCACGTTAGGGTCCTAAAAAGGTTATAGACTAGGTCAAAGCATTACTAATAACCTAATTCCCTATAACCATTGGCTCTGATACCATCTTTTCTGTCACACCCCGACCACGTAGAACATACAAAACGTGGCGGAAACGTCGGGGAGTGCTGTAACAGAATTAATGTTTCCCAACCATGGAAATTAAAGTTTCGTTTTATTCATCAAACAAGCGAGTTACATTGTCTTTAAACAAGAAATAAAGAGTACATAACATAAATTAACTAGTTCTTGTCTCGTTTTAAGTCACTAAGGCACAGGTCCGCCTAAGTATGTCTTGATCAATCCTATGCATCAATTCCTGAAAACACATGTGAAAATAGGTACGTCAGCATAAAAATGCATGTGAGATACATAGGTTTTGTGAAAATAGGATTCATGACTTATGTTTGAGAAAATGTTTAGTCATGAACCTTGTAATTTGCTTTGTCTTGTAAATCATTTGAAAAATGATAAGATCAGATGATATGTATAAATAAATGTAAGGTTAAATGAATAACCATGTAAAATGAGTTTGTATAAGATATGTTGTTTGTAAAACAATGTCTTGTGAAATGTATGTTATTTGTATAAAATGTTATATGTCTCAGACTGAAATGATTCAAATAACGCTACGACATGTAATACCATACAAACACTTATATATAGGAAGTACCAGCGGCGTATCCACCATGCTTGTATCATATTACACACGCATCGTTACTTAAATCACTTACTCAAACCAAACCAACAATATAAGATATCTATGTTTAAACCAATTGCCAAATGTGTTGAATAATATGTCAAAATGTTTATGTCAAGATGTAAATCATGTAATGTGTATATAAATGTCAAAATGTAAGCATGTGATGAATAACAAATGTACTAAGTATGATGAACAATGTAACGATTGGACATACATAGCATGTGAACTGTACTAAGTATGCAACAATAGACATACATAGCATGTGACGTGAAACAACTGTACTAAGTATGCAACAAAGAACATACATAGCATAAGTGTAATGTATAACAATGTACTAAGTATGCAACAAAGAACATACATAGCATAAGTGTAATGTAAAACAATGTACTAAGTATGCACACAATGGACATACATAGCATGAAATGTAATGTAGGACGATGTACTAAGTACGCACACAATGGGCATACATAGCATGAAATGTAATGTAGAACGATGTACTAAGTACGCACCCAATGGGCATACATAGCATAAGTGTAATGTAAAACGATGTACTAAGTATGCACACAATGGGCATACATAGCATGAAATGTATTGAAATCATGTACTATAATGTACTAACGAACATAGCGGTATATGATGTGAAAACATGGAAAGCATGAAAGTAACAAGTACGCACATGTGTTCCACCCCAAAACGTTTGGAAAACAGTAAAAGTGGGGTCTATGTACTCACTTGAGGTTGCTCAGAAGTCCTAAGATAACCACCAAGCAATGCTAGAGAACGCGGATATCAAACGACACCTAATATAGGTAACTACATTAATAAACCGGACCTATAATCGGAAGATCGGGTAGCATGAGGGTTTGTAAACCAAATGAGTGTAGGAACTCATGTAACATGGTTTAACAAAGCCTACATACTAAATGAATCCTAACATAAGTGCTTACGACCCATTACGACCCGTTTAGGTAGCTTATGCTACTTTAACGCGTCGTTTGCGTGAAACGCGTTCGGACCGCCTAACTAGTCCTATGACAAGTAACATATGCCTTAACATGTCTAATATTGTTCTCAAATCAGTTTAGATGTCAAAATTTATGTTACATATGTTTAAAATGAATTTTGGCATCAAAGGGGTATTTTGGTAATTTACCTAAGGCATATAAACTACCTATCATACAACTACTTAAACGAAGCGACCATAAGGAATAACCTCGTAAGGTTATTCCCTATAAACTATGGTCACCTAAAGTGCTTGGTCGGATCCTAATGATCGACCAAACGGGTCGGGTTCGAAAGTATAAGCGATTGTTTAGATCGCTTACCTTACGACCCTAAATAAGCACTAAACTAAAAGTAACGAGCTAAGCATGTTAAAACATGCTTAACTAAGTTTAGAAAACAGGTTTGGTATCAAAACAAATGGTCTTGATACCCACAAGTAGTTTGGTTACAAAATACGCAAGAATACGTATTCTGACCGAAACTACGGCTCGTCACTGAGCCTAGATAACGTGGTAATCAGTAGGTATAGTCACTAGGGACTATAACCATCGTGATCACGCTCACGTTATGAAGTTCAAATGAACTTCGCATCGACCATAAACTGGTCAATGCAGAAAGTCAAACAAAGTTCGACTTTCGGACTCGAAAAACAATAAAAGAACGAAGGAACACTTACGAAGGGTCCCTGAATGCTAATCTAGATCAAAATAGCTCAGGTATGAAACAAAGGTTTCAACTTAGAGCACAAATGATCAGATTCTAGTGAGAAATGAAGTTGGGGTATGTGGGTATTTATAGTTTTCGGTTCACCGTTAGGATCGTTTCTTGGAAAAGAGGGAATGATCTAGCCCGTACACTTGTCGGAATGTTGTGGTAACTAATTTTGGACACCACAAGAGTTTAACAAGTGGCACTTGACCTTTGGAGAATGTTTAGGGACCAAAACAGCAGAAAAAAACGATTTGCTGCATCTGCCCCTTGCTTGCGCACCGTAACAAATAACCCTTACGGTGCGCAAGGGCCAAGTTTGGCAGATTTACAATTTTGGTCCCTGTTGCCTCAAAACTTGGTTTTCGATGCGTTTTTGACACGTTTAAGCCCCGTTAACCCCATTTCAAAGCTCTAAAATGAAGTTAAAGTATAGGGAACTTAAAATGTGCTCAAAAATATCTCGGATGTCGATTCGTTTAGCCGTACGGGTGCGTTGTTCGGTTAATTACGACGGAATGCGCATAAGCGCGAAAAACGATCCAAATGGCGTGACGAATGGATTTTTCTTACGCCGAACACTAAAATAAAATATTTTAGTGCTTACATAATTTTTTGGATGTCCGGATATATTCAGAACGTAAGTTATGCGCGAAAATGCAAACTTGTGCACTTTTTGACACTTTTAGTCCCTGAATGTCCCAAAAGTATATTTTAGCACACCGAACCCCTCAAAGCCTATTTCTAAGCTATGCAAAGGATATTTAAGGTGTGTTTAACTTATGGTCATGTTCCGGAATGTTCGTTACTGTTCAGATTGGCATACTTTCGCAGTTTGTCAAGTTTAGTCCCTGTAAGCGAATTAACTTGTTTTTGCCATACCAAAGCCTTCAAAACTTATTTCTAAGTTATGTAAAGGTTATTTAAGGTATGTTAAGCCTATTTCACTATTCCGGAGTGTTCGTTGCATTAAACTGGTTATATTTACGCATCAGTGCGCGTATAACATTCCAGAAGGCGATTTAGAGCTTGAAATCGGACAAGAGTTGATATGGGCAAACGATACACATAGTTTTACCAATCCCAAGTATGAAATACAATATTTCATTGGTTTGGAATTTGTTTGATGGTTGGAGTGACACAGGTGTCACATTATTTAAGGTATGTTAAGACTATTTCACTATTCCGGAGTGTTCGTTGCATTAAACTGGTTATATTTACGCATCAGTGCGCGTATTAACCTTCTAGAAAGCGATTTAAAGCTTGAAATCGAACATGAATTGATATGTGCAAACAATACACGTATTTTTTACAAATCCCAAGTATGAAACACAATATTTCATAAATTTGGTATTTGTTTGATGGTCGCAGAGGCACAGGTGTCACAGTCTCGCCTACTTTAGGAAATTTCGTCCCGAAATTAATTCGTAGGAGTCTGTCTGTGACGTTGTGTTAAATAATTGCCTTGCATGGAATCTAGGGTGTTTATCTATTTGCGTAGAATAACCCATCAAAGATTATGCAAGGCATAATCCTGTCATTTCTCTCAACGGACAATCTTTAAAAATGAAAATGAAGGAAAAATCAAGGATATTCATTTCCCTCGATGGATATTTTTCAGAAACGAAAATGAACGGAATGAGTCATTTTCCTCAATGGGTATTCTTCAAAAACAAAAATGAACGAATAATCAAGAATATTCATTTACCTCGATGGATATTCTTCAGAAACAAAAATGAACGGAATGAGTCATTTTCCTCAATGGGTATTCTTCAGAAACGGAAATGAAAGAAAAATCAAGAATATTCATTTCCTGTCACACCCCGACCACGTGAGACAACGAAACGTGGCGGAAACGTCAAGGAGTGTTGTAACAGAATTAATTGTTTCAAATCCATGGCAATTAAAGTTTCCGTTTATTAATCAAACAAGAGAGTTTACAACATTTTAAACATGAAACAAAGAGTACATAACACAAATTAACTAGTTCTTGCTTCGTTTTAAGTCACTAAGGCACAAGTCTGCCTAGGTGTATCTTGATCAATCCTATGCGTCAATTCCTGAAAACACATGTAAAAATAGGTACGTCAGCATAAAAATGCCTGTGAAATACATAGGTTTTGTGAAAATAAGATTCATGACTTAAGTTTGAGAAAATGTTTAATAAAATTTAGCCACGAACCTTGTAAATTGATTTGTTTTTGTAAATCGTTTGAAAAGCAATAAGACCAGATGATATGTATAAATAAGAGAATAATGTATGGTTAAATGAATAACCAAGTAAAATGAGTTTGTATAAGATAAGTTGTTTGTAAAACAATGTCTTGTGAAAAGTATGTTATTTATATAAAATGTTATATGTCTCAAATTGAAATGATTCAAATAACGCTACAATATGTAATTCCATACAAGCACTTATATATAGGAAGTACCAGCGGCGTATCCACCATGCTTGTATCATATTACACACGCCTCGTTACTTAAATCACTTACTCAAACCAAACCACCAAAGTAAAATGTTTATGTATAATCAAATGTCAAAATGTTTGTGTGAAAACCATGTCTAATGTCTAATGTAAATCATGAATTGTGTATATCAATGTCAAAATGTTTATGTCTAATGTAAATCATGAATTGTGTATATCGATGTCAAAATGTTTATTGTCAAATGGTTCACATAATGTAATATAATGTGTTCATATGCTGGATGAGCATATGCAACAAATTGTAATGTAAAACGATGTACTAAGTATGCACATAATGGACATACATAGCATGAAATGTAATGTAAAACAATGTACTAAGTATGCACACAATGGACATACATAGCATGAAATGTAATGTAAAACGATGTTCTAAGTATGCACACAATGGACATACATAGCATGAAATGTAAGGTAAAACAATGTACTAAGTATGCACACAATGGACATACATAGCATGAAATGTAAAGTAAAACAATGTACTAAGTATGCACACAATGGACATACATAGCATGAAATGTAATGTAAATCATGTACTATAAATGTACTAATGAACATATCAAGTATATGATGTGAAAACATAGAAAGCATGAAAGTAACAAGTAGGCACATATGTTTCACCCCAAAAACAATTTGAAAACGGTAAAAGAGGGGTCTATGTACTCACTTGAGATTGCTTAGTAGTCCTTGAGTAACAACCAAACAATGCTAGAGATCACGGATATCAAACGACACCTAATATAGGTAACTATGTTAATATACCGGACCTAATTCGGAGGATTGGGTAGAATGAGGGTTTGTAAACCAAACGTGTATGGAGACTCATGTAATATGGTTTAACAAAGCCTACATACTAAATGAAACATAACTTAAGTGCTTATGACCCATTACGACCCATTTAGGTAGCTTATGCTACTTTAACGCGTCGTTCGCGTGAAACGCGTTCGGACCGCCTAACTAGTCCTATGACAAGTAATATATGCCTTAACATGTCTAATATTGTTTCCAAATCAGTTTAGATACCAAAAGTTATGTTACATTTGTTTAATACGAATTTTGGCGTAAAAAGGGCATTTTGGTCATTTACCTAAGGCATATAAACTACCTATCATACAACTAACTAAACGCCGTGACCATAAGGTATAACCTCAGAAGGTTATTCCCTATACAACTATGGTCACCTAATGTGTTTGGTCAGATCCTAATGATCGACCAAACGGGTCGGGTTCGAAAGTATAAGTGATTGATTAGATCGCTTACCCTTACGACCCTAGACAAGCACAAAACTAAAAGTGACGAGCTAAGCATGTTAAAACATGCTTACCTAAGTTAGAAAACAAGATTGGTATCAAAACAAACGGTTTTGATACCTATAAGTAGTTTGGTTACAAAATACGCAATAACACGCATTTTGGCCGAAACTACGACTCGTCATTGAGCCTAGATAACGTGGTAATCAGTAGGTATAGTCACTAGGGACTATAACCATCGTGATTACGCTCACGTTATGAAGTTCAAACGAACTTCGCATTGACCATAAACTGGTCAACGCAAAAAGTCAAACAAAGTTTGACTTTTAACGCTAAAAGAATAAAAAGAACGAAGGAACACTTACAAAGGGTCCCCGAAAGCTTTAATCTCCAAGTAATCTCAGGTAGGAAGTGTATGAACACAACCACTTAGAGAAAAACTCAGATTTCAAGTGGGTTTTGAGTTGTGATGTTGGTGGGTATTTATAGATGTGGTAGAACCGTTAGGATCGTTTATCGAATAACGTGCTTCAATCTCATCCATACACTTGTTGAAATACCCATGGAACACCCAATTGGCCCCTCATTATACTGAAGAGGCAAGTGCAAAGGGATTAGGAGGGGGTAACAGCTGTTAACAAATGTTTAATCTGATATGCTGTTCTGGGGACCCCTTACGGACCGTTAGGGTGATGGCTTACGGTCCGTAAGCCAGCTACTTTGCAGAATTGGCAGATTTGGTCCCTGTTGGTGTTTTGAGCTATTTCCGACATGTTTAAGACCCGTTAACCCCATTTCAAAGCTCTAAAATGAAGTTAAAGTATAGGGAACTTAAATTTTGCAAAAAAATATCTTGGATGTCGGTTCGTTTGGCCGTTCGGTTGCGTTGTTCGGTTAATTACGACGGAAGTCGTAACGGACGCAAAAACGGTCCAAATTGCGCGACGAATGAATTTTTGACAAGCCAAACACTAAAGTATAATATTATAATGCTTATATAAATTTTTGGATGTCCGGATGTATTCAGAACGTAAGTTATGCGCGAAAGTGCAAACTTGTGCACTTTTTGACGCTTTTAGTCCCTGAATGAGCCAAAAGTTTATTTTAGCACACCGAACCCCTCAAAGCCTATTTCTAAGCTATGTAAAGGATATTTAGGGTATGTTTAACTTATGGTCATGTTCCGGAATGTTTGTTACGGTTCAAATTGGCATACTTTCGCAGTTTGTCAAATTTAGTCCTTGTAAGCGAATTAACTTGATTTCGGCATACCAAACCATCCAAAACTTATTTATAAGTTATGTAAGGGTTATAAAATTCATTTTAAGCCTATTTCACTATTCTGGAGTGTTCATTGCATTAAACTGGTTATATTTACGCATCAGTGCGCGTATAACCTTCCAGAAAGCGATTTAGAGCCCGAAATCGAACAAGAATTGATATGTGCAAATGATACACATATTTATACAAATCCCAAGTATGAAATACAATATCTCATTGATTTGGTATTTGTTTGATGGTCAAGGAGGCACAGTTGTCACAGTCTCCCCTACTTTAGGAAATTTCGTCCCGAAATTTATTTGTAGGAGCCTGTCTGTGACCTTGTGTTAAATAACCATCAAGGATAAGGCAAAATCCTGATATTCCTCTTTAACGAACATTTTTCAGAAACGAAAAAATGCACGGAATGAGTCATTTTCCTTAATGGGTATCCTTCAGAAATGAAAATGCACGGAATGAGTCATTTTCCTTGACGGGTATTCTTCAGAAACGAAAATGAACGGAATGTGTCATTTTCCATAAATTCTTCAGAAACGAAAATGAACAGAATGAGTCATTTTCCACAATTCCTTCAGAAACGAAAATGCACGGAATGAGTCATTTTCCACAATTTCCTTGGAAACGAAAATGACGGAATGAGTCATTTTCCTTAATGGGTATTCTTCAGAAACGAAAATGAACGGAATGAGTCATTTTTCACAATTTCTTTAGAAACGAAAATGCACAGAATGAGTCATTTTCCACAATTTCTTTAGAAACGAAAATGAACGGAATGAGTCATTTTCCACAATTTCTTCAGAAACGAAAATGAATGGAATGAGTCATTTTCCACAATTTCTTCAGAAACGAAAATGAACGGAATGAGTCATTTTCCACAATTTCTTCAGAAACGAAAATGAATGGAATGAGTCATTTTCCACAATTTCTTCAGAAACGAAAACGAACGGAATGAGTCATTTTCCACAATTTCTTCAGAAACGAAAATGAACGGAATAGGTCATTTTCCACAATATCTTCAGAAACGAAAATGAACGGAATGAGTCATTTTCCACAATCTCTTCAGAAACGAAAATGAACGGAATGAGTCATTTTCTAGACACACGACCAAACTTGCTGTGGTTTCTGTGCATTGAATTCCATAATTATGTATGCATCCATAATTACGCAATTCCTTGCACAGTCCGCACAGTTTGTCTTGTAATGTTTAGGGGAGGAAAATCAAACCTGTGATGAGGGTGACTAGACTACCATAGGGTCCTTTTAATTAGATCAACAGATGATCTTTTTAATTAGGCCACCAAGGAGTCCTTAGATCATCACATGATATTCCTAACCAGATTTTTGGATCAATCTGTTTAACTAGACCACTCAAGGGGTCTAATTGTGGAGTAGTACCTTATAATCCAAGGGACTTAACTACAACGTAGAAGTCCATTAAGGATTTTAGGTAGTACCTTTGGGTATCCTACTATGAATCCCTTATACGACGATATGGAAGATTCTACGAGGATTTGGATAACAAAACTTGGATTACACAAAAACATAAAAGGAACACATAAGCACACAATCACATAGTTGTTTAACTTGATCATTAATTTGCTAGTAACTTGTTATCGATTGAAAATTGATATGGAAACCAGTCGATGGACTTCAATGTCCTCTGGGATCTATCTGAAAAGATAGGAAGATCTCCCAAAAATTTGATTTTGTTTTCAAAGAAACGTAATATTCGAATTAAGGAACACAACAATTTTATGATTTACGAAAATACCCTTAGGTACCCTATTAAGGATTTATAGTGGTACTTTGGGTATTCGTCCAGTGTTGTAACTTGCGCCTTGTACTTCGTTTCCTTGGAAGAAACGGGTACTTAGGAATCTTGTGGAAAACGCAAGAGATCATAAAATAGAAAATTTTAGGGGGGGGGGGTAGTTTGCTTTTCAAGGAATACGATTCCTTGATTGTCGGTATTGTAGGGGATATGTTGTTTATACATATAACCACATAAATACATTGCAGTGTAAATAAAAGATTCATTTATAAACAATGATAACAACTATTTCATGGACTTTGATAACCAAAGAAAATAATACATAAGACGTGATTATTTCTAAAGGGTGTTGTCTTCTAGTCGGTCAGATGCTCATCCCTGTGCTGGATTTGCATTAGCAAGCTTTGGGCAATTTCTTCGGAAATGACCCATCTCGCCACAATTGTAGCAAGAACCTGGTGGAAAGCGAGCTTGAGCCGGATTGTTGTCAGCTTGATTTGGTGCAACTGCTGCTCGACAAACTTTTTCTATATGACCCTTAAGTCCACAAATTTGGCATTCGCGGCACTTCACCCTAGCATGATGATGAAGGTTACATTGGTTGCACAAGGGTGAAGTTCCATTGTATGGCTTCCTAATAGAGGGTTGAGCTGGTTGGTTGGGGACGGTTGACCAATGTGAGCGACCACGACGAAGTTCTGAGAAGCCTTTCGCTTCTTTGACCTCTTAGGGGATCCAGTCTGTTCATCCATGGTCTTTGATTTCCTCGATTGGTTTCTTATCACCTTTTCGAAAAAGTTTACCTTTCCTGATTTAAGACTCAGTCAAGGTTGCAGATAGCTCAATGGCCTGTCTAACTGTAGTGGGCTTACTACCAGTTTTAATGTCTTGTACTGAGTCAGGGAGGCCATCAATGTACTTTTCGATTGCCTTATCCAAAGGCGTAACCATATTCGGGCATAACAGGATCAGCTCCTCATATCGATCAGTGTATGCTCGATGTTCGCCGCTGTCTTGCTTAAGATCATCGAATTCCCTTTCCAAGGCCCTGATCTCGTGACGAGGACATAATTCCTTCTTCATCAGTGCTCGAAGTTCTTCCCACGTTTGATCCAGTGCCACTTCGGCACCCCTATCTCTCATCACACCGTTCCACCATGTCAAAGCTCGTTTCTCAAAGACACTAGATGCGAAATCTACCTTTTGCTCGTTTGGACATTGAACATGTCTGAAGATGCTCTCTAAACTCTCGAACCATTGCAGAAGTGCAGTCGCTCCTTGAGACCCAGAAAACTTTGATGGCTTAGCCGAGTTGAACATCTTGAAGTTGCAGGGGGCATTATTGTTGTTGAGAGCTTGGTTACATTGAGCAACGATGTTCGGGATTGCAGCAGTCATTTGCTGTGTAATGACAGCTGCCAGCTCTTCAATAGATACCTGATTTTCGCGTCGTGGAGGCATTATAAAAGGGGAAACAAGAGAGAAAACAAATGAAATGGCATTGGGTAAGAATAGGATGTTACAATCACCGACCAAAATCATGGGTGATGGTCAGTTGTTTGAACCACGAAGCAAACAAACGACACACAAAGGCTGAATCAAAGCAATTAGATCCTCATAATGTATCGCGAAGACATGCTCGCCTATAAGTGGACACTCACCCCAAGAGTTCCCAGGTAAGAGTGACTGGTCCGATTATGTGGATTTGTACGAACACTCTAGCCTTAGACAGAAAACTCTGGGTACAGGCATTCACTCTTCCAGTTTGCACGTGTTCACACTATTTAAGACCCAAAACTTTGACGAGATTTTGAAAAATAAAAGAGGTTCAAAACCTAGTAATCAATCATCCAAAAACAGATGATTAATTTTCAAAGCGGATTCGGAATTGATGTTCTCGTCGTGGTTATCACCTAAGGATAGGTGACGTGCATGTTTTAAGATCTAAACACAAGATAACTTGTGTTGGGGGTCCTAGAAAGGTTATAGTCTAGGTCAAAGCATTACTAATAACCTAATTCCCTATAACCATTGGCTCTGATACCAACTTTTCTGTCACACCCCGACCACGTGAGACAACGAAACGTGGCGGAAACATCGGGGAGTGTTGTAACAGAATTAATTGTTTCAAATCCATGGCAATTAAAGTTTCGTTTTATTAATAAAAAAGAGAGTTTACAACATTTTAAACATGAAACAAAGAGTACATAACACAAATTAACTAGTTCTTGCTTCGTTTTAAGTCACTAAGGCACAAGTCTGCCTAGGTGTATCTTGATCAATCCTATGCATCAATTCTTGAAAACACATGTGAAAATAGGTACGTCAGCATAAAAATGCCTGTGAGATACATAGGTTTTGTGAAAATAAGATTCATGACTTAAGTTTGAGAAAATATGTAATAAAATTTAGCCATGGACCTTGTAAATTGATTTGTTTTTGTAAATCGTTTGAAAAGCAATAAGACCAGATGATATGTATAAATAAGAGAATAATGTATGGTTAAATGAATAACCAAGTAAAATGAGTTTGTATAAGATAAGTTGTTTGTAAAACAATGTCTTGTGAAAAGTATGTTATTTGTATAAAATGTTATATGTCTCAAATTGAAATGATTCAAATAACGCTACAATATGTAATACCATACAAGCACTTATGTATAGGAAGTACCAGCGGCGTATCCACCATGCTTGTACCATATTACACACGCCTCGTTACTTAAATCACTTACTCAAACCAAACCACCAAAGTAAAATGTTTATGTATAATCAAATGTCAAAATGTTTGTGTGAAAACCATGTCTAATGTCTATGTCTAATGTAAATCATGAATTGTGTATATCAATGTCAAAATGTTTATGTCTAATTTAAATCATGAATTGTGTATATCGATGTCAAAATGTTTATTGTCAAATGGTTCACATAATGTAATATAATGTGTTCATATGCTGGATGAGCATATCCAACAAATTGTAATGTAAAACGATGTACTAAGTATGCACACAATGGACATACATAGCATGAAATGTAATGTAAAACAATGTACTAAGTATGCACACAATGGACATACATAGCATGAAATGTAATGTAAAACGATGTACTAAGTATGCACACAATGGACATACATAGCATGAAATGTAATGTAAAACGATGTACTAAGTATGCACACAATGGACATACATAGCATGAAATGTAATGTAAAATGATGTACTAAGTATGCACACAATGGATATACATGGCATGAAATGTAATGTAAAACAATGTACTAAGTATGCACACAATGGACATACATAGCATGAAATGTAATGTAAATCATGTACTATAAATGTACTAATGAACATAGCAAGTATATGATGTGAAAACATGGAAAGCTTGAAAGTAACAAGTAGGCACATGCGTTTCACCCCAAAACAATTTGAAAACAGTAAAAGAGGGGTCAATTTACTCACTTGAGATTGCTTAGTAGTCCTTGAGTAACAACCAAACAATGCTAGAGATCACGGATATCAAACGGCACCTAATTCGGAGGATTGGGTAGAATGAGGGATTGTAAACCAAACGAGTATGGAGACTCGTGTAATATGGTTTAACAAAGCCTACATACTAAATGAAACCTAACTTAAGTGCGTACGACCCATTACGACCCGTTTAGGTAGCTTATGCTACTTTAACGCGTCGTTTGCGTGAAACGTGTTCGGACCGCCTAACTAGTCCTATGACAAGTAATATATGATTTAACATGTCTAATATTGTTTCCAAATCAGTTTAGATACCAAAAGTTATGTTACATATGTTTAATATGAATTTTGGCGTAAAAAAGGCATTTCTGTCATTTACCTAAGGCATATAAACTACCTATCATACAACTAACTAAACGCCGTGACCATAAGGTATAACCTCGGAAGGTTATTCCCTATACAACTATGGTCACCTAATATGTTTGGTCGGATCCTAATGATCGACCAAACGGGTCGGGTTCGAAAGTATAAGCGATTGATTAGATCGCTTACCCTTACGACCCTAGACAAGCACAAAACTAAAAGTGACTAGCTAAGCATGTTAAAACATGCTTAACTAAGTTAGAAAACAAGTTTGGTATAAAAAAAAAATGGTTTTGATACCTATAAGTAGTTTGGTTACAAAATATGTTAGACCGTGTTATGACCCTGAAAAGTCAGTCAAAGCAGTTCATCTTTGTGTACAAAGGCGGAATCAGTGTATACAAAGTTACAACAGATTTTCTCTTTCAAATTCTTCTTTATTGATGCTTTCTGATTACAAATTGACAGAGTTTCAGCACCATAAGCATGACCATGTTCCGCTCATCTGTCCATACATGAATGATCTGATCAGGTATTTATAGTGTTGCAGGTTTCGCTCTTATGGCAGTCCATATGAGCGAAACTACCAACTGACAAATAAGCGGGCCTACCTGATGACCATATAAGTGGAACCACTTATGTCCTAATAAGCGAAACCTATACTAAACATGTATACATAATCGAAATAGCATCTAAATGGTTTCGCTTCAAATGACACCTATGTAATTATAAGCGAAATCACCTATAACATCTCAAATCCTGTTTTTCAACTCCGATCTAACCTAACTTGACCTAAGACTCAATGCAGACGAAGTCAACAGACATTCCGTGCACCAACAGACTCCCCCTTGGATGTTGACGAAGTCTTTAGCTCCGAGTCTTCAGTCTTGGTCTTCTCTCTATCTCTGTCTTCTCATCATAAGCACTCTATCTTCACAGGTTTACAATCTTGTCCTAGCTCCATCTTCAGACTTCCCTTTGACCGTTGATCCAGACTCCCCCTTTCACAAACTCCCCCTCTCAGTCCAAAACCTGTTACCCTGCACATCCTCTACCTCAACATAAGTTTCACAAATTTATAACAATTGAATTTAATAAACTTACTGGTATACATCATTTATTCATCAATCTGTATAGTTACATCAAGTTCAAACTAATGACCTTGATTAACTAACCACACAATCTTTCAAAACATTTGTATATGACATTCAAAGTTTTCAACATATTCTCCCAACCCTCTAGTTCATCATGTTTAGCACTTGGAATTTTGAAAATCTGCTTTCCAACATCAGTTGTCGAAAATCTTTTTGTATTTTTCAAAACTTTATACTAAAACACACTAAAATCTTTTTGGATTTTTGTTTTTGAATGAAATATAGTAAACAAATATATACAAACAATATTTTTGTGAGTTTGTGTAAGAGGATCATATCAATTTATGAGACACATCACAAGCACCGTTAAGCTTTTGACATTTGAAGTTCTAAACGATTCACTTAGATTGTCAGTATACTGGTCCACTTAAATTTTCACACAAAGTTCAACTGCTTCGAGATACAAGTTTAATGTCTTAAGCACTTAAACTTAATCGCGTACCCCACCTCAGAATATACTCCCGTATCCAGATCCCAATATTCAGTCTTACAGGTAATTATAACACAAATGATATCTGTAAGGGGTTAATAATTTATGAAGAATCATGAGAGCTCAGGTCAGAACTACCGTTCAGCAGAGAGATCATGACTCAACTTTTGGATGTGTCCCCTTTAGAGGAACTTTTTTACAACAGCATTGCTAAGCAATTTTATTGTCTTATCATTTATGCTGAGGGTGATGCTATGTTTCAAGCATTTGCAGAAAGTATTATTCGAGGACTAGGTCAGAACTACCGTTCAGCAGAAGTCCCGGAATAATACCCCAGATATCACTGAGTATAAAGACCTAGTATATCAGAAAAAGGAATCTTTCAAACGAGATTTCGGGGGTTACCCATATATCCGAGAGATGTTACCCACGATATAAGCAAGTTTGAATTTAGGTTTATATCTCGTCACAATCTACTGAATGTGCAAAACCCTACTGGCATATCATTAGTGAGACCATTTATCACTTTTGACATTTCATATCTTTAGCATGCTGTGATAGTTCACTGATTTACTATCATTTCCTCCTTTTCACAACAAAACTCATTTTTGCTTTTTCAATGTTTTTGACATTTTCAAATTTTCTATTTTTTTTAAAATTTTTCTCCCCCTAAAATCAAAATATGTTTCAATTTTGATTTTCAAGGAAAATTTGAAAACAAACTGACAACTGATATCGAATTACTTCAATTCGCCATCCTCTTGGCATAAACAATCAAAACTCCCCCTGTCAACAAACTATTTTCCCATTATGATTTTAAAACACTTAAGTTTGTTTTAATCAAAATGGTTTTTTTTCCGGAAAATTAGTTTTGTTGAACTAACAAACCACTTGTTGGTTAGGGGATTACTTCATCACTTTGTTCCCCTTTAACCATTTTGAAAGATTTAACAGTTTAAGATTCTATCAACACAAACACTTATAGAAAATCAAGTACAACTTAATGTCCCTGATTTACCACATGTAAGACGAAAAATCACCAGAGTGAAATTTCTCAAGAAATGCGCCGATTCATGTTCCACGCTTACCAACCTGGGAACTCTGGCAAGTTAGGTTTTTCTATTTGAAAAGATTCACCCAAGCCTGACCAGCCTTGGGTGATTTGGAATTCTTGTTCAACAATGATGGAAAATTTGCATCATCCATTGTTAAACCTGAATTCTCAGATTTTACCTCAACAACGGGCTCTTCTGGCTTTGACGAACCAGAATCATTGCCTGAAAGTGGCTTGTCTGACTTTGACACATCAGATTCATCGCCAACCATTTTCTTCTTCTTCTTTTCTTCTTTTGTCCTCAGATTTGTATCCGATGAATTCGTCTTGCTTGACTTTGCAATCGAGTTAGTTGATTCATCAGAACTCTTATTCAATCTGTCCGGTGAACCCGAAGACAAAATCTTCTCCAGATATTCTCTTGCTTTCTTCCTTTTCTTCCTCAGTCTGTCTTTCTGCCCCTGAGAAAGCTTCACTTTTGTAACACCTCGAAAATCCACGTCCTATAATGTGTTGACACGTGTTATAATGTTTAAACGTGTGAAAGAAATATTATAGAAGGAAAGTTGACAAACGTGGAAAGTATGTGAATATACATTCTAAGTGTCAACAGTGAATAAATATATTGTATATTAACCCTACAAGATGCTCATACCTTCAAACGAATAAATCATGGATCATACGAAGCAAAAAGTGGGTAATTACAAACTACAGGGGTTAAATGTTGCAACATGTTTAAAGATATACCTCTGAGTGACCTTTTGACAAACCCGAAGCTTTGTAAATGCTAATTATGCTCACTAGAATGTACGATTAAAATTTCATAACGTTTCGTTATCGTATGAGAAAGTTATGACCAAATTCGTGTTCGAGGGGTTAAAGTGCAAACATTGAAAGTTAGGACTTTTCGGGTTAACCGGAAGTGTTCGGGGACTTGGAAAAGTGGGTATAAGTCCTAAGGCCCTTGTGGGTAAATATAAGGGGGTCAAAATGTAAGAATTAGGCTTAGTTGCCCTTTCGGAGCACCAAGAGCCAGGGATGCAAACTGAAAAATGGAAGAATTGCCTCTGAGGAGGGCTAGCGGTGCGCTACATCAGAAGCGTAGCGGTGCGCTAGCCATGCCCAGATGCAGCAGATTGGCTGTTGGCTGTTTTAAGCGTTGCAACTGACTTTTAATCGATTTTCCTCATCACCCTTGGCCCCTAAACAACCCCTAAACACTTAGGGACACTTGTTAATCAGTTGTGGGCACTTGTAGACTTGTGTGTCAATTTCTTATGGTGATTACATTCACTATATAAGGCCATGAGTTGCAACTCATTCCTCACAACTTCTTTCTGCAATTGAGGAGCCTTCTGGAGCTTCAAAGCAGACCCAAGTCCTTCCTAATCAAGCTTAGGACTTCAGTAAGTGTGCTAAACCTTTCTTGATTAAGTTTTAGCTTAGTTATTAGCTTAAAAGTCAACCGTCGTAATTAACGGTTGACTTAACGATTAATCGCTAATGGTCCAGCGATTAGTCAAACTAAAATTAGTTATAAGTTGGTAATTAGGTGGGTAATAAACCCCTAAAAAGGTTCCCCCTGATTCCCATTCTAACCAGGTCAAATGTCGGGTCAAACTTTTAATTAAAAAGTCAACATAATGCTTAAAATGTCGTTTATGCATAATTAGCTATCTAGAACATATATAACCTGTTTGATCATTGTTATAACTTAGTAATAAGTGTAAGAACATGTCCAAACATGTTCAACCCGACTATTTCCTGTTTAGACCCGGTTCGGAACCGAAAGTCGCAAAGCTTTGACTTTTGCTTTGACTTCAGTTCTGACCCGTTTAGGTATGTTTTAGAAATACCTTAGAGCTTCATTTGGACCAGGTTACATGCTAGTATAACCCTCCGTGATTATACACCTCGGTTCATTAGTTATCCGATTAATACGCATGATTCCGTTAATTGCTCATATGTTGACCATTATGCACTTATTACCTTAAAACGAGATTTATGAAAATGTAAAAGTGTAGAAACCTTAGTTACTGATATATAAACTTGTATGAAAAGTTTGACATCAGTTTGACTTATAGATTAAGAGTTATGCTCAATATCGCAAAAATTAAAGCTTTATGTTAATAAAATGGCGTAATTAGCGTATAGCCTAGTTAAGCCTACTTTTTGGTATCAAACTTAATACCCACTGATTTAATATATTATTTTGGGATTTTTAAAGATTTTTAATTAATTTTAGGCTGAGCATAACTAGTAGTCGTAGGCTTAATCCGGTAATTGTCGGTTTTGCCCTTACGGGCCATAAGATGAGTTTTACTTATCTAAACGACTCCAAACCTTTTGCTACTGATCACATATGTTAAATAAATTATTTTAAGCCTTCTGGAAATATAAAAATATCAGATTTAAGTATAGAACCCGGAAATGGCCTTTAATCGCCATAATTAGCGTTTTTAACGCATAGTATGTCCAAAAATCATATTGGACATACCCGGGTTGATACCTACTGATATATGAGGCAAATTATGGTAACTTAATAGTAAGCAAAGGTTGATAAACTCAGACTTCGTTTTTGAGCTTTTCGGCTTATGTGAAATTACCAAAATACCCCTACGGGGCATAGTTTGGTTAAATATGATAAATTTCACATATATGCCTTAGTCTACTGTTATAACACATCAAAATGAGTATGTTTGCTGCTTACATCAGACCTGTAACTCAGTTGAACATATAAACGTTTTTACAAACTTTAAAATGACCAAACTACCCCTACGGGGCATAGTTTGTGTTTAAATTAGTTCGGGGCATAACGAAAGACATCCTACTGATGTTACAACATATTTGAAGCATATTAACTTAGGAAACCTGTATATGGCTCTTACAGATACCTGTTACGCTTATTACGCGTTCGGTTCGGCTTATGTAACAAGTTTACATAAATTAGCCGAAACGGGTCAAACCTTATCGGTTTAATCTCAAAATACAGAATGTGGAGGAAGGACCCATATTAAACAAGCCTCTGAACTTGTCGGGTCTAAATCACATTCTATCCGGTCTTCGCTTAATCGTGCGTACGAACCGTATCCTTGAAACTAGCCGGTCTAAGCTTAAGCTTAACTAAAGACCCGTTAGGATTCTAATAGGTTATTAAAAACCTTCGTTCCAGATTAGGAGCCCAGTAAAAGCTATCTGTACTTGCTGATTTGATATACGACTGGGATTGAATTTATATTTAGCTCAGGTAAATACTTTTAACTTATTTTCCCTATACGGGCTTGGGTTACGGTACATAGCGTACCGCTTGATCGGGCATCAAATCTCCACGCTTAGTGGGTAGTTGAATAATTTGATCGGCTCGTTTTAAAAAGTATTGTTTACTTTACAGCCTTTGGGGGGTTAATGACCATGTCCCGGATATCCTCGGCATTATCTTACGAGATGGCCACGACCTGAGCACGGGGTGTAGGCGTACACCTGTCAGTGTATAACTCTAGAATTGTGGTGTGTCTATTGATCTTTAAACCGGATACGTTCCGGGCTACTGAACGCATAAGTAACATGTAAATCGTTCACAAGATTATAATATTAAATAATTCTCCCAAGTTAAAAAGATTAATTTTGCCTCTGTGCATTTTAATCAATGTGTCAAGATATTTTGTTGTTTGACTATTACGTTGCCAACCATGACGTCACGATACTCCCCCACCAGGCCCACCGGTGACACGTGGAAATCGGGGTGTGACAGGTTGGTATCAGAGCCAACACTGAGTGAATTAAACACTAGCCTTTTGTGTTTAATCTCAGTTACACAATTGCACATATCTAAACTTCTGAGTCTAGACTTAACATAGGAATAATCTCAATCCTAATCTGGAAATTTCACTTCAAATTTTTATTGGATACTTCGCCAAGCAAAGAAGCTGTAATAAGAATTCTCCACATCTGGAGCCCTGAGATACTGAGCTTCGTACCGCGACTAGAATGAAACGAGCATCCAAGGAGAAAGCATTCAGAAATAAAAGGAAGAAGAAACTCCTTTTACTGAAGATCGTTTCCTTAATAGTCCTTATAAGGACATAATTATTTTTAGTCCCTTCGAGGACAACATTATTCCTTTTAAGTCCCGCTTAGGGCAACTTTATACTTTTATTTTTATAAATGGAATGATTAAGTTTAAACTTTCATTCTAAATAGGAAATATTAAATAAATGGAAAAATAATATTTCATTTTTGCAAGATCTACCATTATAATAAAATGGCAAAATCTAAAAGGGCAAGACCTAGCTTCGGGTCATATTAAGACCGGCCAAGATGGCAGTTCCGCAATTTAGATTCAGATCCATATTTACACCTCAATTTATAATTGTTCTGCATTAATTATAAATTAAGAATCTTAAGTGTGAAACCTAGCCTCGGGTCAATTATAAGACCGGGCCAAGATGGTAAGACCTGTTAAAAAGATTCAAATCATTAATTAAGAATCTTAAATGTGAAACCTAGCCTTGGGTCAATTATAAGACCGGGCCAAGATGGTAAGACCTGTTTAAAAAGATTCAATTCCCTGTTAACATCTTAAAACATGTTAACACTCCTGGCAGATGTGATTCAATTAAAATCACACACGTCATTTTTATATAGGATCCTTCAAAAGATTCCTAACCCAGTTTAATGATCCCTGAATCCTGGGTTTATGTCATCAATTAAGATGATCATATTTTAACCATACGTGGTAATATAGTGCCTACGGGCCTTGCTCATTTCTACATGAGCCAAAATACAGTGGTAGCTATGACTCCCTGTCAGATAAAGGTAATGAACTAGGTTCAAACCTCAAATGCTTTGATTCTCTGAAATCCTAGCATATAATTTATAATTGTCTACGTGACTAGGCCTATTGTGCCAATATACTTTCCTGCTTTGATTCTCTGAAATCATAGCTTATAAATTATGTATGTCCTTGTGACTAAGCCAGTTGTGCTAATATACTTAAAGACCTTGATTCTCTGAAATCATGGCATATAATTTAAAATTTGTCCTTGTGACTAGGCCTTTTGTGCTATAAAATAAAACTGTTATTATTGCTTTGATTCTCTGAAATCATAAGCTTATAATTTATAAATGTCCATGTGACCAGGCCATTGGGTGCCACTAATAAAACTGTTAATGTTTTATAATTAGGATAAATTATAATAGAAATCCTAAATAAATATGATTAATAAATTAACCATATATGGTCTCTGTTTACCATGGTTAATGAATTTCCCTAAGGGGGTAATCCAGTAATAAACATCTCTTATAAGGGAAGTGCCTACGGGCTATAGTTAATGTCCTCTGAGACTAAAAACAGTGGTAGCCTACAGCTCCCTGTCAAGAAAAGGTAATGAACTTTGATTCAAACCTTAAGGCCACGATTCTCTGAAATCATGGCTTATGAATTTAACTTGTCTACGCGACAAGGCCATTGGTGCGATTATTAACTTATGAATTAGGATTTATGATAAAAATCCTGGATAAAATAAATATCCTTCCTTCTCTGTCAGTATGCAATTGAAGGGAATCTTAAAGGTGAAACCTAGCCTACGCGGCCAAGATGGTGAAACCTACTCAAGGGATTCAAATCCTTGTTAACACCTAGGAATGTGTTAGCACCCCTGACAAATGTGATTCGAGAAAATCACAACAGTCATCCTTATATTGGATTCTTCCAATTCTCAAATCTAGCCTAGTGATCTGGGAATCATGGCTTATATCATCCTATAAGATGATCATATTATAAACATCCGTTAGTAATGAAGCACCTACGGAGTAAACTTGTTGTCCGATAAGACAACGACAGTGGTGGTCTTTGACCTCCTGTCTAAAATATTGGACTATGTCCAAACATAATAGTCTATATGATCAATTCGATCATGACTAATACCATTTAATACGATTATAATATTATTTAAACATCCTTTAGTGATGTCTTGCCTACGGGCTATAATATATTGTCCATTTAAGACATTGACGTTGTTATCGTTATGATTCCCTGTCCAAGGTGGTGAGCTATGCTCAAGCCTAATAGTTCATATGATCAATACGATCATGACAAAAATCATCAATACGATGATTAAAAATTTTAAACATCCGTAATGATGTTTTGCCTAAGGGCTATATTAGATCGTCCAACTGAGACAAGGCAATTGTAATCTTTTGTGATTCTTTGCCAAGGGGTGAGCTATACTCAATTCCCATAGTCTATACTATCAGTGCGATCCTGACTAGTATCCTCAGTATGCTGATCATAATATTAACATCCCTCGTGATAAAATGCCTACGGGCTATACTTTAATCTAGTATCGGTAACACAAAGACAGTGGTGATCTTTATAATCCCCTGTTCAGAATGGTGTGATTATACCCAAACCAAATAGTCAATATGATCGATGTGATCATGACTAATATCATTAGATACGATGGTTATATATAAACATCCATTAGTGATGTTGATTGGCTTCTTTTCTGCCAAAAGAATCGTCTTTCAAGACGATGACAGTAGTAGTCTATGACTCCCTGACCAAAGGTGAAGAACCACGTTCAAACCTGGAAGCCCTAATCTAATAAGATTGTGGCTAATAAATTAAGGTCCTTGAAAATAGACCATCGAGTTATGTTTTAAAGTCATTCATGACAAGCCTATGTGCTATAATTGGTCATTCGTGACAAGTTAACATATTAAATGTTAACATCCCTGGTGACATGCCTTTGTACCAGATTTGATGAATGTCCTTATAACAAGGCCGTTTGTGCCATATCTAAATGTCATCACGACAAGGCCTTCGCGCCATATGATTACTTATGTCCTTCATGACTGTGCTTTATGCCATATTTTTCTACGTCCCTCGAGACAGGCTTCTATGCCATATATGTATATATATATATAATAAAAGTCTTGTAAGGACTAGCCTTTGGGCTATTTATAATCGTCCTAGTGACAAAGGCAGTTGTGACATTATGGTCCCCTGTCAAGTAGGTATTAGACTCGCTCCAAACTTTGCATGCCGTTGATGGTCCTGTTATGACCTAGGCTAAATATAATGGAAATACGTTCAAAATAATATTCACTATGAATGTTCGGAACGGAATAACCCATACAGTTTAGGAATGCCGTGGCTAATCTAAGTCAGGTCATCAGGATGATGACTAATAATGGTTAAATCTTGGCGATTTGTACCAAGTTTCGAGTATGGAAAACTTGGATGAGGTAGACGACGGTCGCAACACTATTAAGGCGACGAAAGTTAATAAAACTACAAACGTAAACCTCAATATTAATGGAGTTAATCTTCAGACTGTGGTTGACGCAGCAGTTGGTAGGACCATGGAAAGGGCCATGAGACAATACAAAGAGCTGAATACTTCTCGCTCTAAATCTCATTCAAAAACCATGTTAAATTACTCATGAGGAGAGCTATATTCGCACTTCAAATATGAAGGATGAACCAAAGGAGGAGGATAACTCCTAGAAATCTGAGAAAGAGAACGAGTACAGGCTTAATAAAAAGCAACGAAAGTTCGGTAAGAAGCCTGTATACCTCTGAGACTGGTTCAGCATTATTAGATGGATGTTTTATATCCATAAGGAATCATTTTTGATGTCCTAGTTCCGTTAAATACAAGGACTCAATATAGTGATAAAATCAAGCCCATATTGTGGGTAATAAGAAGCAATTAATTATCAAGACTCCTTATGAGACAACTCTCATAATTACACGTATCAGTGCGATTAATTAATATTAAAAAAAATGGTGGAACTGGCCGTCCCCGGAATCGAACTTGGGTCTAGGCCGGCCGCACCCTTTCGCGCGCCTAGCCAACCGAGCTAGGTGCCTAGTTTGTGAAACTTCCATTGTTGATTTAATATAAGCACTTGTACAATAAACTTCCTTATCATTTATCAATGATAATCTCTGCTAAGTGTCCTGATTTTAATACAGACAATAATAAATCTTCATGAACCATAACCTTAGCAAAATTTTTATTATCATCCACAAGGTATAACTTACCAAGGAAACCATAATAACCGATTCTTCTAGTATCGGCAAGGAATCCTTCCGAAAAATCTAAGAGTACTTTTTCTTCGCATAGAGTACGACAACATATGTTATTTTATTTATTTTCTCATTGTTTTCTATCGCCTGCGAATGCCAAACTATGTTTGATAAAAGTGTCATATGAGGATTGGCGTATCCTAGTGTGTCCCATAGATTAATTCCATGTCTGATCAGCATGGAGGTTTAATACATGGAACCCTTGAGATATCCCAATGATCATATTGTACTATAGTCGACTAGTAATATTCAAAGAAGATATCCAAAATGGAAATTTTTTTTTTCAAGTAAATGTTTCCGATTAAGAAATTCGTGGACTTATAACATAAAGGTGTCACTCATATGACACGAACAATAATGGATGAACTGGAGCCCGAGATATAGAAAAATCTCTATAGCCTCCTTGTATCTTAATTATCTTCTCTTAAGTTTTCCCTGCTTACCTCCTGGAAGACAGGTAGAACTAAGATTAACGTCCCGCTGTGGGCTGGAGTATTATGAAAAACTCCATATCGATTATGGAAAAATCGAAACCTTGATTTAGTAAGTTTTAAGACATAGGCACATATAGCCTGACTCAATCTTCTGAGGGTTTTATATTATTAAATAAGAAAGACGGTTCATATTGCTTACGTATTAAATGCCGCAACCCTAATTAAGCAACGATTAAGAAATTGCCATTAGCTACCCAAGACCTAAGGGCAAATTATTGGTGGATAGGCTTGAAAAAGTCTGTAGCCACCCATGTAGCTAAATGCTTGACATGTGCACAAGTCAAAGCCGAGCATCAAAAGCCGTTAGGCTTGCTACAACAGCCTGAACTTCCTACGTGGAAGTGGGAAATGGTAACTATGGACTTTATTACCAAGTTACCCAAGACAAGGAAAGGAAATGATACGATATGAGTTATAGTTGACAGACTGACTAAGTCCGCACATTTCCTACCCATCAAGGAGACTTATAGCTCCGATATGTTAGCCCAGTTATACGTGGATAAGATTGTAGCCTTACATGGCATACCTGTAGCTATTATCTCTGACAGAGATACTAGGTACACGTCACATTTTTGGAAGAGTTTCCAACAATCTTTGGGCACACGTTTGAACTTTAGTACGGCTTACCATCCTCAGACGGACGGTCAGAGTGAGCGTACTATTCAAACATTGGAAGACATGCTACGTGCAGGTGCAATCGATTTGGGTGGTAGTTAGGATAAGAACCTACCGTTAATCGAATTCTCCTACAACAATAGCTACCATACCAGCATTAAGGCTGCGCCTTTTGAGGCATTATACAGTAGAAAGTGTAGATCGCCTAATTGCTGGGCGGAAGTTGGAGATGTCTAGTTATCAGGACCAGAGATAGTGTTCGAAACAACGGACAAGATTGTCCAGATTCGTGACCGTCTCAAAGCTGGCCGAGATAGGCAGAAGAGTTACGCTGATCCTAAGCGTAAGGATTTTCACTTCGAAGTAGGTGACAAAGTCCTACTTAAAGTGTCACCCTGGAAAGGAGTGATGCGGTTTGGTAAGAAAGGCAAGCTAAGTCTGAGATACATAGGACCTTTCGAGGTTATCGAACGTGTCGGGTCAGTTGCCTATAAGTTAAACTTACCGGAAGAGCTCAGTGGAATTCACAATGTGTTCCACATCTGCAATCTGAAGAAGTGTTTCGCTGACGAATCACTGGTAATACCCCATACAGATATAGACGAGAGCTTAAAATTTATTGAAAAACCTTTGTCGACTGAAGATCGACAGGTGAAGAAGCTTCGAAGGAAGCACGTACCTATTGTAAAGGTCAAATGGGATGCCCGTAGAGGCCCCGAATTCACGTGAGAGGTTGAATCCACGATGAAAGAAAAGTACCCTTACTTATTACAGTAAATCTCGGGTCGAGATTTATTTTAAGGGGGTGAGGATGTAACACCTCGAAAATCCACGTCCTATAATGTGTTGACACGTGTCATAATGTTTAAACGTGTGAAAGAAATATTATAGAAGGAAAGTTGACAAACATGGAAAGTATGTGAATATACATTCTAAGTGTCAACAGTGAATAAATATATTGTATATTAACCCTACAAGATGCTCATACCTTCAAACGAATAAATCATGGATCATACGAAGCAAAAAGTGGGTAATTACAAACTACAGGGGTTAAATGTGTCAACATGTTTAAAGATATACCTCTGAGTGACCTTTTGACAAACCCGAAGCTTTGTAAATGCTAATTATGCTCACTAGAATGTACGATTAAAATTTCATAACGTTTCGTTATCGTATGAGAAAGTTATGACCAAATTCGTGTTCGAGGGGTTAAAGTGCAAACATTGAAAGTTAAGACTTTTCGGGTTAACCGGAAGTGTTCGGGGACTTGGAAAAGTGGGTATAAGTCCTAAGGCCCTTGTGGGTAAATATAAGGGGGTCAAAATGTAAGAATTAGGCTTAGTTGCCCTTTCGGAGCACCAAGAGCCAGGGATGCAAACTGAAAAATGGAAGAATTGCCTCTGAGGAGGGCTAGCGGTGCGCTACATCAGAAGCGTAGCGGTGCGCTAGCCATGCCCAGATGCAGCAGATTGGCTGTTGGCTGTTTTAAGCGTTGCAACTGACTTTTAATCGATTTTCCTCATCACCCTTGGCCCCTAAACAACCCCTAAACACTTAGGGACACTTGTTAATCAGTTGTGGGCACTTGTAGACTTGTGTGTCAATTTCTTATGGTGATTACATTCACTATATAAGGCCATGAGTTGCAACTCATTCCTCACAACTTCTTTCTGCAATTGAGGAGCCTTCTGGAGCTTCAAAGCAGACCCAAGTCCTTCCTAATCAAGCTTAGGACTTCAGTAAGTGTGCTAAACCTTTCTTGATTAAGTTTTAGCTTAGTTATTAGCTTAAAAGTCAACCGTCGTAATTAACGGTTGACTTAACGATTAATCGCTAATGGTCCAGCGATTAGTCAAACTAAAATTAGTTATAAGTTGGTAATTAGGTGGGTAATAAACCCCTAAAAAGGTTCCCCCTGATTCCCATTCTAACCAGGTCAAATGTCGGGTCAAACTTTTAATTAAAAAGTCAACATAATGCTTAAAATGTCGTTTATGCATAATTAGCTATCTAGAACATATATAACCTGTTTGATCATTGTTATAACTTAGTAATAAGTGTAAGAACATGTCCAAACATGTTCAACCCGACTATTTCCTGTTTAGACCCGGTTCGGAACCGAAAGTCGCAAAGCTTTGACTTTTGCTTTGACTTCAGTTCTGACCCGTTTAGGTATGTTTTAGAAATACCTTAGAGCTTCATTTGGACCAGGTTACATGCTAGTATAACCCTCCGTGATTATACACCTCGGTTCATTAGTTATCCGATTAATACGCATGATTCCGTTAATTGCTCATATGTTGACCATTATGCACTTATTACCTTAAAACGAGATTTATGAAAATGTAAAAGTGTAGAAACCTTAGTTACTGATATATAAACTTGTATGAAAAGTTTGACATCAGTTTGACTTATAGATTAAGAGTTATGCTCAATATCGCAAAAATTAAAGCTTTATGTTACTAAAATGGCGTAATTAGCGTATAGCCTAGTTAAGCCTACTTTTTGGTATCAAACTTAATACCCACTGATTTAATATATTATTTTGGGATTTTTAAAGATTTTTAATTAATTTTAGGCTGAGCATAACTAGTAGTCGTAGGCTTAATCCGGTAATTGTCGGTTTTGCCCTTACGGGCCATAAGATGAGTTTTACTTATCTAAACGACTCCAAACCTTTTGCTACTGATCACATATGTTAAATAAATTATTTTAAGCCTTCTGGAAATATAAAAATATCAGATTTAAGTATAGAACCCGGAAATGGCCTTTAATCGCCATAATTAGCGTTTTTAACGCATAGTATGTCCAAAAATCATATTGGACATACCCGGGTTGATACCTACTGATATATGAGGAAAATTATGGTAACTTAATAGTAAGCAAAGGTTGATAAACTCAGACTTCGTTTTTGAGCTTTTCGGCTTATGTGAAATTACCAAAATACCCCTACGGGGCATAGTTTGGTTAAATATGATAAATTTCACATATATGCCTTAGTCTACTGTTATAACACATCAAAATGAGTATGTTTGCTGCTTACATCAGACCTGTAACTCAGTTGAACATATAAACGTTTTTACAAACTTTAAAATGACCAAACTACCCCTACGGGGCATAGTTTGTGTTTAAATTAGTTCGGGGCATAACGAAAGACATCCTACTGATGTTACAACATATTTGAAGCATATTAACTTAGGAAACCTGTATATGGCTCTTACAGATACCCGTTACGCTTATTACGCGTTCGGTTCGGCTTATGTAACAAGTTTACATAAATTAGCCGAAACGGGTCAAACCTTATCGGTTTAATCTCAAAATCCAGAATGTGGAGGAAGGACCCATATTAAACAAGCCTCTGAACTTGTCGGGTCTAAATCACATTCTATCCGGTCTTTGCTTAATCGTGCGTACGAACCGTATCCTTGAAACTAGCCGGTCTAAGCTTAAGCTTAACTAAAGACCCGTTAGGATTCTAATAGGTTATTAAAAACCTTCGTTCCAGATTAGGAGCCCAGTAAAAGCTATCTGTACTTGCTGATTTGATATACGGCTGGGATTGAATTTATATTTAGCTCAGGTAAATACTTTTAACTTATTTTCCCTATACGGGCTTGGGTTACGGTACATAGCGTACCGCTTGATCGGGCATCAAATCTCCACGCTTAGTGGGTAGTTGAATAATTTGATCGGCTCGTTTTAAACAGTATTGTTTACTTTACAGCCTTTGGGGGGTTAATGACCATGTCCCGGATATCCTCGGCATTATCTTACGAGATGGCCACGACCTGAGCATGGGGTGTAGGCGTACACCTGTCAGTGTATAACTCTAGAATTGTGGTGTGTCTATTGATCTTTAACCCGGATACGTTCTGGGCTACTGAACGCATAAGTAACATGTAAATCGTTCACAAGATTATAATATTAAATAATTCTCCCAAGTTAAAAAGATTAATTTTGCCTCTGTGCATTTTAATCAATGTGTCAAGATATTTTGTGCCACGTGCATTCAAAACAATTTACAAACTCTTTTTCCAAAATGAGTCAGTTGAATGTATTTACCAGTGTAAACTGACATATTTTCCAAAAAGGCTAAATGCAGGTACTATACGAAATTGGCTGGATATTTCTCCTTAGCATCAATAGAAGTCTCGCAAGCTTAAGATGCCTAAAAGTCTGTTGAACCATAAACAATATTTTTATCATTCGATCCTACTGTGGATAAACACCGGATAATTGTGACTTTGTTTACAATAAATAAATTCGGTTGTATCTTATTTTAAATTTGCTTCCGCTGTGCATTATTATTATATTGTGTTGTTTGACTATTACGTTGCCAACCATGACGTCACGATACTCCCCCACCAGGCCCACCGGTGACACGTGGAAATCGGGGTGTGACAACTTTCTTTTCTTGAACTTTAGGTTCTTGAACCTTCTGTTCTTTGGGCTTGACGTTGACTGGTTTCTTTGCCATTCTTTGAGATTCAACCCTCGATCTTCCCATTGATCTCCTTGGGCAATCTCTGGCAATATGTCCTCTGATTTGACAATTATAGCATCTTCTCTTCTCATAACTCCAATTCTGGCAGTTAACATCAATGTCCCCTCTCATACCACAAGTGTAGCACACTCTGTTATCGTACCATTCACCACTTTCACACCATACACTTAGATCATAACATTGTCTGGCTTTGTGGTAATCATCACTCTTCTTGAAAACTGGTTTTGACTTTGAAGCACTGTGGTCAAACCTGCACCACTTATTACCAACATTTTGTAAGTTTTCATTTTTAGATTTTTGTGATTTTTGATAATGATTGGATGACTTATCTGATGAGCTTTT
This sequence comes from Helianthus tuberosus, assembly GCA_030545235.1. Classification (NCBI taxonomy): domain Eukaryota; kingdom Viridiplantae; phylum Streptophyta; class Magnoliopsida; order Asterales; family Asteraceae; genus Helianthus; species Helianthus tuberosus. The sequence continues at coordinate 72,266,721 of CM060371.1, read as the reverse complement.
ATTTTCATTTTTAAAATTTTTCAAATTTTTAACTTTTTGTTTCTGTTATACACTCTTCTTAACAGGTTTTTGTTTAGAACATTCACCTGTTTCAGTAGATTGCAAAACAGTATTTTTAAAATTTTCTTGTAAATCTAAAAATAATTTTCTTTTCTTTTCTTTTTCATCATCAGATATTTCATCACAATCTTCAATTTTGACTTTGTCAAAATTTGTGACATTGTCACTTATTGGAACAGAATTGATCGGTTTTAGACAGGGAAAATTCAAACTATCTGATGAAGTCACAAAACCTTTCAACTTCTTTTCAAGTTCATCAATCTTGTTTCTTGAATTTTCAGCTTCGTTTTCAAGCTGAGATATTTTTTCAAGATGAGACTTGATTGATTTTTCATTCACAATTTTGTTCTCTTCAAGAACAAATTTTTCATTTTCCAAAACTCTTATCTGATCTTGAAACTTTGTTTCTTTTTCTTTTAAAACTTTATTTTCTAATTTGATCCAAGAAACATTTTCATTTTCACTTTTAATTTTTACAAAATCTTTGTTTTCTAATGTTAAACTCTCAATATTTTTCAAAAGTTTGTCATTTTCAGATTTTAGTTTTTCGCAGTTCAATCGCAACTCCAAAATCTGTTCATCATCAGCTTTCTTCTCGTCTTTCAAAGCTTTGTTTTCCAATGTCAAACTCTCTACATCCTTCAAGAGTTTCACATTTTCTGCTTCTGATTTGTCGCATTTCGAGCATTTTCCATTCATCTCTCCATCATCAGTTTCTTTCTTTGTTTCCTGTGTTCCTTTTCTAATCCTTTTGATTAATTTAAGAAACTCAACCAAACCTATATTTTCTGAGTTTCTTTCTATTTCATCTATTAACTCTTTCTTTTTCTTTTTCTCTTCTTCATCTCCCCACCATTTTCTTTGCCAATAATCATCTTCCTCTTTGTACTCCTTGATTATGGCTTCGATATCAAGCGTTTTGTCATCAACTGCAATATTTCCATATTCATCAAGATAACACTCTCTGTTCGGATCCCATCTATTTGCTCTCTTCGCTTCCAAATAGATACGAGATATTCTAATTATTCTGTTTTCAGCCAGCATTTTTCTGTATCTATATTTCTGCTCTTCATTTCTATCGTCTTTCCACGGAATAGGTTCGTCGTTTTTCGCCATGAATTTATAACCTTGAATTACCTCGGAATATTCTGCAAACAAACAAACAAGCAATCAGTTCAAACAATATCCAATAATCTGAAATACACCAACACTTGATTGTAGTGAAATGATCTTGCTGCGAAAAAATTCACTTTCGAGTGAAATATGACACTTGGGCGAAATCAGATTTTAACCAAGTATTCCCTTATAAATGAAATAAAAAATAACACTATAAGCGAAATTAGACTTTAAGTCTTTAGAACGAAATCAGGTTTACTTTTATGACTCAAAAGCAAAATCAACAACTTGTCACAAAAAGCGAAATCATTCAATGACTGATAAGCGAAATCAGTATTTTGACATAAAAGCGATATAGCACTTTGTCCCTATAAGCGAAATAGGTGATGTCCCAATAAGCGAAATCAGTAATGTCACTTTAAGCGAAACCACTCTTTGTCACAAAAGCGAAACCTAAGATGTCCGAATAAGCGAAACTTGTATGTTCGAAAAAGCGAGACCTTTGTGTTCGTAAAAACGGAACCTCTTCGAATACCGAAAAAGCGAAACCTGGTTTTTACCCAATTTTTACCATTTTTAAGTCGAGTTTTAACCTGAAACTTTCTAGGGTTTGTTATTACTGTATTTTACACGTTATATTAAAAAATCAGACAGTTTCAACCATAGGAACTAGTGTAAATCGAAAAAGTATGAAAGAAAGTGAGTAGAAGTAAGAGAATTTGTTCGATTCAGCTGTAATAGTATGAACTCCTCGTCCTGAAGCTCTGATACCACATGTTGGACCGTGTTATGACCCTGAAAAGTCAGTCAAAGCAGTTCATCTTTGTGTACAAAGGCGGAATCAGTGTATACAAAGTTACAACAACTTTTCTCTTTCAAATTCTTCTTTATTGATGCTTTCTGATTACAAATTGACAGAGTTTCAGCACCATAAGCATGGCCAGGTTCCGCTCATCCGTCCATACATGAATGATCTGATCAGGTATTTATAGTGTTGCAGGTTTCGCTCTTATGGCAGTCCATATGAGCGAAACTACCGACTGACAAATAAGCTGACCTACCTGATGACCATATAAGCGGAACCACCTATGTCCTAATAAGCGAAACCTATACTAAACATATATACATAAGCGAAATAGCATCTAAATGGTTTCGCTTCAAATGACACCTATGTCATTATAAGCGAAATCACCTATAACATCTCAAATCCTGTTTTTCAACTCCGATCTAACCTAACTTGACCTAAGACTCAATACAGACGAAGTCAACAGACATTCCGTGCACCAACAAAATACGCAATAACACGCATTTTGGCCGAAACTACGACTCGTCACTGAGCCTAGATAACGTGGTAATCAGTAGGTATAGTCACTAGGGACTATAACCATCGTGATTACGCTCACGTTATGAAGTTCAAACGAACTTCGAATTGACCATAAACTGGTCAATGCAGAAAGTCAAACAAAGTTTGACTTTTAACGCTAAAAGAATAAAAAGAACGAAGGAACACTTACAAAGGGTCCCCGAAAGCTTTGATCTCCAAGTAATCTCAGGTAGGAAGTGTATGAACACAACCACTTAGAGAAAAACTCAGATTTCAAGTGGGTTTTGAGTTGTGATGTTGGTGGGTATTTATAGATGTGGTAGAACCGTTAGGATCGTTTATCGAATAACGTGCTTCAATCTCATCCATACACTTGTTGAAATACCCATGGAACACCCAATTGGCCCCTCATTATACTGAAGAGGCAAGTGCAAAGGGATTAGGAGGGGGTAACAGCTGTTTAATCTGATCTGCTGTTCTGGGGACCCCTTACGGACCGTAAGGGTGATGGCTTACGGTCCGTAAGCCAGCTACTTTGCAGAATTGGCAGATTTGGTCCTTGTTGGTGTTTTGAGTTATTTCCGATATGTTTAAGGCCCGTTAACCCCATTTGAAAGCTCTAAAATGAAGTTAAATTATAGAGAACTTAAAATGTGCTGAAAAATATCTCGGATGTCGGTTCGTTTGGCCGTACGGTTGCGTTGTTTGGTTAATTACGACGGAAGTCGTAACGGACGCAAAAACGGTCCAAATTGCGCGATGAATGAATTTTTGACAAGCCAAACACTAAAGTATAATATTATAATGCTCACATAAATTTTTGGATGTCCGGATGTATTCAGAACGTAAGTTATGCGCGAAAGTGCAAACTTGTGCACTTTTTGACGCTTTTAGTCCCTGAATGAGCCAAAAGTTTATTTTAGCACACCGAACCCCTCAAAGCCTATTTCTAAGCTATGTAAAGGATATTTAGGGTATGTTTAACTTATGGTCATGTTCCGGAATGTTTGTTACAGTTCAAATTGGCATACTTTCGCAGTTTGTCAAATTTAGTCCCTGTAAGCGAATTAACTTGATCTCGGCATACCAAACCATCCAAAACTTATTTCTAAGTTATGTAAAGGTTATAAAATTCATTTTAAGCCTATTTCACTATTCCAGAGTGTTCGTTGCATTAAACTGGTTATATTTACGCATCAGTGCGCGTATAACCTTCCAGAAAGCGATTTAGAGCCCGAAATCGAACAAGAATTGATATGTGCAAATGATACACATATTTGTACAAATACCAAGTATGAAATACAATATCTCATTGATTTGGTATTTGTTTGATGGTCACGGAGGCACAGTTGTCCCATTTCCCTCAATGGATATTCTTCAGAAACGAAAATGAACGGAATGAGTCATTTTCCTCAATGGGTATTCTTCAGAAAAGGAAATGAAGGAAAAAGAAAAACCAGGGATATTCATTTCCCTCGATGGATATTCTTCAGAAACGAATATGAATGGAATGAGTCATTTTCCTCAATGGGTATTCTTCAGAAACGGAAATAAACTAAGTCAACTCTAGACACATGACAAAACTTGCTGTGGTTTCTGTGCATTGAATTCCATAATTATGTATGCATCCATAATTACGTAATTCCTTGCACAATCCGCAAAGTTTGTTTTGTAATGTGAAGGGGAAGAAAATCAAACCTGTGATGAGTGTGAGTAGACTATTATAGGGCCCTTTTAATTAGATCGACAAATGATCTCTTTAATTAGACCACCAAGGAGTCTTTTCAGCTATATCATCACATGATATTCCTAACCAGATTTTTGGATCAATCTGTTTAACTAGACCACTCAAGGGGTCGGATTATGGAATAGTACATTATAATCCAAGGGTCTTTACTATTACGTAGAAGCCCATTAAGGATTTAAGGTAGTACCTTTGGATATCCTACTATGAATCCCTTATACGAAGATATGAAAGATTCTACGAGGATTTGGATAACAAAAACTTTGATCACACAAAAACATAAAAGGGAACACATAAGCACATAATCAAATATTTGTTTAATTTGACCTTTAATTTGTTATCTTCGGACACGGATATTTGAAGCACACCAGGAATCCAATCCGTGGATTTCATTTGGCACTTTAATCATTTTCAAGAATCTATCTATGAAGATTGGATGATCTTCTGAAAATTCGATTTTGTTTTCAAAGAAACGTAATATTCGAATTAAGGTACACAACAATTTTAGGATTTACGGAAATACCCTTAGGCACCCTATTCAGGATTTATAGTGGTATATTGGGTATTCGTCCAGAGTTGTAACTTGCGCCTTGTACTTCGTTTCTTTGGAAGAAACGGGTACTTCGGATTTTCGTGGAAAACGCAAGAGATCATAAAATAGAAGGATTTTGGGGGTAGTCTGTTCTTCAAGGAATATGATTCCCTGATTGTCGGTATTGTAGGGGATATGTTGTTTATACATGCAACCACATAAATACATTGCAATGTAAATAAAAGATTTATTTATAAACAACGATAACAACTGTTTCATGGACTTTGACAACAAAAGAAAATAATACATAAGACGTGATTATTTCTAAACGGTGTTGTCTTCTAGTCGGTCAGATGCTCATCCCTGTGCTGGATTTGCATTAGCAAGCTTTGGGCAATTTCTTCGGAAATGACCCATCTCGCCACAGTTGTAGCAAGAACCTGGTGGAAAACGAGCTTGAGCAGGATTGTTGTCAGCTTGATTTGGTGCAACTGCAGCTCGGCAAACTCTTGCTGTATGACCTATAAGTCCACAAATTTGGCATTTGCGACACTTCACACTAGCATGATGATGAAGGTTACATTGGTTGCACAAGGGTGCAGTTCCGTTGTATAGCTTCCTAGCAGGGGGTTGAGCTGGTTGGTTGAGGGCAGCTTGATCATTGTGAGCAACCACGACGAAGTTCTGGGAAGCTTTTCGCTTCCTTGACTTCTTGGAGGATTCAGTCTGTTCATCTTTGGGTTTCGATTCCTCGATTGGTTTCTTATCACCTTTTCGGAAAAGTTTACCTTTCTTAATTTGAGATTCAGTCAAGGTAGCAGATAGCTCGATGGCCTGCCTAACCGTAGTGGGGTTACTACCAGTCACAATGTCTTGTACTGGGTCAGGGAGGCCATCAATGTACTTTTCGATTGCCTTATCCAAAGGCGTAACCATATTCGGGCATAACAGACTTAACTCCTCATAACGATCCGTGTAGGCTCGATGCTCACCGCTATCTTACTTAAGATCGTCGAATTATGTTTCCAAGGCCCTGATCTCGTGACAAGGACAGAATTCCTTCATCATCAGAGCTCGAAGCTCTTCCTACGTTTGAGCCAGTACCACATTGGCACCCTTATCTCTCAGCACACCATTCCACCATGTCAAAGCTCGTTTCTCAAAGACACTAGTTGCGAATTCTACCTTTCGCTCATTTGGGCATTGAACATGCCTGAAGGTGCTCTCTAGACTCTCGAACCATTGCAGAAGTGCAGTCGCTCCATGAGACCCAGAAAACATTGATGGCTTAGCCGAGTTGAACGTCTTGAAGTTGCAGGGGGGCATTATTGTTGTTGAGAGCTTGGTTACATTGAGCAACGATGTTCGGGATTGCATCAGTCATTTGCTGCGTAATGACAGCTGCCAGCTCTTCAATAGGTACCTGATTTTCACGTCAAAGGGAAACAAGAGAGAAAACAAATGAAATGGCATTGGGTAAAAATAGGATGCTACAATTACTGACCAAAAATCATGGGTGACGGTCATTTGTTTGAACCACGAAGAAAACAAACGACGCACAAAGGCTGAATCAAAGTAAATAGGTCCTCACAATATATCGCGAAGACATGCTCGCCTATAAGTGGACACTCACCCCAAGAGTTCCCAGGTAAGAGTGACTGGTCCGATACTGCGGATTTGTACGAACACTCTAGCCTTAGACAGAAAGCTCAGGGTACAGGCACCCACCCTTCCAGTTTGCACGTGTTCACATTATTTAGACCCAAACTTTGACGAGATTTTGAAAGCTTTGAAGGTTCAAAACCTTATAATAAATCATCCTAGAACAGATGATTAGTTTTCAAAGCAGATTCGAATTTTGTGTTCTTATTGTGGTTGTTGCCTAAAGATAGGCAACGGTATTGTTTTATGACTAAACGCATGTAAACTCGCGTTAGGGTCCTAGGAAGGTTATAGTCTAGGTCAAAGAATTACTAGTAACCTAATTCCTTATAACCATTGGCTCTGATACCAACTTTTCTGTCACACCCCGACCACGTAAAACAACAAAACGTGGCGGAAACGTCGGGGAGTGTTGTAACAGAATCATTGTTTCACAACCATGGATTAAACAGTTTCGTTTTATTAAATTAAACGTATTACATTACATTGGAATTAGAAACAAAACAAGAACAAATAGACTTTCATTTTTATTAAGTCACTAAGGCCTCGTCCATTCCTATGTGAGCGTACACAAAAATCATCATCAAACATCATCAACTATGGTACCTGAAACACACGTGAAAATACGTCAGCATAAAAATGCCGGCGAGTACATAGGTTTTATATAAGTGTCAGATTCATAGCTCGTTTTACATGTTGCAATATTTATTTAAAAACCTTGTTTTGAAAAGTATAATATTGCGACATAATTAACCAACTCAAATCAAGTTAGTTATAATTTGCAAAATCTCGTAGCCATGATTCTTAACTCCAAAACATTTGTTTTATTAAATCAAATTGTAAAATCTCATAAAAACTCGTTAATAAAACTCATATGGTTTATATTATTCAGAAAACATCCTTGTGTGACATTGTTTCGAAATCGTTTACCCAAGTGATCTAGATAACGCAACGATATATAATGTGTTAATAGCACTTATATATAGGAAGTACCAGCGGCGTATCCACCATGCTTTTAACACATTACACCCGCCCCGTTACCTAATCACTTCCCTAACCCAATGGCTTAAACAGTTACAAATGGTTCACATAAATCAAATGGTTACAAACAGTTCACATAAATCCAATGATTACAAATGGTTCATATACATCAAATGGTTACAAATGGTTCACATACATCCAATGATTACAAATGGTTCACATACATCCAATGATTACAAATGGTTCACATACATCCAACGATTACAAATGGTTCAAAACGTAAAACAATTGTGCTAGAAAGTTAAATGAACATACATAGCAAAACTTAATGAAATCATGTACTAATAGTGTACTAATGAACATAGCAAGTATATGATATGAAAACATGGAAAGCACGAAAATAACAAGTAGGCAAATGTGTTTCACCCCAAAACGTTTGGAAAACAGTAAAAGAGGGGTCTATGTACTCACTTGAGATTGCTTAATAGTATTTAGATAACCACCAAGCAACGCTAGAAGGATCACGGAATCAAACGATATAGGTAACTATGTTAATAAACGGACCTAAGTCGGAGGATCAGATAAAATGTGGTTTTGTAAACCAAATGAGTGTAAGAACTCATGTAATATGGTTTAAAAAAGCTCACATTCTAAAACGGAACCTATCCTAAGTGCTTACGACCCATTACGACTTGTTTAGGTAGCTTATGCTACCTTAACGTGTCGTTCGCGTAAAAAAGCGTTCGGACCGCCTAACTAGTCCTATGATAAGTAAAACATGCCTTAACATGTCTAATATTGTTTCCAAATCAGTTTAGATGTCAAAAATTATGTTACATATGCTTAAAATGAATTTTGGCGTTAAAAGGACATTTTGGTAATTTCCTAAGGCATATAACTACCTATCATACAACTAACTAAACGACGTGACCATAAGGTATAACCTCGGAAGGTTATTCCCTATGCAACTATGGTCACCTAATGTGTTTGGTCGGATCCTAATGATCGACCAAACGGGTCGGGTTCGAAAGTATAAGCGGTTGTTTAGACCGCTTACCTTTACGACCCTATATAAGCACTAAACCTAAAGTGACGAGCTAAACATGTTAAAACATGTTTAACGAGGTTTGAAAACAGGTTTGTTATCAAAATAAACGGTCTTGTTACCTAAAAGTAGTTTGGTTACAAAATACGCAAGCATACGCATTTTGGCCTTAACTACGACTCGCCACTATGCCTAAATAACGTGGTAATCAGTAGGTATAGTCACAAGGGACTAGAACCATCGTGATTACGCTCACGTTACGAAGTTCAAACGAACCTCGTGTTGACCATAAATTGGTCAAAGTTGAAAGCCAAACAATGTTTGCCTTTCACGCTAAAACGCGTAAAAGAACGAAAGAGGACTTACAACGGGTCCAAGCTATGGAGTTTAGATCCGATTACTCTCAGGTATGAAGTGTATTCCTTCAACTTAGAGAGACAAATTAGATCAAATGTGAGTTTTGAAGCAATACGGGTGGGGCATTGATAGGAAACCCAAGACCGCTAGGATCGTTCATCGAAAACCGAGCTTCGATCTGGACCTTACATGTGTGCCCATGGTTTTAGAATACCATGGGTACCCCAAAACAAGCCCCTAGTTTCATTAAAACCATGTACAAATGAGGGGAACAGCTGGAACAAGCTGGAAATAAGATTTTCAATTTTGGTCCCTTTCTAAGATAACTATGTCAGATTGTCAATTTTGGTCCCTGAATGTGCAAAACATGGTTTTTGATGCATTTTTGACATGTTTAAGCCCCTTTATCCCATTTCAAGGCTCTAAAATGAAGTGAAAGTATAGGGAAAATGAAACATGCTCAAAAATATCTCGGATGTCGGTTCATTTGGTCGTACGGTTACGTTGTTCGGTTAATTACGACGAAACACGAACGAATGCGAAAAACAATCCAAATTACGCGACAAATGGAATTTTATCATGCCAATCACTAAAATAAAATATTTTAATGATTACATAAAGTTTTGGATGTCCAGATGTATTCAGAACGTAAGATATGCGCGGAAATGCAAACTTATGCACTTTTTGACGCTTTTAGTCCCTGAATGACTAAAAAGTTTATTTTAGCACACCGAACCCCTCAAAGCCTATTTCTAAGCTATCCAAAGGATATTTAGGGTATGTTTAACTTATGTTCATGTTCCGGATTGTTCGTTACAGTACGAATCGGCATACTTTCGCAGTTTGTCGAAATTAGTCCCCGTAAGCGAATAAACTTGATTTCGCCACACCAAACCCTCCAAAACTTATTTCTAAGTTATGTAAAGGTTATTTAAGGTATGTTAAGACTATTTCACTATTACGGAGTGTTCGTTGCATTAAACTGGTTATATTTACGCATCAGTGCGCGTATAACCTTCCAGAAAGCGATTTAAAGCTTGAAATCGAACATGAATTGATATGTGCAAACAATACACGTATTTTTACAAATCCCAAGTATGAAACACAATATTTCATAAATTTGGTATTTGTTTGATGGTTGCAGAGGCACAGGTTTCACAGGCAACCTATAAATACCCCCTGTCACATCACCAAAGTAATGTGACAGCTCTCTCTCGTTCGACCAGCGTTCCAGCCCACTTTTCTCTTGATTTCTCGCGATTCTTGTAAGTTTTCAACTCAAATCTTGTACTTCTATGATCTATACACACTTCTTCATCATTTTCACCTTTGGATCTCCACTTTTAACCGTGAAATCAGCGGATTTGAGGTGTTCTAGTGTGATGGCATCATGGAGTTCTTATGAACTTCTAGTTTTGGCATTAATCCACCAAGAACAACTCAGATCTACAGGATTTCCACATGATTTAACACTATTTTCATCTAGATCTAAACTTTTTCATGATTTAAAGGATTGAAAGAGGGTTTCTAACTTTCTTTCAACTCTTTTACACTCAATGCACTCAAAACCGATAGGATCGGAGCTAGTTCAGGCCTTCTACTCGTTTCCTAGTGAAGTATCGGTCCAAGATATGATTCCTATCAACGAGACTACCGACTTCGGGTTGAACATGAACAACCGTCATGAACAACTAACTGATTCGGATTGGGGTGATTCACGTTCGATCGGATAACCTGGGTCTGATGGGGTTCCTGTTGTTTAATACATTGTCACACCGTCTCAAGCAAACCTTAAAACTTATCAAAATCAGCAAGTTCAAAACGATCAGATCTTCGGGACGGATTGCCGTCCGATCGGATTGCCATCCGATAGAACCACAATCCGATCGGATTGCACTTGGACTTCAACACTTAAACTTTTCATAATTTTGAAAGATCATCAGTTTCTAACGGATTGCCATCCGATCGGAAGACCATCTGATCGAATAACAATTCTGCCGTGAACTCATTCTCACAAAGTGTCCTGCCGATCGGATCGCCATCTGATCGAATGACCGTTCGATCGAACGACCTGAAAGGTAGAGATACTTCTCTGTTTTCAAAATGCTGCAACGAAAACTTCAAAGTCACATCATACGCAAACACATCCATCCCAAACGAATTCCAATCCGATCGAATGGCCATACGAACGGATTGTCATTCGATCAGATGACCATTCGTTCGGATTGTCATCCGATCGGATGACCATCTGTTCGGATTGTCATCCGATCGGATGACCATTCGTCACTTTGTTCACTTGCACCGATTTACGCGCCGTTCTTTGCTTATGCTATCGTTAACTGTTCAGGCTAATCTCTCAGTGCTCCCTTCAATCCAAGAGAGTGTTTAAGTTATTAAGCACGATCTGTGAGTATACTCGATCCCTTTTTGCTTTACACACTTTTGGGTGTTACATACGTTATTTATTCTAAATCACATCGATCACACAATGCAAACACTTTATATGCTAACCGTTACTGCATGTTATACGTGTCACTAGATGAATGCTTGTATGTTATGTTAACACAGTGATTGTTTCCTGACGCCTTAGCAACGATAGTACTATAGTTTGGACTCAGCACCTGTCGTGGACAAGGGCTGTTAAGGTTATTTCTTCACGTATCACAGTGGTGATATGTGTTGTGCATTCTACAACTCACAGTCATGTCTGTGCATATTTCATTGTCGATAACCTACTTGCTTCACATTACACATGTTACATGCTGGTTATGCGTAAACGCTTTCGAACTCTATTATTGCTATTAAACTTGAATGCTCACCTTTACACTATGTGTATTGACCTCTATTTTAACGTATGTGACAGGTGTTTAGGATGTTGTGCTTTACCTGCTTTCGTGGAATCAAGTAGGAGTGAGAGTCTAGAAACAAACAAACAATTTAAATCTGAGTTGTCGAAACATGATATTTGTCTTTGAGATATTTAGTCTGTAATAACTATTTTCTTTGGTATGTTATGGTATTGGACATAATATTTAAATATCTGGTAATTTAGTTGTTATGCATTTCTCCTGGACAATCTGTTTCGCTCAGTGTCGTGCCCCGATGTTTCCATCATCGGTTAGGGTATAACAGTAGGAGTGGGGCTAGGTGTGGGTGTAGCGGGGACGTCAGAGGAGGCATCATCAGCAGGTTAAGACTCCAGGCCAACGGCCCGCAGAGCAGATGAAGTCACTGACTCTCTAGAATCAGAGTCAGAATCAGGGGATATGTCTACCATTGAAACTACAGGTGAAGCAACCTCTAGGATGGTTATATCGTAGACCTCCCCTAAGCCGAGGTCCTAGTCAGGATGGTCCACCTAAAACACCGAGACACCGTCGTCGTCTAGATCGATGATGAAAGGCCGATCCTCGTGAGGGATAGCAGCGAGTGCAAAGGTTAGAAAAAGGTATGATCTCAACAGTGTGCGTACCCTCAGGGTGACTCATGTGATTAAAATACAACATATAAATTGTATCAAATACGGCGTAAAAGCACCCCCTTTTTAGTACTAATGTTGGAAAAAGCTCGTGTTTTCGTTCCCTTTTTATTTTTATGGTTAAAAGAGCTTAAATTTGCAAAAGGAGCAAAAAGACAGCAAAAACCAACATAAAAGTAAAGACAGGAGGAATTGCCGCAACTCGCCAAGCCCCGATTCACATCCAAACCACAAAATAGCAAGAACAGAAAACTAACACGGGGTCGTGCTACCCTTCTGTAACACCTCGTAAAATCACGACCAATATAATGAAGACACGTGTCATGAGCTTTAAACGTATAATGGATTAAGTATGAGGGACCAAAGTTGACAAACAAAGAAAGTATATGTGTAAAAGGATTCAAAGTGTCAACATACGATAATTATACCTTTCAATAACCTTACACGATGCTTATACCTTTAAACGAATGAATTATGAATCATATGAAGCCGTTTGTGGAAGAAAGTGAAAGTTTACAAACCGCAAGGGTTAAATGTGTCAACATGTTTAAATTATACCTCTGAGAGACCTTTCATCAAACCCGAAGCTTTGTAACGATTAATTATACTCCCAAGAATAAGTGATAAAAATTTCACAAGGTTTTGACATCGTATGAAGAAAATACGTTAACAATCGTAAGTGAGGGGTTAAAAGCGTCAACGTTGAAATTCAGGACTTTTCGGTGATCGTATATCTAACCGGGGACTTAACAAAGTTTTTTTATGACTCAGAGTCCTTAAAAGTCAAGTTTAGGGGTTAAACGTGTAATAAAAGCAAGTTAAAACATGTTTGGAAGGACTAGGGACCAAAACAGCAAATCCTGAAACTTTGTAACCGGAACCCAGCATTCATACCGGCCGCGTAAGACCTCCCAGGTCTCTTACGCGCCCCGCCTGAAAGTCACCAGCGTCCAAAAACATGCACAGGTGCCTGTTCAGTCTGTTACACCGCCTTACATGAATGGTTTTCGATCCCAGGGGCTGCACCAGTGGTATTTCATGCATAGGGGGCACTTGGACTCATCTGGGATCAATCCTAGACTTGTGTGTTAAGATCTCATGCATTCTAAGTCCCTATATAAAGAGTTCTAGTTGCAAACATGAACTTGTCACTTGGAAAATCATTCAAACTGAATTTCTGGAGCTCTCTGGACCTCAAGCAAGATTCACTAAGCTTCTAAATCACGCTAAGTACTTCATTAAGCTTCCTTAACCTCCCTAATTCGTGTTTTATTAGTGTAATGGCCTAAAGTCAAAGCCGTCGTAGTTAAGCTTTGACTTAGTGATTAATCACTAATGGTCCAGTCATTTCTCGAATTGAAAGTAGCTATGAGTTGGTAATTATGTGGGTAATAAACCCTTAAAAGGTCACCCTCTGATTTCCACTCTAACTAGGTCAATTGTCGGGTCAAACTTAATTATAAAAAGTCAACAGAAAGCTAACTTTTGAATAAACATATAATTAACAATGTAAAAGCCATGAAACCTGTTTTAACACTTGTATAACTTGGTAATTAATGTAAGAACATGTCTAAGCATGTTCAACCCGACAATATTGTGTTTAGACTCGGTTCGGAACCGAAAATCGCAAAAGAAGACTTTTGCTTTGACTTTCAGTTCTGATCGGATTTAGCATAGTTTAGACATGCCTTAAAGTTCCATTAGAACCAGGTTATAGGTTAGTATAACCCTCTGAGGTTATACAACTTGGTTCCTTATTTATCCGATTCATTTGCATGTTTCCGTTATATGCCTAAATGTTGACCATTATGCCATTTTCACCTTAAAACGAGATTTTTGAAAATGCAAGAGAACAAAACCTTTGTTACTGATTTATAAACTTGTCCTAAAAATTTGACATCAGTATGAGGTCTAGATTAGGAGTTATGCTCAATACCGTAATTAAGAAGATTTTTATTAATTAAACGACATAATTAGCATAAAGCCTGTCTAAACCCAATTTTTGACACCAAACTTTTTACCCACTTATGTAATATAATATTTTGGGATTTTTAAAGATTTTTATTTATTTTTAAACTGATCATATCATAGGGTTCTAGGTTTGATTCGGTAATTGTCGGTTATACCCTTTTCTTGAATAAAATGAGTTTTACATCACATATTGATACCAAATCTTTTCCTACTGATTTATATGATAAATAAAATATTTTAAGCCTTCTGGAATGATAGAAATATCAGCTTTTCTTATATAACCCGAAAATCGCTTAAAAGCGATTTTTTACGCGTTTTAAACGCATAGTATGAGTTAAAACTATTTTAAACATATATGACTTAATACCTACTGATATTTTAGTAAAATTTTTATACTTTAATAGTAAGATAAAGTTTTAAACTCCGATTTCTAGTTTTGACCTTTAAAGCTTATGTGAAATTACCAAAATGCCTTACGGAGCATAGTTTGGTTATATATGATAAAATTTCACATATGGGCAATACCCTATTGATATGACCTGCAAAAATAATTATTTTTACTGATCATGTCAGACCTGAACCTCAGATTAATATTTAATCTCTTTTATAACCTTTAAAATGACCAAAATACCCCTACAGGGCTTAATTTGAGTTTAAATCCATTTTGGGCATAACGGAAGATATTTTACTGATATTGCAAGATATTTAAGGCATATTAACTTAGGAAACCTGTTCATGAATCATTTGTTTACCCGTTATGCATTTTTCGCATTCGGTGCGGTTTATGTAACTAGTTTGCATAAATTAATCGAAACGGGTCAAACCTTATCTCAAAATCCAGAATGTGTTTAGTTTACCCCTATTATACAAGTCTTCAAACTTGTCGGGTCTAAATCACATTCTATTCCGGTCTTCGTTTAGTCTTGAGTTTTGAACCGTATACCTGTCTTTAATACTAAGCGGTCTAAGTTTAAACTTAAGTAAGACCCGTTAGGAATCTAATAGGTTATTAAAACCTTCGTTCCAGATTTAGGAGCCCAGTAAAAGATAACTGCATTTGCTGACTTGTACGTCTGAGATAAATTTGTACAATTTGCTCAGGTAAATACTTTTAACTTATTTTCCATTATACGGGCTTGGGATACGGTATTATAATAATACTGCTTGGTCGGGTGTGTAATTATTTAAATCGGATTGTGATTAGTATATTTACGTAACCCGTTTTAATTTGTTTTGTTTGGTATATGGCCTTTGGGGGGTTAATGACCATGTCCTGGATATCCTCGGCTCATTCATTGAAATGGCCACGACTTAAGCACGGGGTGTAGGCATACACCTGACAGTTGCGTATGTAGAAAAGTATTCGACAATAAGGTATTCCTTGTGGGCATTATACTTGTGGTGTGTCAGTTAATCTTGTCCGGCTCTTCTAACCGGCCCTGACGGACGACAAACATTTAAATTTGTATACAAGATTATTTTTAAATAATTGTCCCAAGTTATAAAAGATAATTTTGTGCCTTGTGCATTCAAATCAATTTTCTTAAACATTTTCAAAATGAGTCGGTTAATTGTATTTACCAGTGTAAACTGACGTATTTTCCAAAAAGGTTAAGTGCAGGTACTAGACGAAATAGGCTGGCTACTCCTGAGTGAATAAATAAAAGTTTTGCAAGCTTGGTCACTTAAAAGTCTGTTGAACAATTATCTTCTTTTATTTGATCCGCCTGTGGATCCTTTACATCTCGTGTAATACACTTGATATTACTTTTAATTCGGTTTGCATTGATTTTATCTTTCGACTTCCGCTGTGTATTAAACTGTGATAAATAATCTATGATGATATCAACTACGTCACGATACTCCCCACCGAGCCCACCGGTAATACGTGGAAATATCGGGGTGTGACAGGTTGGTATTAGAGCCAACGTTGAGTGAATTAAACACTAGCCTTTTTTGTTTAGTCTCAATGACACAGTTTGCACATTCCTCGACTTCTGAGTCTAGACAAAGAACTTAGGACTAATCCTAATTTATTTTAATTATGTCCTTTATTTTTGTTGTCCTTTTGTTTGTTTTGACAGGTTCAACAAAATGCCACCAAGGTTTCGTAGAGGAGGAAGAGGCAAGGGGCCATTCAACCCCCCCAACGATCACGAGGCCGGACCTTCCCACCGGCGACACCGTCTGTGACAATGAGCACGAGTCCCCAAGAAGATTGGAGGACATATTTGGAACCTGCGAGGCGGTCTGTCTCGCTAAGTTCATCACCCTCGTACCTTCATTCTTTCGGGCCGCAATCGGAGTACGAGCCCGAAGATTCGCATCACTCTTTCTTGCCATTGCGGCGGTCAACCTCGCATCGGGCCTTTCAGGACTCGACCCCATACTTCCAGAGCCGATTCAACCTGATAAACCAGGTTGAAGAACCAATGGGTCATAACCCATTAGGCCCCGAAGACCATTTCCCTGAAGCTCAGGGAATGAATATGGATGATGACCCAGATCCCGCCGCGCCACCATCTGGGACACCTACTCACCCCATCGAGATTTCGGATGGGTCGTCCTATCATGGATCACCTTATTGTGGTCCAGACAGTTATGAGGCACGGTTTGCCCAATACGTAGGAGATCAGGAGCATGGATTTCTGTGCGAGGGGGATTCCATTTCAGCACCCCTCAGCATTCGAGTGGCAGCCATTACCCGCCACTGTATGAAGACCCACAGATGGGTGGGCCTTCGAACCCTGTTTCTGATGTGGAGTCTGCGCCAGTCGCACCGCCACTAGTGGGTTATGATAACCCAATTCCTGCATACACAGGTGTAGAAGCGTATAACCCTTTTGAGCAGCAAGCCCATACTAACTACAACTACGCCGAGGCTGATCCATACCTGGTAGCGGCGAACTACAATGCTCTCCATCCTGAAGGACCCTATGGAGGTCCTTAGCAGACCGGATACCCGACCAATGGGTACCAATACCCGCCACCTCCTCAACCTCTACAGCTGCAGCAGCCACAGCCACCGCGAATCTAGCCGCCTCAGCAACAGGAGATTTTACAAAGGTTGAGCCAGGTGGAACGGGAGGTTCGAGAGGAGCGTAGAAGCCACCGGGGATCTCTTAAAGGTTTGGCGAGCTTAATCAAGGGAAAGAGCAAAAGGGATAATTAAATTCCTTATTTGTTTGTTTTGCATTTCTTTAATTTTCAATCTAGTCCCTGCGTGGACATCTATTTCTGTATCCAGTCCCTGCGAAATCTACCTTTTGCTCGTTTGGACATTGAACATGTCTGAAGGTGCTCTCTAAACTCTCGAACCATTGCAGAAGTGCAGTCGCTCCTTGAGACCCAGAAAAATTTGATGGCTTAGCCGAGTTGAACATCTTGAAGTTGCAGGGGGCATTATTGTTGTTGAGAGCTTGGTTACATTGAGCAATGATGTTCGGGATTGCAGCAGTTATTTGCTGTGTAATGACAGCTGCCAGCTCTTCAATAGATACCTGATTTTCGCGTCGTGGAGGCATTCTAAAAGGGGAAACCAGAGAGAAAACAAATGAAATGGCATTGGGTAAGAATAGGATGTTACAATCACCGACCAAAATCATGGGTGATGGTCATTTGTTTGAACCACGAAGCAAACAAACGACACACAAAGGCTGAATCAAAGCAATTAGATCCTCATAATGTATCGCGAAGACATGCTCGCCTATAAGTGGATACTCACCCCAAGAGTTCCCAGGTAAGAGTGACTGGTCCGATTATGTGGATTTGTACGAACACTCTAGCCTTAGACAGAAAACTCTGGGTACAGGCATTCACTCTTCCAGTTTGCACGTGTTCACACTATTTAAGACCCAAAACTTTGACGAGATTTTGAAAACTAAAAGAGGTTCAAAACCTAGTAATCAATCATCCAAAAACAGATGATTAATTTTCAAAGCGGATTCGGAATTGATGATCTCGTCGTGGTTATCACCTAAGGATAGGTGACGTGCATGTTTTAAGATCTAAACACAAGATAACTTGTGTTGGGGGTCCTAGAAAGGTTATAGTCTAGGTCAAAGCATTACTAATAACCTAATTCCCTATAACCATTGGCTCTGATACCAACTTTTCTGTCACACCCCGACCACGTGAGACAACGAAACGTGGCGGAAACATCGGGGAGTGTTGTAACAGAATTAATTGTTTCAAATCCATGGCAATTAAAGTTTCGTTTTATTAATCAAAAAAGAGAGTTTACAACATTTTAAACATGAAACAAAGAGTACATAACACAAATTAACTAGTTCTTGCTTCGTTTTAAGTCACTAAGGCACAAGTCTGCCTAGGTGTATCTTGATCAATCCTATGCATCATTTCTTGAAAACACATGTGAAAATAGGTACGTCAGCATAAAAATGCCTATGAGATACATAGGTTTTGTGAAAATAAGATTCATGACTTAAGTTTGAGAAAATGTTTAATAAAATTTAGCCATGGACCTTGTAAATTGATTTGTTTTTGTAAATCGTTTGAAAAGAAATAAGACCAGATAATATGTATAAATAAGAGAATAATGTATGGCTAAATGAATAACCAAGTAAAATGAGTTTGTATAAGATAAGTTGTTTGTAAAACAATGTCTTGTGAAAAGTATGTTATTTGTATAAAATGTTATATGTCTCAAATTGAAATGATTCAAATAACACTACAATATGTAATACCATACAAGCACTTATGTATAGGAAGTACCAGCAGCGTATCCACCATGCTTGTACCATATTACACACGCCTCATTACTTAAATCACTTACTCAAACCAAACCACCAAAGTAAAATGTTTATGTATAATCAAATGTCAAAATGTTTGTGTGAAAACCATGTCTAATGTCTATGTCTAATGTAAATCATGAATTGTGTATATCAATGTCAAAATGTTTATGTCTAATGTAAATCATGAATTGTGTATATCGATGTCAAAATGTTTATTGTCAAATGGTTCAAATAATGTAATATAATGTGTTCATATGTTGGATGAGCATATGCAACAAATTGTAATGTAAAACAATGTACTAAGTATGCACACAATGGACATACATAGCATGAAATGTAATGTAAAACAATGTACTAAGTATGCACACAATGGACATACATAGCATGAAATGTAATGTAAAACGATGTACTAAGTATGCACACAATGGACATACATAGCATGAAATGTAATGTAAAACAATGTACTAAGTATGCACACAATGGACATACATAGCATGAAATGTAATGTAAAACAATGTACTAAGTATGCACACAATGGACATACATAGCATGAAATGTAATGTAAATCATGTACTATAAATGTACTGATGAACATAGCAAGTATATGATGTGAAAACATGGAAAGCATGAATGTAACAAGTGGGCACATGCGTTTCACCCCAAAACAATTTGAAAACGGTAAAAGAGGGGTCTATTTACTCACTTGAGATTGCTTAGTAGTCCTTGAGTAACAACCAAACAATGCTAGAGATCACGGATATCAAACGGCACCTAATATAGGTAACTATGTTAATATATCGGACCTAATTCGGAGGATTGGGTAGAATGAGGGTTTGTAAACCAAACGAGTATGGAGACTCGTGTAATATGGTTTAACAAAGCCTACATACTAAATGAAACCTAACTTAAGTGCTTACGACCCATTACGACCCGTTTAGGTAGGTTATGCTACTTTAACGCGTCGTTTGCGTGAAACACGTTCGGACCGCCTAACTAGTCCTATGACAAGTAATATATGCCTTAACATGTCTAATATTGTTGCCAAATCAGTTTAGATACCAAAAGTTATGTTACATATGTTTAATATGAATTTTGGCGTAAAAAGGGCATTTTTGTCATTTACCTAAGGCATATAAACTACCTATCATACAACTAACTAAACGCCGTGACCATAAGGTATAACCTCGGAAGGTTATTCCCTATACAACTATGGTCACCTAATGTGTTTGGTCGGATCCTAATGATCGACCAAACGGGTCGGGTTCGAAAGTATAAGCGATTGATTAGATCGCTTACCCTTACGACCCTAGACAAGCACAAAACTAAAAGTGACTAGCTAAGCATGTTAAAACATGCTTAACTAAGTTAGAAAACAAGTTTGGTATCAAAACAAACGGTTTTGATACCTATAAGGAGTTTGGTTACAAAATATGTTAGACCGTGTTATGACCCTTAAAAGTCAGTCAAAGCAGTTCATCTTTGTGTACAAAGGCGGAATCAGTGTATACAAAGTTACAATAGCTTTTCTCTTTAAAATTCTTCTTTATTGATGCTTTCTGATTACAAATTGACAGAGTTTCAGCACCATAAGCATGACCAGGTTCCGCTCATCCGTCCATACATGAATGATCTGATCAGGTATTTATAGTGTTGCAGGTTTCGCTCTTATGGCAGTCCATATGAGCGAAACTACCGACTGACAAATAAGCGGACCTACCTGATGACCATATAAGCGGAACCACCTATGTCCTAATAAGCGAAACCTATACTAAACATGTATACATAAGCGAAATAGCATCTAAATGGTTTCGCTTCAAATGACACATATGTAATTATAAGCGAAATCACCTATAGCATCTCAAATCCTGTTTTTCAACTCCGATCTAACCTAACTTGACCTAAGACTCAATGCAGATGAAGTCAACAGACATTCCGTGCACCAACAGACTCCCCCTTGGATGTTGACGAAGTCTTTAGCTCCGAGTCTTCAGTCTTGGTCTTTTCTCTATCTCTGTCTTCTCATCATAAGCACTCTATCTTCATAGGTTTACAATCTTGTCCTAGCTCCATCTTCAGACTTCCCTTTGACCGTTGATCCAGACTCCCCCTTTCACAGACTCCCCCTCTCAGTATGCTAGAATCTGAGGTATTGATCTGGTTCAAGCTTTGACATTTAGCTTCCATGAGAATGATGAAGTCCAAAACCTGTTACCCTGCACATCCTCTACCTCAACATAAGTTTCACAAATTTATAACAATTGAATTTAATAAACTTACTGGTATACATCATTTATTCATCAATCTGTATAGTTACATCAAGTTCAAACTAATGACCTTGATTAACTAACCACACAATCTTTCAAAACATTTGTATATGACATTCAAAGTTTTCAACATATTCTCCCAACCCTCTAGTTCATCATGTTTAGCACTTGGAATTTTGAAAATCTGCTTTCCAACATCAGTTGTCGAAAATCTTTTTGTATTTTTCAAAACTTTATACTAAAACACACTAAAATCTTTTTGGATTTTTGTTTTTGAATGAAATATAGTAAACAAATATATACAAACAATATTTTTGTGAGTTTGTGTAAGAGGATCGTATCAGTTTATGAGACACATCACAAGCACCGTTAAGCTTTTGACATTTGAAGTTCTAAACGATTCACTTAGATTGTCAGTATACTGGTTCACTTAAATTTTCACACAAAGTTCAACTGCTTCGAGATACAAGTTTAATGTCTTAAGCACTTAAACTTAATCGCGTACCCCACCTCAGAATATACTCCCGTATCCAGATCCCAATATTCAGTCTTACAGGTAATTATAACACAAATGATATCTGTAAGGGGTTAATAATTTATGAAGAATCATGAGAGCTCAGGTCAGAACTACCGTTCAGCAGAGAGATCATGACTCAACTTTTGGATGTGTCCCCTTTAGAGGATCTTTTTTACAACAGCATTGCTAAGCAATTTTATTGTCTTATCATTTATGCTGAGGGTGATGCTATGTTTCAAGCATTTGCAGAAAGTATTATTCGAGGACTAGGTCAGAACTACCATTCAGCAGAAGTCCCGGAATAATACCCCAGATATCACTGAGTATAAAGACCTAGTATATCAGAAAAAGGAATCTTTCAAACGAGATTTCGAGGGTTACCCATATATCCGAGAGATGTTACCCACGATATAAGCAAGTTTGAATTTAGGTTTATATCTCGTCACAATCTACTGAATGTGCAAAAACCTACTGGCATATCATTAGTTAGACCATTTATCACTTTTGACATTTCATAGCTTTAGCATGCTGTGATAGTTCACTGATTTACTATCATTTCCTCTTTTGCACAACAAAACTCATTTTTGCTTTTTCAATGTTTTTTACATTTTCAAATTTTCTATTTTTTTTTTTAATTTTTCTCCCCCTAAAATCAAAATATGTTTCAATTTTGATTTTCAAGGAAAATTTGAAAACAAACTAACAACTGATATCGAATTACTTCAATTCGCCATCATCTTGGCATAAACAATCAGAACTCCCCCTGTCAACAAACTATTTTCCCATTATGATTTTAAAACACTTAAGTTTGTTTTAATTAAAATGGTTTTTTTTTCCGGAAAATTAGTTTTGTTGAACTAACAAACCAGTTGTTGGTTAGGGGATTACTTCATCACTTTGTTCCCCTTTAACCATTTTGAAAGATTTAACAGTTCAAGATTCTATCAACACAAACACTTGTAGAAAATCAAGTACAACTTAATGTCCCTGATTTACCACATGTAAGACGAAAAATCACCAGAGTGAAATTTCTCAAGAAATGTGCCGATTCATGTTCCACGCTTACCAACCTGGGAACTCCAGCAAGTCAGGTTTTTCTATTTGAAAAGATTCACCCAAGCCTGACCAGCCTTGGGTGATTTGGAATTCTTGTTCAACAATGATGGAAAATTTGCATCATCCATTGTTAAACCTGAATTCTCGGATTTTACCTCAACAACGGGCTCTTCTGGCTTTGACGAACCAGAATCATTGCCTGAAAGTGGCTTGTCTGACTTTGACACATCAGATTCATCGCCAACCATTTTCTTCTTCTTCTTTTCTTCTTTTGTCCTCAGATTTGTATCCGATGAATTCATCTTGCTTGACTTTGAAATCGAGTTAGTTGATTCATTAGAACTCTTAGTCAATCTGTCCGGTGAACCCGAAGATAAAATCTTCTCCAGATATTCTCTTGCTTTCTTCCTTTTCTTCCTCAGTCTGTCTTTCTGCCCCTGAGAAAGCTTCACTTTCTTTTCTTGAACTTTAGGTTCTTGAACCTTCTGTTCTTTGGGCTTGACGTTGACTGGTTTCTTTGCCATTCTTTGAGATTCAACCCTCGATCTTCCCATTGATCTCCTTGGGCAATCTCTGGCAATATGTCCTCTGATTTGACAATTATAGCATCTTCTCTTCTCATAACTCCAATTCTGGCAGTTAACAGCAATGTGTCCTCTCATACCACAAGTGTAGCACACTCTGTTATCGTACCATTCACCACTTTCACACCATACGCTTAGATCATAACATTGTCCGGCTTTGTGGTAATCATCACTCTTCTTGAAAATTGGTTTTGACTTTGAAGCACTGTGGTCAAACCTGCACCACTTATTACCAACATTTTGTAAGTTTTCATTTTTAGATTTTTGTGATTTTTGATAATGATTGGATGACTTATCTGATGAGCTTTTATTTTCATTTTTAAAATATTTCAAATTTTTAACTTTTTGTTTCTGTTCTACACTCTTCTTAACAGGTTTTTTTTAGAACATTCACCTGTTTCAGTAGATTGCAAAATAGTATTTTTAAAATTTTCTTGTAAATCTAAAAATAATTTTCTTTTCTTTTCTTTTTCATCATCAGATATTTCATCACAATCTTCAATTTTGACTTTGTCAAAATTTGTGACATTGTCACTTATTGGAACAGAATTGATCGGTTTTGGACAGGGAAAATTCAAACTATCTGATGAAGTCACAAAACCTTTCAACTTCTTTTCAAGTTCATCAATCTTGTTTCTTGAATTTTCAGCTTCGTTTTCAAGCTGAGATATTTTTTCAAGATGAGACTTGATTGATTTTTCATTCACAATTTTGTTCTCTTCAAGAACAAATTTTTCATTTTCCAAAACTCTTATCTGATCTTGAAACTTTGTTTCTTTTTCTTTTAAAACTTTATTTTCTAATTTGATCCAAGAAACATTTTCATTTTCACTTTTAATTTTTACAAAATCTTTGTTTTCTAATGTTAAACTCTCAATATTTTTCAAAAGTTTGTCATTTTCAGATTTTAGTTTTTCGCAGTTCAATCGCAACTCCAAAATCTGTTCATCATCAGCTTTCTTCTCGTCTTTCAAAGCTTTGTTTTCCAATGTCAAACTCTCTACATCCTTCAAGAGTTTCACATTTTCTGCTTCTGATTTGTCGCATTTCGAGCATTTTCCATTCATCTCTCCATCATCAGTTTCTTTCTTTGTTTCCTGTGTTCCTTTTCTAATCCTTTTGATTAATTTAAGAAACTCAACCAAACCTATATTTTCTGAGTTTCTTTCTATTTCATCTATTAACTCTTTCTTTTTCTTTTTCTCTTCTTCATCTCCCCACCATTTTCTTTGCCAATAATCATCTTCCTCTTTGTACTCCTTGATTATGGCTTCGATATCAAGCGTTTTGTCATCAACTGCAATATTTCCATATTCATCAAGATAACACTCTCTGTTCGGATCCCATCTATTTGCTCTCTTCGCTTCCAAATAGATACGAGATATTCTAATTATTCTGTTTTCAGCCAGCATTTTTCTGTATCTATATTTCTGCTCTTCAGTTCTATCGTCTTTCCACGGAATAGGTTCGTCGTTTTTCGCCATGAATTTATAACCTTGAATTACCTCGGAATATTCTGCAAACAAACAAACAAGCAATCAGTTCAAACAATATCCAATAATCTGAAATACACCAACACTTGATTGTAGTGAAATGATCTTGATGCGAAAAAATTCACTTTCGAGTGAAATATGACACTTGGGCGAAATCAGATTTTAACCAAGTATTCCCTTATAAATGAAATGAAAAATAACACTATAAGCGAAATTAGACTTTAAGTCTTTAGAACGAAATCAGGTTTACTTTTATGACTCAAAAGCAAAATCAACAACTTGTCACAAAAAGGAAATCATTCAATGACTGATAAGCGAAATCAGTATTTTGACATAAAAGCGAAATAGCACTTTGTCCCTATAAGCGAAATAGGTGATGTCCCAATGAGCGAAATCAGTAATGTCACTTTAAGCGAAACCACTCTTTGTCACAAAAGCGAAACCTAAGATGTCCGAATAAGCGAAACTTGTATGTTCAAAAAAGCGAGACCTTTGTGTTCGTAAAAACGGAACCTCTTCGAATACCGAAAAAGTGAAACCTGGTTTTTACCCAATTTTTACCATTTTTAAGTCGAGTTTTAACCTGAAACTTTCTAGGGTTTGTTATTGTCACACCCTCAAAATCCACATGCGGAGTACCACCGCGAGGCATGTGACGACCAGGATCTTAGCCACTAATTATTTTGAACGGATTAGTTATTGTTATAATCATTAGCATAATTAGTGACCTAATTTAAATTTTTCAAAACATAGTTTAAGTTCACAGCGGAAAGGGAAAGAAGACACATCATAATTGAAACCACAAGTTTGTTATCGTGTTACTTACGAACCACGTACTCCATCCGATTGCAATGTCCGTCCAAAGTTGTACCGAGCAACCTGCAAAGCATGCAGTAGAGTGTCAACATAACGTTGGCGAGTTCACGTGTTTACAGTTTTCCAGTTTTAATTTATAAAAAAAAACTTGTTTCAACCAGTTAATTTATCCGTTTATACATGCGATGGGGAGCTACCCCATAAGTAAGCGACTAAACTGTTTTTACAATACCGAATACTATTCATCCGTACGTTTCCGTAGAGTGCCCCGTTTGTCAATGTTCTATCATCATTGACGGTTGCCAGAGTACATTAGTTCACGCCCGATCCCATACGCGGGCACGGTGTGAGGTTGGTGAGACCTAAATAGCGCTATCAACTAATAACCCGTTCGCCTGACCCCGGCGACTAATCGGTATTAAGAAGTGAGGACTTGAGTGATAGAGTTTTGTTTAGTGTTGCTTGTTGCATCCGGTATAAACAGTAATTAACTAAAAGTTCCCAGTAACAAGGGAAGTAAGTAAGTTTGTATCCCTCACAAGGGGATAGTGTTGTTACCCGTATCCCACACAAGGAGATAGTAAGAAGTCCCAAACCAGGAAAAGTGTTTCGTTCCGTTTCCCAACCACCGGGGACGCATGCTTTGAGTAATAGGTAGTGAACTCACCTTTGCTTTGCTCGGTAGACAATTTACTTGGGTTACGTTGGTCAACCATACCCTATTATGGTTATTAAATATTTATTAGGTTCGTATGCAAGAAATGTCACGTATCTAACACATAGCACGTAAGTCATACTAACATATATGTTATTGGGCCTATCCTAGCATATAAACGATTAAGCAGTAACAATTAAACATTAACAGTAGCACATAGTCCAAAACATCAACTTGTGCGGCCCAATAGCTAAGCAGAGTAGTCCAGTCGAAACCGGGTGGTCTCGACTCGAGACTATGAGGTCTCGAGTCGCAACCGCTGGACTCTAAGTCGAAATCAGCAGGTCAGGAGTTGTGAACATTTGAGTCGCAACCGTAGAAGTCTCGAGTCGCAACTGATGCAGGTTCTGGTCTCGAGTCGCAACCGGACTCGCAAACACGGTCTCGGTTCATGCTGTTTTGGTCTCGAGTCGCAACCGGACTCGTAACTGCGGTTTCGAGTCATAAGGTTCGTGTGCCGATCACGTGTGGTTTCGAGTCGCAACCAGGTGTTTGCGACTCGCAACCGATGTCGCAACCGAGGGATTTCGACTCATCATGTGGCGGTCTCGAGTCGTAACCATAAGGTCTCGACTCGCAACTATGCAAATGTTTCTAGAATTTTCATGTCAGTACTACCCAATCAAATTTCATTATCATGTACTGTCCAATCAGATTTTTATTAACATGTTCTATTGTCTAAATACTTACTCAAATGGATCAAAACATAGCATTTCAAATATTCATCAAATCTTTAAACAGTTCATCATTATGTAAGCAGTTTATAAAAATCAATCAGAGTATAT
This sequence comes from Helianthus tuberosus, assembly GCA_030545235.1. Classification (NCBI taxonomy): domain Eukaryota; kingdom Viridiplantae; phylum Streptophyta; class Magnoliopsida; order Asterales; family Asteraceae; genus Helianthus; species Helianthus tuberosus. The sequence continues at coordinate 72,239,467 of CM060371.1, read as the reverse complement.
ATTTCTAAAGAATTATCAACATCTTTTAAGCGAATGGATACTAGTTATTTAATTTATTGCCAACATGTCCAGCAAATTGTCGAACATAATTCATCAAACCCAATCATTATGCAAAACACAGTTTTCGTTTATCATGAACAATCTCCCAAAATTTATACTAACAGTTATTCATGTAACTCACATATCAACGACCAATTATCTAGGAATCATTATTCCAAAGGAATCAACCTGTTTCCGTTTGGCTTGTGCGCAACAATCATTAAAGCCCCAAAACAAATAAATTCCCTAGCATGCTTTATACATTATTAAAATAAGCAGGTTATCTTTGGAACATTACTAAAACATTATATACATTGGACAAGTAGTAGAAATCACACTTTCTCAGCAAGCGTTTCACTCAATTTCCGATCTCGAATTCAAAACAGCTCACCACACATATATTTAAACATACCTATAATTTCCAAAACACCATTATATTATTCAAATACAACAAGAAATGCAATCAATTGATCACCGAATCACAAAATAAAGCCACACATAACAGACCCAGATCAGAGTCAGACCTGAGTTGGTCGCTTGGTGTTCGACTCAGACCAGAAAGCCAAGAGTTTTGCTCACCACCACGATCCACCACTACCGCAGCGCCACCGAGAATCTTCACCGCTGACTCTCGCCGTCGCTGTGAAGCTTCATCGCCGACGGTGCCTTGAACTGTCATCGACGCACCACCGTTGCAGCATCATCGTCTCCGCCATCTCACCTTTGTCTTCAGCTCATCCCATCACCGGAGAAGCAAAAGTGGTAAGAATGAGGGTGTGGGTGTGGTTGTCGTCGGAGAGACGGCGCCAGCTCCACCGGTTTCACCGGCCACCGGTCATGGAGGGGGAGAGGGAGAGATCGAGAGGTTGGGTGAGAGTGGGGAAGATGACGACCGGAGTATAGGGGGGGGTGTTTAGGCTTGCTCGTCGGACAGCATAAGGGAACCAGTGTTTGGCCGGAACTCCGGCTCCGATCGCCGGAAAGTTCCGATCAGACGATCGAGAAGAAGGGGAGGGGCATTTATGCAGCTGGATTTTCATTAGGGTTTTATGTTATATAAAAATAGGAGGGGTGAGGGGTTAGTTTGTTTATATATAGTAGGGTTTAGGTTTAGGGAGTGGGGTTGGGCCTAGCCCAAGTGTATGTGTGGATCCATAATACTTAACGTGTCTAGCTAAAATGAACAGGCCCGATGACAATTAACTGGATGCGTAAGTGTTTAAAACTCTCATCGCGGTTTATTATTATTTTCGAAAAGAATAATAATAATAATATTAGTACCGATATTAATAGATGTGCGCGTCACCAAAATACCCTTTACTCGACAATGAGAGTACAGGTTGTCACATTCTCCCCATGTTATAGGAATTTCGTCCTCGAAATTTAAACAAAGGTCATACGTTACGCTCTATACGTATACACAGACTCTATTACCATACGTAGATACAAGCAGTTTCACAAAAGTCCATAGAACGAACATGTAAGCCACATAGCACATACGGTCACATAGCACGTAAAAATCACGTAGCATTCGACTCTCAGAGTTTGTACGTATCTCACATAGTATAGATTTTTCACAAAATTAGTTATAGCATCCGAGAAACGTACAGGAAAACCCTAAGTGTCACATTATCCCCAAGTTCGAGAAATTTCGTCCCGAAATTTAGCGCGCAGCCACTGACAAGCTAGTTTGTTTAAACATTTTTGGTGGGGTGTTACATCATCCCCTCGTTGGCTTGAAATTTCTTTCCGAAGTTTCAGTTGTAGCTTCAGTGCTGGAAGTAGTGGTTGTAGACAACTTGGGATATGTGCGCATCATCTGGTTTTCCCGTTCCTAGGTAAACTCTGGGCCACGACGCGAATTCCAACGAACTCGATCTGTTGGCATTATACCATGCCTGAGGGTTTTGATTTCTTGATTCCCTTATCTCAACCGGTTCCTCAATGAAGCATAGTTGGTTGTTGATCATGAGTTCCTAAATGAACAACGAATGTTTCATTTGATAGACACTTCTTCAGTTTAGGCATGAGAAAGACGTTGTGTACCGCATTCAGCTCTTCAGGCAGGTTTAGCCAGTATGCTACCTTACCGATCCTTTCGGTAACTTCGAATGGTCCAACGTATCGCGGATTAAGCTTGCCCTGTTTGTCAAAACGTACCACACCCTTCCAGGGTGAAACTTTAAGTAGAACCCAGTCTCCGACTAGGAATTCTGCGTAGCTTTTATGACGGTCACGCATTGCCGCCATGCGTTGTCTGATCTGGGCAATCTTGTCCGTTGCGTCAAGTACAAGTCTTGGGCCGGTAATTTGGCTTCCGCCAACTTCCGCCCAACACCGTGGTGTCAGGCATTCGCGTCCGTGCAATGCCCCAAATGGTGTCGCCTGATTGCTAGTGTGGTAGCTATTGCTGGAAGGGATTTCTACAAAAAGTGAAGTGTCACTCGTTTTCCACAGTCGATAACACATGCTCGGGTTTCAGAGAGTGCGTTTGGTCTAACCATCAGTTTGCGGGTGATAAACGGTGCTCATGCCTAACTATGAGCCAAAGGTCCTTGTTCGGAGCTAGTGACGAATCAGATGCAAAACGTGGGTTACGATCAGATGGAAAAGAAGTTGGCATCTCGTGCCTAGTATCTACTTCTATCAAGTAGATGGTTGCAAGTTCGGAAACTTGTCGGTTTCTTTGGTCGCGTGTTGTTGCTAGCAGACATTTCATCAATGCCTTAGACAGGATGGAATAAGATCGGAGCACCTTTGTAGATCATCCTCCAATTGCTGGAGTTGCGGATATTTGAGCATCTCCCGAATGCTAGGTGATGCTCTTCTGAGTTTAAATCGTGAGAGATTGCGTATACGGTCGAGAAATGTGGGTTTTGTGGCGTTAAAAGTCATGTACTGAAAACTTAGCGCAAGGCAGTTTTGCGTCGTAGAAGTTCCAAGGTAAAGCGTAGGAGTCGTTTGGATTCCCCACTGACTTTCAGAATAGGTTCGGGAGTCGCCGAGAGAAACAAATGTCGAATATTTACAGGGTGGAATAAATTCGAGTGTCGTGACTAGGTGTTGATCGCATCGAGTCCGAAGAACAGTGTTTGCGATACCCGTTACCCCCGGGGCATCCTTGGCTCGTTGCCTCAACGAGTAACATTCGTAGGAAGTACTTCGTCCAAACGGAGATTTGCGCAGAATAGAGTAGGATAAGAATCAGGGAATTCATAACACGAGTAGCGAGGTAATGTTTGAAGGGTAGTCGACGTTGGTGCCTTCAATTTGAGACAAAACATAAAAGGCTTGGTGGTCGGCAATAAGGATTTATCTAGTGTCGATGAGGCAGCTGGTCGTACCTAAGCCGTTGGCAATTAGGGTAAAGAACGTCGTTTTGCCGACAAGAGGTGTTACGTTAGTACGAATGGCACAACAAGAACCAATGGTAGAGAAGGACGGTCGTCATATGGGTCGGGGGGGGGGGGGTAGGTTCACTAAAGCGTCTAACAAGATGTTCTGATCTGAGCTGAGCCGTATGTGAAAAACGAGTTTGTGACCTCCCAAACTGGTAAGTAACCAAATTTGAATAGACTACCGAACTCGGAAGGACGAGTCCGAAGTAGTGCTTGTGTCGTCGAAAGGCTTCCATGTAAGGTAAAAATCATGTCTGAAAGGATACGTTTGTCAACATTTTTAAGATTCAAGAAGTTTATTGACTAGCGGTCGAGCTTGCTGAATTTCCCCGAACTAGAGGGAAGTCTGGTCAAGGTCTCAGTATGAGGGGGGGGGGGGGGGGGTTGACGTGAAACCGTGAAAACAGGTTTTCGGGAAAGTAAGATTGAAGTAACACATTGAATTTCAAGGGATAAAAAGTTTGCTGACTAAATGTCGTGTTTGTTGAATTCACCAGACTGAAGAGAGGTCTGGTCAAGGTTTCTATACGAAGAAACGTGGACGTCGTGATAAAGAAACGATAGGAGCGGGGACATCATCTGAGCAATAAACGCGGATTCGTACGAAAGCTAGTAAAAGGATTTACAGAATCAGAAAGGTCGTCCCAGAATAACGGTTTTGGAAAATGAAGGATAAGGTAAGCATCTAGGTCGCCGTACTCGTCGGTGGGTTGACTAATCTGTGTCTTCGTTCTCCTATGTCTGAATTGTCGATTCGATTTAGAAAGATAACAATTTGCTGAGCTAGGGTACGCGGAGGTATAATGTTGGGGCTTGATTAAGGAGTAACCACGTATCAGGAATTTAGAAGGGAATGGCTTCGTGATCGACGGGAGTTCGATGTGATCGTAAATACTGCCATGAGAAGTATACATCGTGTGCGCATTCTTGTATTCGAGGAAAGAGACAGGGAGTAGAGTAGTGTAGACACGCTAGGGTTTCCTTAGACAATTGACAAGAATCCAGATCATATGTCGGATGAGCGAACGAGTCTCAACACTCAAGTCGGGAAAAGAAGTACGTGAATATAAGGGATGTGAATGGCGTTGTGGATCCATCCCACTAATCTTGGCTAGTTTCTCCCCACATGGAACCAAATCGTTGTGCTACTGCACCGTAGCAGTTTGTTTCCTCCAATAACTCGTGATTTAGGATTTGCACTCCTTCGTTGTTTCGCCCTCGTAACTCCCTTCTAGGATCCGCAGCGGGCTCCTAGAGGTTCATCGTGCCGGTTTGTTCTAGCCCAGAAATGAAATCGGAAAGAAAATATGTGGACGAGAGTTAGGGATAACTGGTTCCTTGCCCTCAACGTGTCGTGATTTCGAATCAAGGTTAGGAGAATCCACTCCCGCTTAGCGCTCATCAGGTTTGCGTAGTTTCCGTATGATTCACAGTATTGAATACCAATATACAGCTACATATCTACGCACATATGCTAAATCTACACATACTCATTTACATATATGTGCGCACAAGTAAATGCCGATGACTATAATTACCATGTGAGTACCTGAATCTGACGAACCTTGCAATCCGGAGTGTGGTGTCGTTGTGGTTTCCACTAAAGAACGGTTATAGTCTGGTTTTCAAATAAAAATATTTTATGCCCAAAACATTTTATATTTTAAACCTAGTTCACTATAACCAATGGCTCTGATACCAATCTGTCACACCCTCAAAATCCACATGCGGAGTACCACCGCGAGGCATGTGACGACCAGGATCTTAGCCACTAATTATTTTGAACGGATTAGTTATTGTTATAATCATTAGCATAATTAGTGACCTAATTTAAATTTTTCAAAACATAGTTTAAGTTCACAGCGGAAAGGGAAAGAAGACACATCATAATTGAAACCACAAGTTTGTTATCGTGTTACTTACGAACCACGTACTCCATCCGATTGCAATGTCCGTCCAAAGTTGTACCGAGCAACCTGCAAAGCATGCAGTAGAGTGTCAACATAACGTTGGCGAGTTCACGTGTTTACAGTTTTCCAGTTTTAATTTATAAAAAAAAACTTGTTTCAACCAGTTAATTTATCCGTTTATACATGCGATGGGGAGCTACCCCATAAGTAAGCGACTAAACTGTTTTTACAATACCGAATACTATTCATCCGTACGTTTCCGTAGAGTGCCCCGTTTGTCAATGTTCTATCATCATTGACGGTTGCCAGAGTACATTAGTTCACGCCCGATCCCATACGCGGGCACGGTGTGAGGTTGGTGAGACCTAAATAGCGCTATCAACTAATAACCCGTTCGCCTGACCCCGGCGACTAATCGGTATTAAGAAGTGAGGACTTGAGTGATAGAGTTTTGTTTAGTGTTGCTTGTTGCATCCGGTATAAACAGTAATTAACTAAAAGTTCCCAGTAACAAGGGAAGTAAGTAAGTTTGTATCCCTCACAAGGGGATAGTGTTGTTACCCGTATCCCACACAAGGAGATAGTAAGAAGTCCCAAACCAGGAAAAGTGTTTCGTTCCGTTTCCCAACCACCGGGGACGCATGCTTTGAGTAATAGGTAGTGAACTCACCTTTGCTTTGCTCGGTAGACAATTTACTTGGGTTACGTTGGTCAACCATACCCTATTATGGTTATTAAATATTTATTAGGTTCGTATGCAAGAAATGTCACGTATCTAACACATAGCACGTAAGTCATACTAACATATATGTTATTGGGCCTATCCTAGCATATAAACGATTAAGCAGTAACAATTAAACGTTAACAGTAGCACATAGTCCAAAACATCAACTTGTGCGGCCCAATAGCTAAGCAGAGTAGTCCAGTCGAAACCGGGTGGTCTCGACTCGAGACTATGAGGTCTCGAGTCGCAACCGCTGGACTCTAAGTCGAAATCAGCAGGTCAGGAGTTGTGAACATTTGAGTCGCAACCGTAGAAGTCTCGAGTCGCAACTGATGCAGGTTCTGGTCTCGAGTCGCAACCGGACTCGCAAACACGGTCTCGGTTCATGCTGTTTTGGTCTCGAGTCGCAACCGGACTCGTAACTGCGGTTTCGAGTCATAAGGTTCGTGTGCCGATCACGTGTGGTTTCGAGTCGCAACCAGGTGTTTGCGACTCGCAACCGATGTCGCAACCGAGGGATTTCGACTCATCATGTGGCGGTCTCGAGTCGTAACCATAAGGTCTCGACTCGCAACTATGCAAATGTTTCTAGAATTTTCATGTCAGTACTACCCAATCAAATTTCATTATCATGTACTGTCCAATCAGATTTTTATTAACATGTTCTATTGTCTAAATACTTACTCAAATGGATCAAAACATAGCATTTCAAATATTCATCAAATCTTTAAACAGTTCATCATTATGTAAGCAGTTTATAAAAATCAATCAGAGTATATATTTCTAAAGAATTATCAACATCTTTTAAGCGAATGGATACTAGTTATTTAATTTATTGCCAACATGTCCAGCAAATTGTCGAACATAATTCATCAAACCCAATCATTATGCAAAACACAGTTTTCGTTTATCATGAACAATCTCCCAAAATTTATACTAACAGTTATTCATGTAACTCACATATCAACGACCAATTATCTAGGAATCATTATTCCAAAGGAATCAACCTGTTTCCGTTTGGCTTGTGCGCAACAATCATTAAAGCCCCAAAACAAATAAATTCCCTAGCATGCTTTATACATTATTAAAATAAGCAGGTTATCTTTGGAACATTACTAAAACATTATATACATTGGACAAGTAGTAGAAATCACACTTTCTCAGCAAGCGTTTCACTCAATTTCCGATCTCGAATTCAAAACAGCTCACCACACATATATTTAAACATACCTATAATTTCCAAAACACCATTATATTATTCAAATACAACAAGAAATGCAATCAATTGATCACCGAATCACAAAATAAAGCCACACATAACAGACCCAGATCAGAGTCAGACCTGAGTTGGTCGCTTGGTGTTCGACTCAGACCAGAAAGCCAAGAGTTTTGCTCACCACCACGATCCACCACTACCGCAGCGCCACCGAGAATCTTCACCGCTGACTCTCGCCGTCGCTGTGAAGCTTCATCGCCGACGGTGCCTTGAACTGTCATCGACGCACCACCGTTGCAGCATCATCGTCTCCGTCATCTCACCTTTGTCTTCAGCTCATCCCATCACCGGAGAAGCAAAAGTGGTAAGAATGAGGGTGTGGGTGTGGTTGTCGTCGGAGAGACGGCGCCAGCTCCACCGGTTTCACCGGCCACCGGTCATGGAGGGGGAGAGGGAGAGATCGAGAGGTTGGGTGAGAGTGGGGAAGATGACGACCGGAGTATAGGGGGGTGTTTAGGCTTGCTCGTCGGACAGCATAAGGGAACCAGTGTTTGGCCGGAACTCCGGCTCCGATCGCCGGAAAGTTCCGATCAGACGATCGAGAAGAAGGGGAGGGGCATTTATGCAGCTGGATTTTCATTAGGGTTTTATGTTATATAAAAATAGGAGGGGTGAGGGGTTAGTTTGTTTATATATAGTAGGGTTTAGGTTTAGGGAGTGGGGTTGGGCCTAGCCCAAGTGTATGTGTGGATCCATAATACTTAACGTGTCTAGCTAAAATGAACAGGCCCGATGACAATTAACTGGATGCGTAAGTGTTTAAAACTCTCATCGCGGTTTATTATTATTTTCGAAAAGAATAATAATAATAATATTAGTACCGATATTAATAGATGTGCGCGTCACCAAAATACCCTTTACTCGACAATGAGAGTACAGGTTGTCACAGTTATTACTGTATTTTACACGTTATATTCAAAAATCAGACAGTTTCAACCGTAGGAACTAGTGTAAATCGAAAAAGGATGAAAGAAAGTGAGTAGAAGTAAGAGAATTTGTTCGATTCAGCTGTAATAGTATGAACTCCTCGTCCTGAAGCTCTGATACCACTTGTTGGACCGTGTTATGACCCTGAAAAGTCAGTCAAAGCAGTTCATCTTTGTGTACAAAGGCGGAATCAGTGTATACAAAGTTACAACAGCTTTTCTCTTTCAAATTCTTCTTTATTGATGCTTTCTGATTACAAATTGAGAGAGTTTCAGCACCATAAGCATGACCAGGTTCCGCTCATCCGTCCATAAATGAATGATCTGATCAGGTATTTATAGTGTTGCAGGTTTCGCTCTTATGGCAGTCCATATGAGCGAAACTACCGACTGACAAATAAGCGGACCTACCTGATGACCATATAAGCGGAACCACCTATGTCCTAATAAGCGAAACCTATACTAAACATGTATACATAAGCGAAATAGCATCTAAATGGTTTCGCTTCAAATGACACCTATGTCATTATAAGCGAAATCACCTATAACATCTCAAATCCTGTTTTTCAACTCCGATCTAACCTAACTTGACCTAAGACTCAATGCAGACGAAGTCAACAGACATTTCGTGCACCAACAAAATACGCAATAACACGCATTTTGGCCGAAACTACGACTCGTCACTGAGCCTAGATAACGTGGTAATCAGTAGGTATAGTCACTAAGGACTATAACCATCGTGATTACGCTCACGTTATGAAGTTCAAACGAACTTCGCATTGACCATAAACTGGTCAATGCAGAAAGTCAAACAAAGTTTGACTTTTAACGCTAAAAGAATAAAAAGAACGAAGGAACACTTACAAAGGGTCCCCGAAAGCTTTGATCTCCAAGTAATCTCAGGTAGGAAGTGTATGAACACAACCACTTAGAGAAAAACTTAGATTTCAAGTGGGTTTTGAGTTGTGATGTTGGTGGGTATTTATAGATGTGGTAGAACCGTTAGGATCGTTTATCGAATAACGTGCTTCAATCTCATCCATACACTTGTTGAAATACCCATGGAACACCCAATTGGCCCCTCATTATACTGAAGAGGCAAGTGCAAAGAGATTAGGAGGGGGTAACAGCTGTTAATAGCTGTTTAATCTGATCTGCTGTTCTGGGGACCCCTTACGGACCGTAAGGGTGATGTCTTACGGTCCGTAAGCCAGCTACTTTGCAGAATTGGCAGATTTGGTCCCTGTTGGTGTTTTGAGTTATTTCCGACATGTTTAAGGCCCGTTAACCCCATTTGAAAGCTCTAAAATGAAGTTAAAGTATAGAGAACTTAAAATGTGCTCAAAAATATCTCGGATGTCGGTTCGTTTGGCCGTACGGTTGCGTTGTTTGGTTAATTACGACGGAAGTCGTAACGAACGCAAAAACGGTCCAAATTGCGCGACGAATGAATTTTTGACAAGCCAAACACTAAAGTATAATATTATAATGCTTACATAAAATTTTGGATGTCCGGATGTATTCAGAACGTAAGTTATGCGCGAAAGTGCAAACTTGTGCACTTTTTGACGCTTTTAGTCCCTGAATGAGCCAAAAGTTTATTTTAGCAGACCGAACCCCTCAAAACCTATTTCTAAGCTATGTAAAGGATATTTAGGGTATGTTTAACTTATGGTCATGTTACGGAATGTTTGTTACAGTTCAAATTGGCATACTTTCGCAGTTTGTCAAATTTAGTCCCTGTAAGCGAATTAACTTGATCTCGGCATACCAAACCATCCAAAACTTATTTATAAGTTATGTAAAGGTTATAAAATTAATTTTAAGCCTATTTCACTATTCCGGAGTGTTCGTTGCATTAAACTGGTTATATTTACGCATCAGTGCGTGTATAAACTTCCAGAAAGCGATTTAGAGCCCGAAATCGAACAAGAATTGATATGTGCAAATGATACACATATTTGTACAAATACCAAGTATGAAATACAATATCTCATTGATTTGGTATTTGTTTGATGGTCACGGAGGCACAGTTGTCACATTTCCCTCGATGGATATTCTTCAGAAACGAAAATGAACGGAATGAGTCATTTTCCTCAATGGGTATTCTTCAGAAACGGAAATGAAGGAAAAAGAAAAACCAGGGATATTCATTTCCCTCGATGGATATTCTTCAGAAACGAATATGAATGGAATGAGTCATTTTCCTCAATGGGTATTCTTCAGAAACGGAAATAAACTAAGTCAACTCTAGACACATGACAAAACTTGCTGTGGTTTCTGTGCACTGAATTCCATAATTATGTATGCATCCATAATTACGTAATTCCTTGCACAATCCGTACAATTTGTTTTGTAATGTGAAGGGGAAGAAAATCAAACCTGTGATGAGTGTGACTAGACTATTATAGGGCCCTTTTAATTAGATCGACAAATGATCTCTTTAATTAGACCACCAAGGAGTCTTTTCAGCTATATCATCACATGATATTCCTAACCAGATTTTTGGATCAATCTGTTTAACTAGACCACTCAAGGGGTCGGATTATGGAATAGTACATTATAATCCAAGGGTCTTTACTATTACGTAGAAGCCCATTAAGGATTTAAGGTAGTACCTTTGGATATCCTACTATGAATCCCTTATACGAAGATATGAAAGATTCTACGAGGATTTGGATAACAAAAACTTGGATCACACAAAAACATAAAAGGGAACACATAAGCACATAATCACATATTTGTTTAATTTGACCTTTAATTTGTTATCTTCGGACACGGATATTTGAAGCACACCAGGAATCCAATCCATGGATTTCATTTGGCATTTTAATCATTTTCAAGAATCTATCTATGAAGATTGGATGATCTTCTGAAAATTCGATTTTGTTTCAAAGAAACGTAATATTCGAATTAAGGTACACAACAATTTTAGGATTTACGGAAATACCCTTAGGTACCCTATTAAGGATTTATAGTGGTATATTGGGTATTCATCCAGAGTTGTAACTTGCGCCTTGTACTTCGTTTCTTTGGAAGAAACGGGTACTTAGGATTTTCGTGGAAAATGCAAGAGATCATAAAATAGAAGGATTTTGGGGGTAGTCTGTTCTTCAAGGAATACGATTCCCTGATTGTCGGTATTGTAGGGGATATGTTGTTTATACATGCAACCACATAAATACATTGCAATGCAAATAAAAGATTTATTTATAAACAACGATAACAACTGTTTCATGGACTTTGACAACAAAAGAAAATAATACATAAGACGTGATTATTTCTAAACGGTGTTGTCTTCTAGTCGGTCAGATGCTCATCCCTGTGCTAGATTTGCATTAGCAAGCTTTGGGCAATTTCTTCGGAAATGACCCATCTCGCCACAGTTGTAGCAAGAACCTGGTGGAAAACGAGCTTGAGCAGGATTGTTGTCAGCTTGATTTGGTGCAACTGCAGCTCGGCAAACTCTTGCTATATGACCTATAAGTCCACAAATTTGGCATTTGGACACTTCACACTAGCATGATGATGAAGGTTACATTGGTTGCACAAGGGTGCAGTTCCGTTGTATAGCTTCCTAGCAGGGGGTTGAGCTGGTTGGTTGAGGGCAGCTTGATCATTGTGAGCAACCACGGCGAAGTTCTGGGAAGCTTTTCGCTTCCTTGACTTCTTGGAGGATTCAGTCTGTTCATCTTTGGGTTTCGATTCCTCGATTGGTTTCTTATCACCTTTTCGGAAAAGTTTACCTTTCTTAATTTGAGATTCAGTCAAGGTAGCAGATAGCTCGATGGCCTGCCTAACCGTAGTGGGGTTACTACCAGTCACAATGTCTTGTACTGGGTCAGGGAGGCCATCAATGTACTTTTCGATTGCCTTATCCAAAGGCGTAACCATATTCGGGCATAACAGACTTAACTCCTCATAACGATCCGTGTAGGCTCGATGCTCACCGCTATCTTGCTTAAGATCGTCGAATTCTGTTTCCAAGGCCCTGATCTAGTGACAAGGACATAATTCCTTCATCATCAGAGCTCGAAGCTCTTCCTACATTTGATCCAGTGCCACATTGGCACCCCTATCTCTCAGCACACCATTCCACCTTGTCAAAGCTCGTTTCTTAAAGACACTATATGCGAATTCTACCTTTCGCTCATTTGGGTATTGAACATGCCTGAAGGTGCTCTCTAGACTCTCGAACCATTGCAGAAGTGCAGTCGCTCCATGAGACCCATAAAACATTGATGGCTTAGCCGAGTTGAACGTCTTGAAGTTGCAGGGGGGGCATTATTGTTGTTGAGAGCTTGGTTACATTGAGCAACGATGTTCGGGATTGCATCAGTCATTTGCTGCGTAATGACAGCTGCCAGCTCTTCAATAGGTACCTGATTTTCACGTCATGGAGGCATTCTAAAAAGGGGAAACAAGAGAGAAAACAAATGAAATGGCATTGGGTAAGAATAGGATGCTACAATTACTGACCAAAAATCATGGGTGACGGTCATTTGTTTGAACCACGAAGCAAACAAACGACGCACAAAGGCTGAATCAAAGTAAATAGGTCCTCACAATATATAGCGAAGACATGCTCGCCTATAAGTGGACACTCACCCCAAGAGTTCCCAGGTAAGAGTGACTGGTCCGATACTGCGGATTTGTACGAACACTCTAGCCTTAGACAGAAAGCTCAGGGTACAGGCACCCACCCTTCCAGTTTGCACGTGTTCACATTATTTAGACCCAAAATTTGACGAGATTTTGAAAGCTTTGAAGGTTCAAAACCTTATAATAAATCATCCTAGAACAGATGATTAGTTTTCAAAGCAGATTCGAATTTTGTGTTCTTATTGTTGTTGTTGCCTAAAGATAGGCAACAGTACTGTTTTATGACTAAACGCATGTAAACTCGCGTTAGGGTCCTAGGAAGGTTATAGTCTAGGTCAAAGCATTACTAGTAACCTAATTCCCTATAACCATTGGCCCTGATACCAACTTTTCTGTCATACCCCGACCACGTAAAACAACAAAACGTGGCGGAAACGTCAGGGAGTGTTGTAACAGAATCATTGTTTCACAACCATGGATTAAAAAGTTTCGTTTTATTAAATTAAACGTATTACATTACATTGGAATTAGAAACAAAACAAGAACAAATAGACTTTCATTGTTATTAAGTCACTAAGGCCTCGTCCATTCCTATGTGAGCGTACACAAAAATCATCATCAAACATCATCAACTATGGTACCTGAAACACACGTGAAAATACGTCAGCATAAAAATGCCGGCGAGTACATAGGTTTTATATAAGTGTCAGATTCATAGCTCGTTTTACATGTTGCAATATTTATTTAAAAACCTTGTTTTGAAAAGTATAATATTGCGACATAATTAACCAACTCAAATCAAGTTAGTTATAATTTGCAAAATCCCGTAGCCATGATTCTTAACTCCAAAACATTTGTTTTATTAAATCAAATTGTAAAATCTCATAAAAACTCGTTAATAAAACTCGTATGGTTTATATTATTCAGAAAACATCCTTGTGTGACATTGTTTCGAAATCGTTTACCCAAGTGATCTAGATAACGCAACGATATATAACGTGTTAATAGCACTTATATATAGGAAGTACCAGCGGCATATCCACCATGCTTTTAACACATTACACCCGCCCCGTTACCTAATCACTTCCCTAACCCAATGGCTTAAACAGTTACAAATGGTTCACATAAATCAAATGGTTACAAACAATTCACATAAATCCAATGATTACAAATGGTTCATATACATCAAATGGTTACAAATGGTTCACATACATCCAATGATTACAAATGGTTCACATACATCCAATGATTACAAATGGTTCACATACATCCAACGATTACAAATGGTTCAAAACGTAAAACAATTGTGCTAGAAAGTTAAGTGAACATACATAGCAAAACATAATAAAATCATGTACTAATAGTGTACTAATGAACATAGCAAGTATATGATATGAAAACATGGAAAGCACGAAAATAACAAGTAGGAAAATGTGTTTCACCCCAAAACGTTTGGAAAACAGTAAAAGAGGGGTCTATGTACTCACTTGAGATTGCTTAATAGTCTTTAGATAACCACCAAGCAACGCTAGAAGGATCACGGAATCAAACGGCACCTAATATAGGTAACTATGTTAATAAACGGACCTAAATCGGAGGATCAGATAAAATGTGGTTTTGTAAACCAAATGAGTGTAAGAACTCATGTAATATGGTTTAACAAAGCTCACATTCTAAAACGGAACCTATCCTAAGTGCTTACGACCCATTACGACTTGTTTAGGTAGCTTATGCTACCTTAACGTGTCGTTCGCGTAAAAAAGCGTTCGGACCGCCTAATTAGTCCTATGATAAGTAAAACATGCCTTAACATGTCTAATATTGTTGCCAAATCAGTTTAGATGTCAAAAATTATGTTACATATGCTTAAAATGAATTTTGGCGTTAAAAGGACATTTTGGTAATTTCCTAAGGCATATAACTACCTATCATACAACTAACTAAACGACGTGACCATAAGGTATAACCTCGGAAGGTTATTCCCTATGCAACTATGGTCACCTAATGTGTTTGGTCGGATCCTAATGATCGACCAAACGGGTCGGGTTCGAAAGTATAAGCGGTTGTTTAGACCGCTTACCTTTACGACCCTATATAAGCACTAAACCTAAAGTGACGAGCTAAACATGTTAAAACATGTTTAACGAGGTTTGAAAACAGGTTTGTTATCAAAATAAACGGTCTTGATACCTAAAAGTAGTTTGGTTACAAAATACGCAAGCATACGCATTTTGGCCGAAACTACGACTCGCCACTATGCCTAAATAACGTGGTAATCAGTAGGTATAGTCACAAGGGACTAGAACCATCGTGATTACGCTCACGTTACGAAGTTCAAACGAACCTCGTGTTGACCATAAATTGGTCAAAGTTGAAAGCCAAACAATGTTTGACTTTCACGCTAAAACGCGTAAAAGAACGAAAGAGGACTTACAACGGGTCCAAGCTATGGAGTTTAGATCCGATTACTCTCAGGTATGAAGTGTATTCCTTCAACTTAGAGAGACAAATTAGATCAAATGTTAGTTTTGAAGCAATACGGGTGGGGCATTGATAGGAAACCCAAGACCGCTAGGATCGTTCATCGAAAACCGAGCTTCGATCTGGACCTTACATGTGTGCCCATGGTTTTAGAATACCATGGGTACCCCAAAACAAGCCCCTAGTTTCATTAAAACCATGTACAAATGAGGGGAACAGCTGGAACAAGCTGGAAATAAGATTTTCAATTTTGGTCCCTTTCTAAGATAACTATGTCAGATTGTCAATTTTGGTCCCTGAATGTGCAAAACATGGTTTTTGATGCATTTTTGACATGTTTAAGCCCCTTAATCCCATTCCAAGGCTCTAAAATGAAGTTAAAGTATAGGGAAAATGAAACATGCTCAAAAATATCTCGGATGTCGGTTCATTTGGTCGTACGGTTGCGTTGTTCGGTTAATTACGACGAAACACGAACGAATGCGAAAAACAATCCAAATTACGCGACAAATGGAATTTTCTCATGCCAATCACTAAATAAAATATTTTAATGATTATATAAAGTTTTGGATGTCCAGATGTATTCAGAACGTAAGATATGCGCGAAAATGCAAACTTATGCACTTTTTGACGCTTTTAGTCCCTGAATGACTAAAAAGTTTATTTTAGCACACCGAACCCCTCAAAGCCTATTTCTAAGCTATCCAAAGGATATTTAGGGTATGTTTAACTTATGTTCATGTTCCGGATTGTTCGTTACAGTACGAATCGGCATACTTTCGCAGTTTGTCGAAATTAGTCCCTATAAGCGAATAAACTTGATTTCGCCACACCAAACCCTCCAAAACTTATTTCTAAGTTATGTAAAGGTTATTTAAGGTATGTTAAGACTATTTCACTATTCCGGAGTGTTCGTTGCATTAAACTGGTTATATTTACGCATCAGTGCGCGTATAACCTTCCAGAAAGCAATTTAAAGCTTGAAATCGAACATGAATTGATATGTGCAAACAATACACGTATTTTTACAAATCCCAAGTATAAAACACAATATTTCATAAATTTGGTATTTGTTTGATGGTCGCAGAGGCACAGGTTTCACAGGCAACCTATAAATACCCCCTGTCACATCACCAAAGTAATGTGACAGCTCTCTCTCGTTCGACCAGCGTTCCAGCCCACTTTTCTCTTGATTTCTCGCGATTCTTGTAAGTTTTCAACTCAAATATTTTACTTCTATGATCTATACACACTTCTTCATCATTTTCACCTTTGGATCTCCACTTTTAACCGTGAAATCAGCGGATTTGAGGTGTTCTAGGGTGATGTCATCATGGAGTTCTTATGAACTTCTAGTTTTGGCATTAATCCACCAAGAACAACTCAGATCTACATGATTTCCACATGATTTAACACTATTTTCATCTAGATCTAAACTTTTTCATGATTAAAAGGATTGAAAGAGGGTTTCTAACTTTCTTTCAACTCTTTTACACTCAATACACTCAAAACCGATAGGATCGGAGCTAGTTCAGGCCTTCTACTCGTTTCCTAGTGAAGTATCGGTCCAAGATCTGATTCCTATCAACGAGACTACCGACTTCGGGTTGAACATGAACAACCGTCCTGAACAACTAACTGATTCGGATTGGGGTGATTCACGTTCGATCGGATAACATGGGTCTGATGGGGTTCCTGTTGTTTAATACATTGTCACACCGTCTCAAGCAAACCTTAAAACTTATCAAAATCAACAAGTTCAAAACGATCAGATCTTCGGGACGGATTGCCGTCCGATCAGATTGCCATCCGATAGAACCACAATCCGATCGGAATGCACTTGGACTTCAACACTTAAACTTTTCATAATTTTCAAAGATCATCAGTTTCTAACGGATTGCCATCCGATCGGAAGACCATCTGATCGAATAACAATTCTGCCATGAACTCATTCTCACAAAGTGTCCTGCCGATCGGATCGCCATCCGATCGAATGACCGTTCGATCGAACGACCTGAAAGGTAGAGATACTTCTCTGTTTTCAAAATGCTGCAACGAAAACTTCAAAGTCACATCATACGCAAACACATCCATCCCAAACGAATGCCAATCCGATCGAATGGCCATCCGAACGGATTGTCATCCGATCGGATGACCATCCGTTCGGATTGTCATCCGATCGGATGACCATCCGTTCGGATTGTCATCCGATCGGATGACCATTCGTCACTTTGTTCACTTGCACCGATTTACGCGCCGTTCTTCGCTTATGCTATCGTTAACTGTTCAGGCTAATCTCTCAGTGCTCCCTTCAATCCAAGAGAGTGTTTAAGTTATTAAGCACGATCTGTGAGTATACTCGATCCCTTTTTGCTTTACACACTTTTGGGTGTTACATACGTTATTTATTCTAAATCACATCGATCACACAATGCAAACACTTTATATGCTAACCGTTACTGCATGTTATACGTGTCACTAGATGAATGCTTGTATGTTATGTTAACACAGTGATTGTTGCCTGACGCCTTAGCAACAATAGTACTATAGTTTGGACTCAGCACCTGTCGTGGACAGGGGCTGTTAAGGTTATTTCTTCACGTATTACAGTGGTGATATGTGTTGTGCATTCTACAACTCACAGTCATGTCTGTGCATATTTCATTGTCGATAACCTACTTGCTTCACATTACACATGTTACATGCTGGTTATGCGTAAACGCTTTCGAACTCTATTATTGCTTTTAAAATTGAATGCTCATCTTTACACTATGTGTATTGACCTCTATTTTAACGCATGTGACAGGTGTTTAGGATGTTGTGCTTTACCTGCTTTCGTGGAATCAAGTAGGAGTGAGAGTCTGGAAATAAACAAACAATTTAAATCTGAGTTGTCGAAACATGATATTTGTCTTTGAGATATTTAGTCTGTAATAACTATTTTCTTTGGTATGTTATGGTATTGGACATAATATTTAAATATCTGGTAATTTAGTTGTTATGCACTTCTCCTGGACAATCTGTTTCGCTTAGTGCCGCGCCCCGATGTTTCCATCATCGGTTAGGGTATGACAGTAGGAGTGGGGCTAGGTGTGGGTGTAGCGGGGACGTCAGAGGAGGCATCATCAGCAGGTTAAGACTCCAGGCCAACGGCCCGTAGAGCAGATGAAGTCACTGACTCTCTAGAATCAGAGTCAGAATCAGGGGATATGTCTACCATTGAAACTACAGGTGAAGCAACCTCTAGGATGGTGATATCGTAGACCTCCCCTAAGCCGAGGTCCTAGTTAGGATGGTCCACCTAAAACACCGGGACACCGTCGTCGTCTAGATCGATGATGAAAGGCCGATCCTCGTGAGGGATAGCAGGGAGTGCAAAGGTTAGAAAAAGGTATGATCTCAACAGTGTGCGTACCCTCAGGGTGACTCATGTGATTAAAATACAACATATAAATTGTATCAAATACGGCGTAAAAGCACCCCTTTTTTAGTACTAATGTTGGAAAAAGCTCGTGTTTTCGTTCCCTTTTTATTTTTATGGTTAAAAGAGCTTAAATTTGCAAAAGGAGCAAAAAGACAGCAAAAACCAACATAAAAGTAAAGACAAGAGGAATTGCCGCAACTTGCCAAGCCCCGATTCACATCCAAACCACAAAATAGCAAGAATAGAAAACTAACACGGGGTCATGCTACCCTTCTGTAACACCTCGTAAAATCACGACCAATATAATGAAGACACGTGTCATGAGCTTTAAACGTATAATGGATTAAATATGAGGGACCAAAGTTGACAAACAAAGAAAGTATATGTGTAAAAGGATTCAAAGTGTCAACATACGATAATTATACCTTTCAATAACCTTACACGATGCTTATACCTTTAAACGAATGAATTATGAATCATATGAAGCCGTTTGTGGAAGAAAGTGAAAGTTTACAAACCGCAAGGGTTAAATGTGTCAACATGTTTAATTTATACCTCTGAGAGACCTTTCATCAAACCCGAATCTTTGTAAGGATTAATTATACTCCCAAGAATAAGTGATAAAAATTTCACAAGGTTTTGACATCGTATGAAGAAAATACCTTAACAATCGTAAGTGAGGGGTTAAAAGCGTCAACGTTGAAATTCAGGACTTTTCGGTGATCGTATATCTAACCGGGGACTTAACAAAGTTTTTTTATGACTTAGAGTCCTTAAAAGTCAAGTTTAGGGGTTAAACGTGTAACAAAAGCAAGTTAAAACATGTTTGGAAGGACCAGGGACCAAAACAGCAAATCCTGAAACTTTGTAACCAGAACCCAGCATTCATACCGGCCGCGTAAGACCTCCCAGGTCTCTTACGCGCCCCGCCTGAAAGTCACCAGCGTCCAAAAACATGCACAGGTGCCTGTTCAGCCTGTTACACCGCCTTACATGCATGGTTTTCATTCCCAGGGGCTGCACCAGTGGTATTTCATGCATAGGGGGCACTTGGACTCATCTGGGATCAATCCTAGACTTGTGTGTTAAGATCTCATGAATTCTAAGTCCCTATATAAAGAGTTCTAGTTGCAAACATGAACTTGTCACTTGGAAAATCATTCAAACTGAATTTCTGGAGCTCTCTGGACCTCAAGCAAGATTCACTAAGCTTCTAAATCACGCTAAGTACTTCAGTAAGCTTCCTTAACCTCCCTAATTCGTGTTTTATTAGTGTAATGGCCTAAAGTCAAAGCCGTCGTAGTTAAGATTTGACTTAGTGATTAATCACTAATGGTCCAGTCATTTCTCGAATTGAAAGTAGCTATGAGTTGGTAATTATGTGGGTAATAAACCCTTAAAAGGTCACCCTCTGATTTCCACTCTAACTAGGTCAATTGTCGGGTCAAACTTAATTATAAAAAGTCAACAGAAAGCTAACTTTTGAATAAACATATAATTAACAATGTAGAAGCCATGAAACCTGTTTTAACACTTGTATAACTTGGTAATTAATGTAAGAACATGTCTAAGCATGTTCAACCCGACAATTTTGTGTTTAGACTCGGTTCGGAACCGAAAATCGCAAAAGAAGACTTTTGCTTTGACTTTCAGTTCTGACCGGATTTAGCATAGTTTAGACATGCCTTAAAGTTCCATTAGAACCAGGTTATAGGTTAGTATAACCCTCTGAGGTTATACAACTTGGTTCCTTATTTATCCGATTCATTTGCATGTTTCCTTTATATGCCTAAATGTTGACCATTATGCCATTTTCACCTTAAAACGAGATTTTTGAAAATGTGAGAGAACAAAAACCTTTGTTACTGATTTATAAACTTGTCCTAAAAATTTGACATCAGTTTGAGGTCTAGATTAGGAGTTATGCTCAATACAGTAATTAAGAAGATTTTTATTAATTAAACGGCATAATTAGCATAAATCCTGTCTAAACCCAATTTTTGACACCAAACTTTTTACCCACTGATGTAATATAATATTTTGGGATTTTTGAAGATTTTTATTTATTTTTAAACTGATCATATCATAGGGTTCTAGGTTTGATTCGGTAATTGTCGGTTATACCCTTTTTCTTGAATAAAATGAGTTTTACATCACATATTGATACCAAATCTTTTCCTACTGATTTTATATGATAAATAAAATATTTTAAGCCTTCTGGAATGATAGAAATATCAGCTTTTCTTATATAACCTGAAAATCGCTTAAAAGCGATTTTTACGCGTTTTAAACGCATAGTATGAGTTAAAACTATTTTAAACATATATGACTTAATACCTACTGATATTTTAGTAAAATTTTTATACTTTAATAGTAAGATAAAGTTTTAAACTCCGATTTCTAGTTTTGACCTTTAAAGCTTATGTGAAATTACGAAAATGCCATACGGAGCATAGTTTGGTTATATATGATAAAATTTCACATATGGGCAATACCCTATTGATATGACCTGCAAAAATAATTATTTTTACTGATCATATCAGACCTGAACCTCAGATTAATATTTAATCTCTTTTATAACCTTTAAAATGACCAAAATACCCCTACAGGGCTTAATTTGAGTTTAAATCCATTTTGGGCATAACGGAAGATATTTTACTGATATCGCAAGATATTTAGGGCATGTTAACTTAGGAAACCTGTTCATGAATCATTTGTTTACCCGTTATGCATTTTTCGCATTCGGTGCGGTTTATGTAACTAGTTTGCATAAATTAATCGAAACGGGTCAAACCTTATCTCAAAATCCAGAATGTGTTTAGTTTACCCCTATTATACAAGTCTTCAAACTTGTCGGGTCTAAATCACATTCTATTCCGATCTTCGTTTAGTCTTGCGTTTTGAACCGTATACATGTCTTTAAAACTAACCGGTCTAAGTTTAAACTTAAGTAAGACCCGTTAGGAATCTAATAGGTTATTAAAACCTTCGTTCCAGATTTAGGAGCCCAGTAAAAGATAATTGCATTTGCTGATTTGTACGTCTGAGATAAATTTGTACAATTTGCTCAGGTAAATACTTTTAACTTATTTTCCATTATACGGGCTTGGGATACGGTATTATAATAATACTGCTTGGTCGGGTGTGTAATTATTTAAATCGGATTGTGATTAGTATATTTACGTAACCCGTTTTAATTTGTTTTGTTTGGTATATGACCTTTGGGGGGTTAATGACCATGTCCTGGATATCCTCGGCTCATTCATTGAAATGGCCACGACTTAAGCACGGGGTGTAGGCATACACCTGATAGTTACGTATGTAGAAAATTATTCGACAATAAGGTATTCCTTGTGGGCATTATACTTGTGGTGTGTCAGTTAATCTTGTCCGGCTCTTCTAACCGGCCCCGACGGACGACAACCATTTAAATCTGTATACAAGATTATTTTTAAATAATTGTCCCAAGTTATAAAAGATAATTTTGTGCCTTGTGCATTCAAATCAATTTTCTTAAACATTTTCAAAATGAGTCGGTTAATTGTATTTACCAGTGTAAACTGACGTATTTTCCAAAAAGGTTAAGTGCAGGTACTAGATGGAATAGGCTGGCTACTCCTGAGTGAATAAATAAAAGTTTTGCAAGCTTGGTCACTTAAAAGTCTGTTGAACAATTATCTTCTTTTATTTGATCCGCCTGTGGATCCTTTACATCCCGTGTAATACACTTGATATTACTTTTAATTCGGTTTGTAATGATTTTATCTTTCGACTTCCGCTATGTATTAAACTGTGATAAATTGTCTATGATGATATCAACTACGTCACGATACTCCCCACCGAGCCCACCGGTAATACGTGGAAATATCGGGGTGTGACAGGTTGGTATCAGAGCCAACGTTGAGTGAATTAAACACTAGCCTTTTTTGTTTAGTCTCAATGACACAATTTGCACATTCCTCGACTTCCGAGTCTAGACAAAGAACTTAGGACTAATCCTAATTTATTTTAATTTTGTCCTTTATTTTTGTTGTCCTTTTGTTTGTTTTGACAGGTTCAACAAAATGCCACCAAGGTTTCGTAGAGGAGGAAGAGGCAAGGGGCCATTCAACCCCCCCAACGATCACGAGGCCGGACCTTCCCACCGGCGACACCGTCTGTGACAATGAGCACGAGTCCCCAAGAAGATTGGAGGACATATTTGGAGCCTGCGAGGCGGTCTGTCTCGCTAAGTTCATCACCCTCGTACCTTCATTCTTTCGGGCCGCAATCGGAGTACGAGCCCGAAGATTCGCATCACTCTTTCTTGCCATTGCGGCGGTCAACCTCGCATCGGGCCTTTCAGGACTCGACCCCATACTTCCAGAGCCGATTCAACCCGATAAACCAGGTTGAAGAACCAATGGGTCATAACCCATTAGGCCCCGAAGACCATTTCCCTGAAGCTCAGGGAATGAATATGGATGATGACCCAGATCCCGCCGCGCCACCATCTGGGACACCTACTCACCCCATCGAGATTTCGGATGGGTCGTCCTATCATGGATCACCTTATCGTGGTCCTGACAGTTATGAGGCACGGTTTGCCCAATACGACTGGGTGTTTACTCTTAGTTACAACTCACAGCAGCGCAGGAGCAGCAGGATCCCTCGGAGGATTCACGTTTTGTAGCGGTTACTCCACCGCCACCACCACCAGTGCAGCAACCGCCTTCGGAGCCACCGAGGCGTAGGAGATCAGGAGCATGGATTTCCGTGCGAGGGGGATTCCATTTCAGCACCCCTCAGCATTCGAGTGGCAGCCATTACCCGCCACTGTATGAAGACCCACAGATGGGTGGGCCTTCGAACCCTGTTTCTGATGTGGAGTCTGCGCCAGTCGCACCGCCACTAGTGGGTTATGATAACCCAATTCCTGCATACGCAGGTGTAGCAGCGTATAACCCTTTTGAGCAGCCAGCCCATACTAACTACAACTACGCCGAGGCTGATCTATACGTGGTAGCGGCAAACTACAATGCTCTCCATCCTGAAGGACCCTTTGGAGGTCCCTAGCAGACCGGATACACGGCCAATGGGTACCAATACCCGCCACCTCCTCAACCTCTACAGCCGCAGCAGCCACAGCCACCGCGAATCTAGCCGCCTCAGCAACAGGAGATTTTACAAAGGTTGAGCCAGGTGGAACGGGAGGTTCGAGAGGAGCGTAGAAGCCACCGGGGATCTCTTAAAGGTTTGGCGAGCTTAATCAAGGGAAAGAGCAAAAGGGATCATTAAATTCCTTATTTGTTTGTTTTGCATTTCTTTAATTTTCAATCTAGTCCCTGCGTGGACATCTATTTCTGTATCCAGTCCCTGCGAGGACTTGTAGTTTCAGTTTAGCCCCTGCGAGGGCAAGTTATTTCTGTTAAAGTCCCGTTTAGGGCAATATGTACTCTTTTAAATTTTAGTGGCATGTTATAATTTAAATTTCATTTTTTCATTATATGCATAAATATAATATATATGAAATAAATAAATCCAAAATATATCATTCATTATATAAGATCTGCCTTTAAATATTAAATAAGAATCTTAAAGGGTATAACCTAGCATGCATGTCATTATAAGACCTGGCCATGATGGTAAAACCTGTTTAAAAAGATTCAAATCCTTGTTAACATCTGAAAAAATGTTAACACTCCTGGCAGATGTGATTCGTTAAAATCACGCATGTCATCCTTATATTGGATTCTTCCAATTCCTTCTTTATTATTTAAACATTCATTTGTGATGTAATGCCTACGGGCCATAATCATTGTCATATAAGACAAAAGATAGTTGTAGCCTATAACTACCTGTCAAGGAAGGTAATGAACTATGATTCAAGCCTTAATGCCTCGATCCTATAAGATCATGGCTTATAATTTGAATTGTCCTTGTGACCCGGCCTTATGTGCCATTATAATATGTAAATAAATTATGGAGTAAAATGCACGGATAGTCCTTGTGGTTTTGTAAAATAACACCTATAGTCCTCAACTTTTGAAAATTACACCGGTGCTCCCTATGGTTTGACAGTTTGTTACTCAGATAGTCCCTGGAGTGGATCAAGGTTAGTTTTCTCAGTTAAGTGGCTGTGAAATGACAAAATTACCCTTACTATTTAATATAGTAACTTAAAAATTAAAAGAAATATATATCTTTTTATTAGTTATTTAATCAAATAGGGCCCACAATCCTTATCTTCATCAACCAACCCCACCCCCAATATAACCCTCACCAATCAAAGTTTTCAAGTTAGAGTTTTCGAATCCGTTCATCATCACCACGATATCGTCTCCGGTCACCGCTACACCTTCATCCTCCATAACCACAATCGCACCTCCGATTGCTTTCGAATTCTGTTTTCGAGTTGACGATCATCATCACCGCACCTCTGTCAGCTTATCATCACAAGCACCTCACACTATCATCATCATCTCCATCACGAGCCTTCATCGCACCACTATTAACCACTACACAACCACCAGCCTCTGCTATAACCGCGAAACACCACCCGAACCTGCTTCATCTTCTTCGTATTACCTCTACCTCACCATTGTCATCTCAGGTCACCCTTCTCTTCATCATCTCTGTCGTACCACAACCATCCTTCCACCGTCGCTATTCACCCTAACCACCGTTGTTCCCCATCGTTCACCGTCATCATCTTCACAACAACCACCCGAACCTGCAACCTCCGTTACCGTCACACCACCAACCTGCATCACACTAAGATCGGTGAAGCGGAGTGGTTAAAAATCCTAGGCACCGGATCTGATTTGATCCATGTGTGTGACTGGAGATCGTAGATTTCTGGCTAGTGGATTGTCTTCGAAATCATGGCGGTGGTAGTGGTGGTGGGAGGTGGTGGCCGCTGTGGTTTAGAGAGAGAGAGAGTAGAAAGAGAGAGTGTAGAAAGGGGGTGGGTGATACGTGGTTGAAAACCGATGATCGTTTATGCTTAAGTTGATGTTTTTACATAGATTTTAATCTTGAATAGCCTAATTTTAATGGGATTTGTGTTTTACAGGTCTAAAAGAGTTTAAGGAGCTAATCGGGAGCTTTACGGAGCACCGGGAGCGAACGGGATCAACCGGGGAGGTGAAATGAACAAAACCGGGTTAATCACGAAGATTGGATGTGTTTTGGGGGAATTTAATGAATTTAAAATGAATATATTGGAAGATGGCATCATAGAGGGCTGAATTACGAGTACGTGGGCGAAAACGGTGCGTAAAACGGAGCTATAACGAAGAAGTTATGAAGAAAACAAAAAATGGTATTTAGAGGCACCGAAGGCGACGCCCAAAAGGGCCGTCGGCGACGGCCTCTGGTTTGTTCCGTCGGCCAGAAACCTCCGTAAACAGCTAATTAAGCCGTCGGGCGAAACTGAAACTTCTAGGGGCCGTCGGGGACGCCCTAAATGGCCGTCGGCGACGCCACCTGCATTCTCATATCGCGAAAAACTTGATTTTTGAGTTGGGGACGAGTTATAACATCAATTTTGACCAAGAAACGGGAGTTACACTCACTTGGGAGTTTGAATCTTCATCTTGGAGCCATAATCATCCACCATTAACCATCCAATTTCATCTATCATCAACCTACAACCCGAATCATCATCATCCATCACACAATCAATCATACAAACCCTAATTCATCCAATCCATCATCCATCTCACCATCAACATCCATAAACCCTAATCTTCCATCATTCCTTCATCCACCAAGTTTCAAGATGGTTTCATTTGTGTTCCAAACTTCCGATGATCAAGCTTTATCAACCATGAGCGGCTAATCATCTCGGTTTCACCCCGGTGTAGGTAGTTGTTGATTTTAGTGTTTCGAATTGTTCTTATTTCATCTTAGTGACAATTTGTGTTTGGTTTTTGAAACTTTTGACAATAGTATTACATTTGTTACGAATTCGTGAATTGTCGAACGATGTTAAAAGTTATGACTTTGCGAAATGGTGATATGTGATTGTACATTGTCGTTGTTAGGATTTACTTGTGTTGATTACAAAGTGTCTTTTTGTCCGTTCTTCGGGACGTTGATATCTAGTAGCACCTAAGTCACGGTATACTAAATCCGTTAATCGAATGCATTTGAGTTGAAACTAAAACTTGTAGAAATCCTAGATTAACAATTACTGAAACCGGGTGTGATTCCTTTTTATCATTATTGTTCTAGTAACCATTTTTCTTGCAATCGTTAAGTAGTAGTCATTAATCATTCTCATCAATTCATTTAGTTAAAAATCATATCTCTCAATTAAACGAAAACACAAAATTATTCTAGCAAGCTTCATATATCGTGACAATTGTTTTAATTCATTCGAATCCACACACAAACCACATACTCTTCGTGGTTCGACCCCTTACTGCCGCTAACACATTGTTGAGGGTAATTTGGGCTTATAAATATTATCTTTGACCGGAGCGCGACACTCCGATCAAATTTTGGCGCCGTTGCCGGGGAGTGCGTGCGCTTTGTGTTTGGATTATTGTTTGAATTTTCGTGATTATCTGTTTAATTTGTTTAGATTTCTTTTTGTACTTTGTCTTTTTCCTTGTTACGCGGGTGTGTTACTTGTGCAGGATACAGGTAGTGTATGCATACGCGAAACTCCGAGAGGACTTCACCGTTAGTCTACGAACCGGAAATTGAAAGAGTAGAAAGAAGAAACCTAGCAAGCCGGTTAGAAGCAACACTTGCTTCTAATCAAACCAACCAAACACCACAACATACACCATCCATTGAAACCGATTCAATGGCGAACCAAAACTCAAACCAAAACCTTAACTCGAACCAATTCCAATACCGAAGCAACTTCAATCCCGCTCCAAATATGCAACCTATACCTCCCGAGCAACTGGGTGGTAATCACAACAATACCGGACCACCTACACCACCTTTCCAAAACCAAAATCCCAACAACAATCAAAGAACACCTCAACAACAAAACCTTCATAGACACAATTCCCTACCCATCAACCTAGATGACCGGAATGTTAATTCCGACCGTCGGGGAAATCGTGATCGCGGCAATCCCGCAAATGAAGACCCATTCTTCAACATCGATGACTTGAGGAATGCAATCCCCGATGATGAACCGTATAGTGTTCCCGGTTATCAATCGCCGGAACATGTGAGTGTTCATACGGAAAATTCGGATGACGGGGGATATTATGATGATAGGGCTAACGATGATGAAGATTGGGGCTACGTGAATAGGGGAAACGTCTACAATGCTAGAAGGTATGATGATGAGGAATTTGGCTACCAACATGCCAATTACGTTGGGGACGACGAATACGGTTACGGAGGTGGAAGAAATGATGGTTATGGGAACAACCGTCAACCACGAAACAATGACCAACGGAACCGGAATGATGGGTTTATAACAACAACAACAATGCAAACCCTAACCGGATTCCTCGTTTCGTGGGAGGTGGTAACCTAAGGGATAATAGAAGAGAGGATCGAAGAGAAGATCGAAGAGGTGAAAGACGGGATAATAGAAGACCGGTCGATCAAGAAGTTAACGGTCCACAACGTCGTCAACAACCTCCACGGGGAGTGAATGACCGTTTCCGACCGATAGTGACCGAGAATGACTCTCCGATAGTGTGCGAAAGGAGAATGTTTGATTGTAAACCACACTACATCAATATACTTCCCCACTTCAACGGGAGGTCTAATGATGAAC
This sequence comes from Helianthus tuberosus, assembly GCA_030545235.1. Taxonomy (NCBI): domain Eukaryota; kingdom Viridiplantae; phylum Streptophyta; class Magnoliopsida; order Asterales; family Asteraceae; genus Helianthus; species Helianthus tuberosus. The sequence continues at coordinate 72,210,951 of CM060371.1, read as the reverse complement.
CATACACGCATTTGGCGGAGTTCTCTTCCATTTGTAATACTATTGGAGGGCACAATTTCGCACTAGAGGAAGTTAAGCTTCGGTTATTTCAATTCTCTTTGAAAGACAACGCAAAACAGTGGTTCTTCACACTTCCGGCCAATAGTATTCGAACTTGGGAACAAATGAAACAAGCATTTTTGGATGAATACTATTCCATGGCAAAGACCGACGATGCTAGAGATGAAATTCGGTCGTTTCGCCAATTTTCGAGTGAAGCACTACATCAAGCATTCACCCGATTCAAGGAGTTGATGAGGAGATGCCCACATCACCAAATAGAAAAGTGGGAGTTGGTGAAATGTTTTGTACGGGGTTTGGATGACACAACTTGGAATCGTCTTGAGTGAACAAGCAATGGAACACTCTTGAGCAATCACGAAGACGACGATTGGGAATTCCTAGAAAGAATGAGCAAAAGATCAAAGGCGAAAGAGTTGGCCGACCGAGCCAAAAAGCACCCTACCTCAAGGTCTTGGCCCGATCGTGATGCAAGTTCTAAGGATCGGATTGATACGTTGGAGCGGGAATTGGCCCGCATGAAGAAGAAAGAAGTGGGTGCGGTACAATATAGCGTATGTGAAGAATGTGGTGACATCGGTCACCGGACCGAGAATTGCCAAGCCACCGCGGATGTGAATCAAGTGTATGGAGACCGGAGCCAATACGATATGAACTCCAACACCTACCACCCCGGGTTGAGGAACCATCCTAACTTTAGGTATGGTAATGCCTCCAATCAAATGAACCCGAATTTCCAATCGGGAAATCAAGGTGGGTATTCGCATCAAACTCGTCAAGGAGGTAACCAAGGGGGTTACCAAAGGAATTACAATAATCAAGGTGGTAATGGAAGCGGGTCGAGTAATCAAACCGGTGGCGATGATATGGGTGCCAAAATGGATGCTTTGTTGAATATGCAAAAAGAATCTCAAAACAATATAAAAGAATCTCACCATGATATCAAGGAGATAAAGAAGACAAATGAGATTCGGGATAAAGCACATGAGGCATTGGCAAAGCAAGTGGGCCAACTCGCGGAGGAAATGGCTCAATTGAGAGGAAGCACGGGAAAGCTTCCAAGTGACACCACAGTGAACCCGAAGCATCAAAGTTCAAGCACGGGCAATGTGAGGAATGTGCACATTAGCGCGGTAAGTCTTCTTTCAAATAATGAGGTTTGTAGTAGTGTTGAAAGCATTTCGCCACCACAATGTGTTGATGGTGTAATGGGAAATACAAGAGACGACTCGGAAAATAAAAATGAACAAGAAACGATTTCACAAGTTAAAATTAAAAAAATGAATAAAAATTCTTTTTGTGAAAATTGTTTAAATCAAATTAGACCGATTAATGCATCACAAGTTGAGGAACGGTACCCACCGAAGGACGAGGGGTGGGAAAATTTTAAACAAGCTAAAATTAATTTGCCGCTACTTGATGACATTAAAAAGGTTCCGGCTCATGTGGAATGCTTGAAAGAGTTGAGCATCGAAAAACGGCACAATAAATTACCCAACCCGGTTGATTTAGTATCACATGTTAGTGCCGTCTTATCGAGTGCGCTTCCCCAAAAAGCTCAAGATCCGGGAGATCCTCTTATTCCAATTCAAATTGGAACATTCCAAATTGAGAGGGCGCTCTTAGATCTTGGAGCTTGTGTAAGCATCTTGCCCGGGAGTTTGTATGACCAATATGATTTTGGGCCATTAAAAAAATTTGAGACTCCCGTGGTGTTGGCTGATCAGACTCCCACACATCCAAGGGGGATGGTGGAAGATGTGATTGTGAAGGTAGATGATTGCTACTACCCAGTGGACTTTTTGGTAGTAGACTATGTTGGGTGTGTTGAGGACACCCAACCAATAGTTATACTGGGTAGACCGTTCCTGGCAACTGCTAATGCCATAATAAATTGTGCAACGGGAACGGTAAGCATGAAGTTTGGGGACCGGGAGTTAAATTTAAATGTTTTTTCCAAAATTTACTAACCCACTTGGTGAGGATACATGTCCCAAGAAGGACACGAATCCAAACAAAAAGGTGTGTGCTATGGTTGGTAGGTTTGGAGAAACAAAGAAGAAAACGGTCAAGAAGAAAAAGGCGAGAAAGTCACCTCAAGAAAAGAAGAAAGAAGAGGAGGTGAGGAAGTTTGGACCGTTTGGCAACAAATGGTATGAATCACCGGTGGGTGATTTCGATGAGTTTGTGGGCGGCAAGCACTCCATTCGACCACCATGAGGTGGTAAGTTAATTGTTGTTGTATACTTTTTATGGTTAGTTTTAGTTTTTTTTTCTCCGTAGTTTTGTTGTTGTTGTTGTTGTATAATTTGTTATTTCGTTTTAGTAGTTAAATGAACGTTGTGGGTGTGTTCTCTATATAACCCTCACGAGACCTTTCGTCCTCCCAAGCTATTGGGGGGTTTAAAAGGGCTTGTTGCATAAGCTAAATGCAACCGTGATTCCTACGAAAGTGAGTTAGGTTTATTGTTGTTGTAAATTATTTTCCACATAAATCAAAGTGAAATAACGTATAGCTTGGTACTGTTTTCATAAAAGTGGTAGAACTAGTTAACTAACAAATTTTAATGGTTGTGAGAAGCATGCTTCTACACAAGGGTTAAGATTTGTAGGTACATTGGGTTCGTGGGACAACCGCTTTCATGAAGAGGAAAAGAGCATACGAAGAATGAGCTCAAAAACCAGGTGCATACGTTTCTTTTTACTTTTGATCTTTAGATTAGCAAATAAGTGGAATGTATTTTGTATATTAATTTTCCGGGGTGAAATTTTTGGGGGAATTAGCCGTGTCACATCCCTTGTGCGTTAAAACTCTAGTTCTTACACATTGAGGACAATATGTACCTCGAGTGTGGGGATGGGGGAGTAGTAAAAGTTTTAGATTTTGACCCGTTCATTTAAATACTACACATTGAGGACAATGTTCACCTCAAGTGTGGGGATGGGGGAAATTTCAAAAAATTTTCAAAAATGTCTTGTTTCAAAAGCGATCTTAAAAACATAAGTAACTAAGTCAACGAGGGATGTCACAACCCATTTGGTCTATTGTCATGGTCAAGTTCGAATTAATAGCATGACGGGTATTTAGCGGGTGATTATTTGGGAATAATCCGCCTTAGAAACTAGTATTTTATGCATGTCACATACCATACCCTTTTAGATATGTGAGGTTTTGAGCCACTTTTATATCATAGATTACATACCTATGTTTCTTTGTTTGAGTGGACCATTAGTCATATATTGTAGAACTTGCAACTTTTGATACGTTTGAGACTGTAGACCGAATACAAGCACGAGAATGATTAAGGCATTAGGTAAACCTTTTCTCTTAAAACCATTTATCTATCCTTACCCGATCAAACCCCCTAGTCGCTCATTTTGAGCCTAAACCTTTCGTTTGACACCCTATAGCCCATAACCCTTAAACCTTTTCTTTTAAAACCCATGTGATGGAAATTCGATTATAGGAGTCGTATTTGTATAGTTGTTCTTGTTTGTTTGCATATATGTTGAAAAAAAATCAGAAAATATTATGAAAAAGAATTGAAAATCGTTGAAGAAAAACACAAAAAGAAGTGTTAGTAGTTGTTGAATAAAAGGCAAATGTTGTGCCTCATATTTGGTGTTTATAGTTAGTTTTGCTAGAATAGTCTTTCGTAGTAAAAAAATCGAATTTTCATCACCTTAGCCACTTTAAAATGTCCTAATTCCTACCCTTAGCCTAGCCCCGTTCCAACCCTTACAAAGACCTTATGACTTGTGCTTAGTGTTTGTGATCAACGGTGGAGAATGATTGAGTTGCAAGCTTATGCGGGTATGTCTTCTAATCGGTTTTGAGTGAATATTCCTTGAAGTGCTAATACATTATAAACATTAGCCAATTTACAAGCCGAGTGGAGAGAACATTGTGAGGGATGTGCATGAATTGATTGGTTTCACGGGCGGGTTAATCTTGGGTAACCATTTGTGTATGTGAAATCACATTACCGTTAAATATATTGAAAATTGTAAAGAGTTTGAACTTTAGCATGACATTGGACCTTAACCTTCGTCTCAGGAATGGGGAGTGTATTTGTTGTTCGACCCACGTGAAAGTGAAAAACAGATTTGCTTGAGGGCAAGCAAAAGACAAGTGTGGGGATGTGATACGTGGTTGAAAACCGGTGATCGTTTATGCTTAAGTTGATGTTTTTACATAGCTTTTAATCTTGAATAGCCTACTTTTAATGGGATTTGTGTTTTACAGGTCTAAAAGAGTTTAAGGAGCTAATCGGGAGCTTTACGGAGCACCGGGAGCGAACGGGATCAACCGGGGAGGTGAAATGAACAAAACCGGGTTAATCATGAAGATTGGATATGTTTTGGGGGAATTTAATGAATTTAAAATGAATATATTGGAAGATGGCATGATAGAGGGCTGAATTACGAGTACGTGGGCGAAAACGGTACGTAAAACGGAGCTATAACGAAGAAGTTATGAAGAAAACAAAAAATGGTATTTAGAGGCACCGAAGGCGACGCCCAAAAGGGCCGTCGGCGACGGTCTCTGGTTTGTTCCGTCGGCCAGAAACCTCCGTGAACAGCTAATTAAGCCGTCGGGCGAAACTGAAACTTCTAGGGGCCGTCGGGGACGCCCTAAATGGCCGTCGGCGACGCCACCTGCATTCTTATATCGCGAAAAACTTGATTTTTGAGTTGGGGACGAGTTATAACATCAATTTTGACCAAGAAACGGGAGTTACACTCACTTGGGAGTTTGAATCTTCATCTTGGAGCCATAATCATCCACCATTAACCATCCAATTTCATCTATCATCAACCTACAACCCGAATCATCATCATCCATCACACAATCAATCATACAAACCCTAATTCATCCAATCCATCATCCATCTCACCATCAACATCCATAAACCCTAATCTTCCATCATTCCTTCATCCACCAAGTTTCAAGATGGTTTCATTCGTGTTCCAAACTTCCGGTGATCAAGCTTTATCAACCATGAGCGGCTAATTATCTCGGTTTCACCCCGGTGTAGGTAGTTGTTGATTTTAGTGTTTCGAATTGTTCTTATTTCATCTTAGTGACAATTTGTGTTTGGTTTTTGAAACTTTTGACAATAGTATTACATTTGTTACGAATTCGTGAATTGTCGAACGATGTTAAAAGTTATGACTTTGCGAAATGGTGATATGTGATTGTACATTGTCGTTGTTAGGATTTACTTGTGTTGATTACAAAGTGTCTTTTTGTCCGTTCTTCGGGACGTTGATAGCTAGTAGCACCTAAGTCACGGTACACTAAATCCGTTAATCGAATGCATTTGAGTTGAAACTAAAACCTGTAGAAATCCTAGATTAACAATTACCGAAACCGGGTGTGATTCCTTTTTATCATTATTGTTCTAGTAACCATTTTTCTTGCAATCGTTAAGTAGTAGTCGTTAATCATTCTCATCAATTCATTTAGTTAAAAATCATATCTCTCAATTAAACGAAAACACAAAATTATTCTAGCAAGCTTCATATATCGTGACAATTGTTTTAATTCATTCGAATCCACACACAAACCACATACTCTTCGTGGTTCGACCCCTTACTGCCGCTAACACATTGTTAAGGGTAATTTGGGCTTATAAATATTATCTTTGACCGGAGCACGACACTCCGATCAGTGGGTTAACGGATATCATATATTTGTTCGAGATCTGTGTATTGCTTGGCCCACTTAATTAAATAACTAATAAAAAGATATATATTTCTTTTAATTTTTAAGTTATTATATTCAATAGTAAGGATAGTTTTGTCATTTCACATCCACTTAACTGAGAAAACTAACCTTCATCCACTCCAGGGACTATTCGAGTAACAAACTGTCAAACCACAGGGAGCACCGGTGTAATTTCCAAAAGTTAGGGACTATAGGTGTTATTTTACAAAACCACATGGACTATCCGTGCATTTTACTCTAAATTATGACTAAGGATAATTGTAATCCTGAATAAACATGCTTAGTTAAATTAACCAATATGGCTTATGATTACCATGGTTAATGAATTGCCATAAAAGACAATTCCATAATGAGCTTTTGAATAAATCTTGTCAATATTGTATGTAGCAATCAAGCTACATGGTTGGGTCAGACGAAGTCAACAGCCACCCGAGGGAGAATCATCACACTTCCAGAGTTAACGTAACGGGCGCGGAATTGCAGGCATTAATAGATAATGTCGTTACTCGATCTCTTAACAGACAATTTAATGAATTGAGTGAAACTCGTGTTAGAACTCAGTCAGTACCTCATTCAAAACCACCCTCCAAGACTCATACAGCTCACAAGAGTGATTCTCATCACTCATCAAATCATAGGAGTGTTCCATCTAGGAAAGTTGTGCTCAATCGAGAGCCGCGTGTTAAGGGCTGTTCTTGTAAGTATTTTGTCTCCTACAAGCCTAGAGACTTTACAGGGGAGAAGGGAGCCGTCGATTGTATGACTTGGCTCGATGAGATGGATACAGTGGTTGACATTAGTGGTTGTGCAGAGCAGGACGTTGTGAAGTTTGTGTCATAATCGTTTAAGGGAGAGGCTCTAGCTTGGTGGAGGTCACTGATTCAAGCTACAGGAAAGATTCACTTATATGGCATGTCTTGGGAGCAGTTTGTTGCTCTAATCAAAGAAAATTTTTGTCCTCAACACGAAGTTGAGAAGATCGAGACTGACTTTCTGACATTGACTATGAAGAATTTAGACTATCAGGCGTATCCCACGAGCTTCAACACTATGTCACGTTTGGTTCCATACTTGGTTACACCAGAACCAAAACATATAGCTCGATTCATTGGAGGTTTAGCTCCAGAGATTAAGGCGAGTGTGAAAGCATCAAGACCTACTACCTTTAGGTCAGTGGCTGATTTATCATTGTCTCTTACGCTAGATGCGGTCAGGCTGAGATCGCTTAAGAGTTCTGAAGAAGGGAAAAGGAAACGTGAGGATGATAACTCACATCGTTCTGACAAGAAACATAGGGGGAACTTAGACCACAAGAAGAATTTTGGGTCTAACAAGAATAACCAGCAAATGGATGAGAAGCCTAAAGGCAAAACCTGCCAGAAACACCACTTCGGAAAATGCAGGTTTGAATCACAGTCAAAGTCGATTGGTTGTGGGATCTGCAAGTCCAAAGAACACAAGACTTTGGATTGCAATAAGTTGAAGGATGCGACCAGTTATAGTTGCAACGGGAAGGGGGATATCAAGACCAACTGCCCAAAGTATGCGAAGAAGCCTAAAGAAGGCAAGAAGACCAATGCTAGGGTCTTCCAAATGAATGCACGGGAAGCAGTTCAGGATGACAACGTGAAAACAGGTACTTTCCTTATAAATGATGTTTATGCAAGGATATTGTTCGATTCGGGTACAGATAAATCATTTGTGGATGATAAATTTTGTAAGTTATTAAACCTGCCCGTTAGAACCTTAAGTATAAAATATGAGGTAGAATTGGCCGATGGTACCATAGAAACTGCTTCAACCATGTTAGATGGATGTTTCATATCCATTAGGAACCACTCTTTTCCATTGTCTTTGCTTCCTACGAAACTAACTGGATTCGACATAGTAATAGGCATGGATTGGTTATCTCATAACCAAGCTCAGATCGTTTGTGATAAGAAGAAAGTGGTCATCAAGACTCCGTATGGTGAGCCACTTACCATACAAGGAAACTCTCAGCATGGGTTGCCTAAGCAAGTGTCTATGCTTAAGGCATCAAGGTGTATGAAGAAAGGTTGTGTCATTTATATGGCACAAGTGACTATTGATGAACCAAAGCCCAAGATTGAAGACATCCCTATCATTTCTGAATACCCTGACGTAGTCCCTGAAGAACTACCTGGTTTACCCCCAGATAGGTAAGTGGAGTTCAGAATCGACATAATACTTGGGGCAACACCTGTTGCAAGAGCACCTTACCGGTTGGCCCCGACTGAGATGAAGGAGTTGAGAACTCAGTTGGATGATTTGTTGGCAAAAGGATTTATTAGACCTAGCTCATCTCGCTGGGGAGCACCGATCTTGTTTGTAAAGAAGAAGGATGGATCGATTTGCCTATGCATCAATTATCGTGAGCTTAACAAGGTCACAATCAAGAACAGATATCCATTGCCCAGGATCGACGATCTATTCGATCAGCTTCAAGGAGCAAGCTACTTCTCCAAGATTGATTTGAGGTCAGGCTACCATCAACTGAAGGTGAGAGATGAAGATGTGCACAAGACTGCATTTAGGACTCGTTATGGTCACTACGAGTTCTTGGTGATGCCTTTTGGGCTCACTAATGCATCAGCAACGTTCATGGACCTCATGAATCGCATTTGCAAACCCTACATGGACAAATTTGTCATCGTCTTCATTGATGACATCCTCATTTATTCAAAGAATCAGGCCGACCATGAGAAGCACCTTCATTGTATACTTAAACTTCTTTAGCATGAGAAGCTCTACGCCAAGTTTTCAAAGTGTGAATTTTGGCTTCGTGAAGTCCAATTCCTTGGACATGTGTTTAGTGAGCGTGGTATCAAGGTGGACCACGCTAAGATTGAGGCTATCATGAATGGGCAAGAGCCGAAGATGCCCACAGAGATTCGCAGCTTCTTAGGTCTGGCAGGATATTACAGGCGATTTATTGAAAATTTCTCAAGGATTGCTGCACCCCTAACTTCATTGACTAGGAAGAATATCAAGTTTGAATGGGGTCATAAGCAACAAGAATCCTTTGAGATTCTTAAGCAGAAATTGAGCAATGCTCCCGTGTTAACATTGCCTGAGGGAATAGAAGAGTTTGTGGTATACTGCGACGCATCACACACTGGCATGGGATGTGTGCTTATGCAGAAAGGCAAGGTTATTGCCTATGCTTCCCGACAATTAAAGGTACACGAAAAGAATTACACCACCCACGACTTGGAATTGGGTGCCGTTGTGTTTGCACTAAAACTTTGGAGGAATTATTTATATGGTACCAAGTGTGTGATCTATTCTGATCACAAGAGCCTTCAGCATCTGTTCAATCAGAAGGATCTGAACATGAGGCAGCGTCGATGGATGGAGACTTTAAATGATTATGATTGTGAAATCCGATACCATCCAGGCAAGGCGAATGTGGTCGCCGATGCATTGAGCAGAAAGGAAAGGGTTAAGCCCATTAGAATCAATGCCAAGAGCATTGAATTGAAGAACAACTTGAATGAAAGATTGTTAGACGCTCAGAAAGAAGCTGTATTAGAAGCCAACTATTTGAATGAAAAGTTGGGAGTAACTGCTGAACAATTATCCTATAGAAAGGATGGAATCCTAAGATTGAATGGATGAATATGGGTTCCAATTTATGAAGGACTTCGGGATGTAATTCTTCAAGTATTCTGTTCATCCTGGCTGTGATAAGATGTACCGAGATTTGAAGGCAAATTATTGGTGGATAGGTTTGAAGAAATCTATAGCCACTTATGTAGTCAAATGTCTAACATGTGCTCAAGTTAAAGCAGATCATCAGAAGCCGTCAGGTTTGCTACAACAGCCTGAACTTCCCACCTGGAAGTGGGAAATGGTAACTATGGATTTCATCACAAAGTTACCAAAGACAAAGCGAGGAAATGATACTATTTGTGTTATAGTTGACAGGTTGACAAAGTCAGCCCACTTCCTACCTATTAAGGAAACACACAGCTCAGATAAGTTAGCTCAGTTATACGTGGACGAGATTATATCTCTACATGGAGTGTCAGTGTCTATCATCTCTGATAGGGATACGAGGTATACATCGCATTTCTGGAAAAGCTTCCAGCAATCCCTAGGCACTCGATTAAACTTCAGCACTGCATATCATCCTCAGGTGGATGGTCAAAGTGAATGTACTATACAGACACTCGAGGATATGCTACTAGCTTGTGTTATTGACTTAGGAGTAAGTTGGGATGATCATCTTCCATTGATTGAATTCTCATACAACAATAGCTATCATTCCAGTATTCAAGCTGCACCTTTTGAAGCTCTGTATGGAAGAAAGTGCAGAGCGCCCGTTTGTTAGGAAGAAGTTGGAGATGTCCAACTAACAGGACCTGATATAGTCCTGGAGATGACAGATAAGATTGTACAGATAAGATATCGTCTCAAAGCTGCAAGGGATAGGAAGAACAGCTACGCAGATAAAAGGCGTAAACCTCTAAAATTTGAGGTAGGTGACAAAGTTCTACTTAAGGTATCACCCTGGAAAGGGGTAATGCGATTTGGAAATAAAGGCAAGTTAAGCCCAAGATACATAGGACCATTTGAGATCATCGAATGTGTTGGAACAATGGCCTACAAGTTAAACCTGCCTGAAGAGCTCAGTGGTATTCATAATGTGTTCCACATCTGTAATATGAAGAAATGTCTAGCTGATGAATCGCTAACCATGTCACACAAAGATGTGCATATAGATGAGAGCTTAAAGTTTGTCGAGAAACCTTTGTCGATCAAGGATCGACAGGTTAAGAAGCTTCGAAAGAAGCACGTGCCAATTGTAAAAGTTAAATGGGAGACCCGTAGAGGCCCCGAGTACACGTGGGAGGTAGAGTCCACAATGAAAGAGAAGTACCCTCATTTATTCCAGTAAATCTCGAGGTCGAGATTTCTTTTAAGGGGGTGAGGATGTAACACCTCGTAAAATCACGACCAATATAATGAAGACACGTGCCATGAGCTTTAAACGTATAATGGATTAAATATGAGGGACCAAAGTTGACAAACAAAAAAAGTATATGTGTAAAAGGAGTCAAAGTGTCAACATACGATAATTATACCTTTCAACAACCTTACACAATGCTTATACCTTTAAACGAATGAATTATGAATCATAAGAAGCCGTTTGTGGAAGAAAGTGAAAGTTTACAAACAGCAAGGGTTAAATGTGTCAGCATGTTTAATTTATACCTTTGAGAGACCTTTTATTAAACCCGAAGCTTTGTAACAATTAATTATACTCCCAAGAATAAGTGATAAAAATTTCATAAGGTTTCGACATCGTATGAAGAAAATACGTTAACAATCGTAAGTGAGGGGTTAAAAGTGTCAACGTTGAAATTCAGGACTTTTCGGTGATCGTATATCTAACCGGGGACTTAACGAAGTTTGTTTATGACTTAGAGTCCTTAAAAGTCAAGTTTGAGGGTTAAAAGTGTAATAAAAGCAAGTTAAAACATGTTTGGAAAGACCATGGACCAAAACAGCAAATCCTGAAACTTTGTAACCGGAACCCAACATTCATACCGGCCGCGTAAGACTTCCCAGGTCTCTTACGCGCCCCGCCTGAAAGTCACCAGCGTCTAAAAACATGCACAGGTGCCTGTTCAGCCTGTTACACCACCTTACATGCATGGTTTCGATCCCAGGGTCTGCACCAGTGGTATTTCATACATAAGGGGCATTTGGACTCATCTGGGATCAATCCTAGACTTGTGTGTTAAGATCTCATGCATTCTAAGTCCCTATATAAAGAGTTCTAGTTGCAAACATGAACTTGTCACTTGGAAAATCGTTCAAACTGAATTTCTGGAGCTCTCTGGACCTCAAGCAAGATTCACTAAGCTTCTAAATCCTGCTAAGTACTTCAGTAAGCTTCCTTAACCTCCCTAATTCGTGTTTTATTAGTGTAATGGCCTAAAGTCAAAGCCGTCGTAATTAAGCTTTGACTTAGTGATTAATCACTAATGGTCCAGTCATTTCTCGAATTGAAAGTAGCTATGAGTTGGTAATTATGTGGGTAATAAACCCTTAAAAGGGCACCCTCTGATTTCCACTCTAACTAGGTCAATTGTCGGGTCAAACTTAATTATAAAAAGTCAACAGAAAGCTAATTTTCGAATAAACATATAATTAATGATGTAGAAGCCATGAAACCTATTTTAACACTTGTATAACTTGGTAATTAATGTAAGAACATGTCTAAGCATGTTCAACCCGACAATTTTGTGTTTAGACTCGGTTCGGAACCGAAAATCGCAAAAGAAGACTTTTGCTTTGACTTTCAGTTCTGACCTGATTTAACATAGTTTAGACATGCCTTAAAGTTCCATTAGAACCAAGTTAAAGGTTAGTATAACCCTCTGAGGTTATACAACTTGGTTCCTTATTTATCCGATTCATTTACATGTTTCCGTTATATGCCTAAATGTTGACCATTATGCCCTTTTGACCATAAAACGAGATTTTTGAAAATATGAGAGGAAAAAAAACCTTTGTTACTGATTTATAAACTTTTCCCAAAAATTTGACATCAGTTTGAGGTCTAGATTAGGAGTTATGCTCAATATCGTAATTAAGAAGCTTTTTATTAATTAAACGGCATAATTAGCATAAAGCCTGTCTAAACCCAAATTTTGACACCAAACTTTTTATCCACTGATGTAATATAATATTTTGGGATTTTTGAAGATTTTTATTTATTTTTAAACTGATCATATCATAGGGTTCTAGCTTTGATTCGGTAATTGTCGGTTATACCCTTTTCTTGAATAAAATGAGTTTTACATCACATATTGATACCAAATCTTTTGCTACTGATTTTATATGATCAATAAAATATTTTAAGCCTTCTGGAATGATAAAAATATCAGCTTTTCTTATATAACCTGAAAATCGCTTAAAAGCGACTTTTTACGCGTTTTAAACGCATAGTATGAGTTAAAACTATTTTAAACATATATGACTTAATACCTACTGATTTTTTAGTAAAATTTTTATACTTTAACAGTAAGATAAAGTTTTAAACTCAGATTTCCAGTTTTGACCTTTAAAGCTTATGTGAAATTACCAAAATGTCCATACGGTGCATAGTTTGGTTATGTATGAAAAAAATTCACACATGGGCAATACCCTACTGATATGACCTGCAAAAATAATTATTTTTACTCATCATATCAGACCTGAACCTCAGATTAATATTTAATCTCTTTTATAACCTTTAAAATGACCAAAATACCCCTACGGGGCTTAATTTGAGTTTAAATCCATTTTGAGCATAAAGGAAGGTATCTTACTGATATCACAAGATATTTAAGGCATATTAACTTAGGAAACCTGTTCATGAATCATTTGTTTACCCGTTATGCATTTTTCGCGTTCGGTGCGGTTTATGTAACTAGTTTGCATAAATTAATCGAAACGGGTCAAACCTTATCTCAAAATCCAGAATGTGTTTAGTTTACCCCTATTATACAAGTCTTCAAACTTGTCAGGTCTAAATCACATTCTATTCCGGTCTTCGCTTAATCTTGCGTTTTAAACCATATACCTTTCTTTAAAACTAACCGGTCTAAGTTTAAACTTAAGTAAGACCCGTTAGGAATCTAATAGGTTATTAAAACCTTCGTTCCAGATTTAGGAGCCAAGTAAAAGATAACTGCATTTGCTGATTTGTACGTCTGAGATAAATTTGTACAGTTTGCTCAGGTAAAAACTTATAACTTATTTTCCGTTATATGGGCTTGGGATACGGTATTATAATAATACCGCTTGGTCGGGTGTGTAATTATTTAAATTGGATTGTGATTAGTATATTTATGTAACCCGTTTTAATCTGTTTTATTTGGTATATGGCCTTTGGGGGGTTAATGACCATGTCCTGGATATCCTCGGCTCATTCATTGAAATGGCCACGACTTAAGCACGGGGTGTAGGCATACACCTGACAGTTGCGTATGTAGAAAAGTATCCCACAATAAGATATTACTTGTGGGCATTATACTTGTGGTGTGCCAGTTAATCTTGTCCGGCTCTTCTAACCGGCCCTGACAGATGATAAACATTTAAATCTGTATACAAGATTATTTTTAAATAATTTTCCCAAGTTATAAAAGATTATTTTATGCCTTGTGCATTCAAATAAATTTTCTTTAACATTTTCAAAATGAGTCGGTTAATTGTATTTACCAGTGTAAACTGACGTATTTTCCAAAAAGCTTAAGTGCAGGTACTAGACGGAATAGGCTGGCTACTCCTGAGTGAATAAATAAAAGTTTTGCAAGCTTGGTCACTTAAAAGTCTGTTGAACAATTATCTTCTTTTATTTGATCCGTGGATCCTTTACATCCCGTGTAATACACTTGATATTACTTTTAATTCGGTTTGTAATGATTTTATCTTTCGACTTTCGCTGTGTATTAAACTGTGATAAATTGTCTATGATGATATTAACTACGTCACGATACTCCCCACCGGGCCCACCGGTAATACGTGGAAATATCGGGGTGTGACACCTTCTGATCAGGCTTTCTTTTTTTGTTCGTAGAAAATCACACAATTCTCTATAATTCGCAGGAATACAGTTTGGTGCATGACCTCTACCTCTGACAAAGACATAAAGGTACCACTTGAAGAACCCGAGCGCTTTTTAAGAAAACGCCTTAAAGCCAAAAACCAACAAAAAGCCTCGATCCAAAACCCCCCTATGGCGGATCAACGCACTCTCATGGATTACCTATGGCCTACGGCCTACGGTCTGTAATCTTGGAGCCGCTATTAACCCTCCTAACGTAGATGCTAACAACTTTGAGCTTCGACCATACCTTATCCAAATGTTCAAAAATTCCGCCACTTTCTATGGCCTACCCAATGAAGATCCCCATTTACATATTACCAACTTCTTGGAAATATGTGACACCTTCCGGATCAACGGAGCCTCTAGCGATGCCGTTAGGCTCCGTATGTTCCCTTTTTCCCTCAAAGACCGAGCGAAAGCTTCGTTAAACACCCTACCAAGTGGATCCGTGCACCCTTGGGATGAACTTGCCCAAAAATTTCTCTACAAATATTTCCCTCCCACTAAAACCGCCAAACTCATGAGAGAGATCAACACCTACTCTCAAGAAGATGGGAAATCCTTGTACGAGACATGGGATAGGTTCAAGGAGCTACTAAGGAAATGCCCACATCACGATCTCGAACGTTGGCAACAAGTGTCCACCTTCTACAACGGACTCTTACCGCACACAACGCAAATCCTTGACTCCGGCTCCGGGGGACTCCTTGGGAATCGGCGACCCGAGGAAATTTATAATCAAATTGAAGAACTTGCTCAAAACTGTTTTCAATGGCACACTCATAGGGGCTCAAAATCTATAGCCCGAGCGCCCACAAAGTGGATGAATCCACTTCTTTACAAGCCCAAATCGAAGCCTTATCTAATAAAATAAAGAAACTTGAATTAAAAAAAAGGGTTTCGGTTATGGCTTGCGAAGGATGCCGCGCCCCCCATGAAAACTGGAGTTGTATAAAAGATCTAAAAAATCAAACGGAAGTGGTAAATTACCTAAATAATCGGCCACGACCACAGGGAGTTCAAAGTAATACTTTCACTCCCGAGTGGCATAATCATCCCAACTTTATTTGGAGGGAATCGGGGGGTAATAACCAACAAAATCAAGATCAACGATCTAACTTTCAACAACAACCACAAAATGGGCAACAAAGTTTTCAATCACAACAAGGAGGAAGAGAAAGGCTCAAGGATATCATTACTCGCCTCTTCTTCAAATTCGATAAAAGATACTTGGAAAGGTTCTCACAAACCGAAACAGAAAATAGAAACCAAAGGGCTAGTATTCAGAATTTGGAAAAACAATTTAGTCAACTAGCCCAACATTTCGCCGAAAGACCACAAGGAGCCTACCAAGTAACACCGAAACAAACCCAAATTCCCAAGTAAATGTAATCAATCTAAGGAGCCAGAAGGTACGACCCGAGAGTGAGCCAACCCCACAACAATCCAACCCAATCCAAGCTAAAACACCGGCCGGCAATAACCAAGAAAATAGTCAACCCCAAAACACGGATACAACCAAACCACCTCCCAGTCCCTTACCCTGGTCGTTTACTTCGGCAAAAGACCGACTGACAATTTACTAAGTTCGTAAGCTTGCTTAAATAGCTCCATATCAATCTTCCTTTTGTAGAAGT
Organism: Helianthus tuberosus; assembly: GCA_030545235.1. Lineage (NCBI taxonomy): Eukaryota > Viridiplantae > Streptophyta > Magnoliopsida > Asterales > Asteraceae > Helianthus > Helianthus tuberosus. The sequence continues at coordinate 72,194,900 of CM060371.1, read as the reverse complement.
CCTCACTAAAATGCCAAAGTATTCCAAGTTTATGAGAGACTTCCTCACTCACAAAAGGAAGATTGAAACCATCCAACAAGTCACCCTTAGTGAAGAATGCTTGGCGGCACTCCTCAACAAGCTCCCCCAAAATAATATTGATCCCGGAAACTTCACCATTCCTTGCTCTATTGGTGGGTCGCCAATAAGCAATGTACTAGCTGACTTGGGGGGCTAGGATTAATTTAATGTCGGCCTCAATGTTCAACCGACTAGGATTGGGTAAACCACATCCTACAAAAATGAGCATCCAACTTGCGGACCGGTCGGTAAAATACCCTCAAGGTGTCATAGAAAATTTATTGGTAAAGGTAGGGGAATTTTTTTTCCTTCTGACTTTGTTATTTTAGACATGGAAGAAGACACCGAAATTCTGCTCATACTAGCACAACCGTTCCTTGCCACCGCATGAGCTATGGTAGACATGAGCAAAGGACAACTAACATTGAGGGTTGGTGAAAAAGAGATCAAGTTTGAAGTTGGGCAATGAGCGGAGGAAGACCCGGTCAAATACCTCAAAGCGATTGACTCAAGCTTAAACGATGCATTACAACGATACAACTCGAGATGTGAGTCATCTCGCGCGGGTAACATTTGACTGACTTTGGGTCTAGCCAAGAACCCTTATAAACGTGGCACACCATGGAGGCATTCCATGGACTATCCGTTTAGTAGTTTAATCATAGTTTAAATTTAGTTTAATCTTAGTTTAATATCTAGTTTAATGTTTTCTTTTGAGCATTTAGCTTTGTAGGAGTAAGACACACTCAATAGAGGAAGATAGATGATGAAGTGGAACCAATGCATGAAAATCAGAAGCCCCCCCCCCCCCGACTCATTAATTGCAAAACAGTGGCTGCAGCACGGGGCTGTGCTCACCCAGCACGCCCCCATGCCCAACTTGCTGTTCTCAAATATATTCTGTCAAGAAGGTGGCACGGGTCGTGCTTACCCAGCACGCCCCCGTGGCCACCCCACTGTAAGTCTTATGATTTCATTTGTTACTAGAACTTTGGACACGGGATCGTGTCCCATAGCACGGGGCCATGCTGCAAGTGCCAGTAACAAATTTTTTTTTGCTATTTTCATACTTTTTGCACATTTTTCCAAAATAACTCCTTTTTTGGGACACATTGGGGACAATGTGTAATTTAAGTGTGGGGGGGAGGATAATAAAAACCTTGAATCGTTTGTCCTAAATCAAGCCTTACACAAAACTCCCCTTGGAACCGCTAAACACCCCAAACTTATTCAAAAATTTTATTTTCATTTTTTTACTTATCTTAAGTTTAGTTGGGTAATCAAGTTCTAAAAATTACGTTTTTACAAATTTATAACCGATTGCGTCGTGATAAAAAGAACCAATTTAGAAAAATTACGAAGACGGGCATGACAAATCTTTATAAAATTTGATTATATATACATTTTACACTATACCCTTTTTCCCACAAAAGTGATTTTTGAGCCATTACCGAGCATACAAATACACATATATACTAATTGCTCAACTTTCATTTCTTGTGCGAATAGCCCGTTTGGTTCTCACAAATCTAGAACTTAACGATATGATGCATTCCATGTCCTTACCGACAAAAATCCGATTAAGTAAATGATAGAGGCAATAGGACAAACCCATTTTTCAAAACAAAACCTTTATTTTTCTTTGCTTTATCCAAAAAACACCCCCTAGTTAAACCCCTTGAACCTTAAAAACTTTTTTCATTTCAAACCCACAAAAACTACCCTTTTCATTTTTCATCTTTCATTTTTGTAAATATATCGGTTATGAAATTACGATTACAGCTCTGTTTCTACTTTGGCGGCAAAAAAAAATCAAACAAATTTGAAAAATATGCCAAATTATTTTTTGCTAAGCCAAAAAGCAATAGAAAAACCGATATTTTACGTTTTTCACCTCTTTCCAACAGACATACCAAAAGGAGGAGTTGTCAAGCCTATGGTAGGAGTAAGTTCCAAATCAGGCACGAGAGTTTCACTTAATACATTATCGGCCGAGTGTTGAGTGACCCCTTGTGAGGTGTGTAAATTTGTATATAACTAAATAGAATTTTATAAAGGCATGTTATGCCCAAAGTAAATAATTTTTTTTAAATTATGTGTTAAATAAATCATGAATAGCATTGTAAATAAAATAAAAACAAAATAAATTTAGAACTTGGATTCCCGAAACTCTAAAGATAGGACCAAAACCTTCTCTTCTACCTATTCCGTTTGGGTGTGTAACCCACGTAATAGAGTTTTGCTTGAGGACAAGCAAAAATTCAAGTGTGGGGGTATTTGATATTATTAAGATACAACATATAGATTGTATCAAATACGGCGTAAAAGCAACCCTTTTTAGTACTAATGTTGGAAAAGCTCTTGTTTTCGTTCCTTTTATATTTTCAGGGTTAAAAGAACTTAAATTTGCAAAAGGAGCAAAAAGACAACAAAAACCAACATAAAAGTAAAGAATGAGGAATTGTCGCAACTCGCCAAGCCCCGATTCACATCCAAACCATAAAATAGCAAAGAACAGAAGACAGACACGGGCTATGTCTGACGATAGATGCTGGGCAGAAGAAAAAGACAACTGCAAAAGACAAAGATGGCAGCCAACACGGGGCCGTGTTAAGCCAACACGGGGCATGGTCAACTCAAAGATTTTCAGAATTTGTGATAGTACAGCAAGTACTTTGGTCACGGGCCGTGCTGTTGACACACGGGGTCGTGTTAGTACAACATCTGACAAGCAGTTAATGAGGAAGAGAGAGAGAGAGATAGAGAGAGAGATATGGGCACGGGGCCATGCCAGACGGGCCTCGTCCATGCTGAATCTTCTGAATACAACTATAAATAGAAGTGCTTGTTTTCACTTCAACTCATCCCTTGGAAAATCACTTCTCTCCCACTTGCCACCACTCTACCACCACTACAACGCCATCATCCACCACCATCATCCATTTTTCCATCTTTAGAGTGTGTGTGTAGTCTCGGGATCCAAGATTGATTGTAAGAATCATTCTCAAACAAAGGCCATGCTTGGCTAAATTCTTACATCACTTGGTGAAAACATATATTTTATGTATTTCTTTTATGATTTTCAATCTTTGGCTACTTTTTAATTGGGTATGTATTAATGACTTTAATAATTAGTTTCTTTTATATTGAAAACGAATTTATTCAACCATTCTTCGTATGTCGTGTATTCAACATATTCATGTCTTTACGGTCTATATAAAGCATGTTAATTGTCTGTAAGGGGGTTAGAAGGGTGGTTTGGGTAATTCTATGTCTCGTTCAGTGTATAGATCATGCGAGAACCTGGTGCAAGTTTAGTACTACTCCATGGATTGGCCGGGAATGACTGGCCCGACTGAGAATAAGAAAACGCTTGCACCCCTTATTCATAAAATGCTATTAAAATTTTAAATCAACCTCGCGAGGACTTTACCCCTGCTGACTCAGACCAACGGGTTGAGGGTGATCGCCGCCTCGTAAGGGGGGTCCACCACATTTTGCATTAATAACTTACTTAATTATCTTTCAATATTCCGACCTAGTGGGATTGTATCATTGTTGACTCAAACCACTAGGTTGAGGGTAACGTCTCCTCCAAAAGAGGGGCCTACTACTATAACTAAGATAATCTCTTAAAATGCCTAAAGTGCGGAAATCATCAAAAGGGTACATGAAAGATAAGTCGGATCCAAGTAATTCTTTCTTGTCTATCATTTTTATTTTATTTTTATTTTCTGTTTTATCTTTTTATTTGTTTAAAAATCTTTTCTGAAAGTTTGGTTCGATTAGACGTTGACGATAAGCTGGTACTAAAAGCTCTTGTGGCCTTGGACAACCTCGGTATCTTGCCATCACTATACTACGTCCACAATGGGTGCACTTGCCCTAACATGTGTAGAGTGATAGTAAAATATCGTGTTTTATAAATTTAAAACTTGAAATCAGCGAGTTAAAATAAAGCTAAAAATATACTCACACCGACATACGTCAGTGACCGAAGATGATCTTGTCATGATACTGAGGGGGTAAGGCTAGGACATCGTCCACCAGAGGGACATCATCATCGGCAGGGTCAGGCAAGGCAAAGGGCTAGAAATCGTCAAGGTCGTCGTCGTCCGATATGAAGTCAGGATCCTCCTCTGGATCCGAGTCGCTATCGGATGTGAAGATCTCCACAACAGGTCCGTACTCATCGTCGGAGGCATGCTCCATAGGATCGTGATCATCATATATCCCACTACTCTCGGAGGAAGACAAGATAACCTGTAAGACCAGTGTTACGACATATATATTAACATTTTCTATTTCATATATATATATATATATATATATATATATATATATACACTTACACACAATATGTAAGGAGCACATATATTCATTTTAAGTTATGCTATATGTGTCATGCGGAGTAACTTAAGCTCTTATGTCTACTTTTTGTAGTCTAAGTCAGGTAGTTATCATTGCTTTGTTTTTATGAATGAATTTATGTAGTGGACTTTGCGAAATGTTTTATGCAATGAAAATCTCTTGTTTTTGTAAAGTTGTTTTCATGAGAGGATCCTAGGGATTGTAGACTAGACTCGAAAAAGGATCCTGGTTCACTACAATCGAAGCTCTGATACCAATATGTCACACCCGGTCATAGGCGAAAGCACAAGGTGTGATCATGATTGATTCTTATGGCATACGAATAAGCAAACATACTATATGAAATAAAAATAAATTTCAAATGCCATTCCATAAGTTTCAAACATAACCATGAGTTAATGATAGTGTTTACATCACTTCAAAATTAACTAAGTTTTAAAAGTTAACAACATAATTCGAATTTAAAAGATAAAGGATTTGTTCCTCATATCACCGCAAGGAGACATGATATAACGAACAACCCAACAAAAGTGGCATGGAGTTATGACGCTTGACATCTTGAAGCAACGTTCCCGCAAAGATTCCACTAATTTCCTGAAATACATGCAATTTTGAAAAACGTCAACAAAGTTGGTGAATTCATGCAGTTAATTTGTATTAAATGTTTATTTGTAAAATGTGAAATGTATTTTTATGAAAAACGGTATGTAAACGTAAAAGAAATCATGATCATTAATGTTTAGCTAGTACATTAACATGTGTGACGACATAGGAAGCAATCCAAACCTTGATGATTTTTGTGTTGATTACCTTCGACTGGGCACAAAAGCACTCTTCCGTGTGGATCAGTGTAGACCAAGAGTGGGGCTCGTCAAAAACCAATAGATCTACCCCTTTCCGTTCCTCGGTCTAAACTTAGATTAATGGTGTTTAAGTACAACCATATTCGCACGTGATCTAGTTGTTTCCTTCCCTAGTATAGCATACCTTTTGTACATGTATTTCCCCCAAAAGTTGTAAGAAAACTAGAAAACGTTTAAAAGAGGGGACATGAACTCACAGATTTGCGTCTTGATGCATAATACTTTACCGGTACTTCCTTTGGTTCGCGATGTAACCTATAAATATCCTAAATATGTTAACCACCTAAGCTTATGATTTCTATGTTCGCGTTATCCATCTTGATTATGTATTTATTTAGTCTTAGGTGTATATGTTCTTCAGTTGTTATTATATATATATATTTAGTTTCGTATACTTGCGAGTTGTGTTAACGGATCAAGTTCCTATTGGAACTTCACGCCTCGAACGAGTAAGATGTGTATGTCCGAGACATGTGTAGCTCGTGCCCATTGTAGTCGGTTTTCACCTGTTCATTGCGTTATTGTTATTTTATTTTTAAAATGTATTTTCTATCTGTGAATATATATATATATATATATATATATATGGGAAGGTTCATTGGGGAACACTAAAAAAGTGGGGAACAGCGGGGAACCGACTCAAACAAACTTCAATTGGACTCATTCAGCGGCGTTGGAACCGGCTCGTCGAACCCTAACTAAGATCTCTTAACCCTTAACCCTAAATCCTAACTCCTAAACTCTAAACCCTAAAGCTAAAAAATAAGGCTAAAATCTAAACCATAAACCCTAAGAGCTAAACCCTAAAGGCTAAACCTAAAGCTAAACCCTAAAGCCAAACCCTAATATATTTAGGGTTATGATTTTGGGTTTAGGGTTAAGAAATCCTAGTTAGGGTTCGACGAGCCGGTTCCAACGCCCCTGGAATGAGTCCAATCGGAATTCGTTTGAGTCGGTTCCCCACTGTTCCCCACTTTTTTAGTATTCCCCAATGAACCTCACTATATATATATATATATATATATCCTCAAATAAAATAAATATATATATATATATATATATATTGAGTTTTTGGAATACGATATGTGTTAAAAATAATATATATTTTTAACTTATCTTTGTATACGTATTCTTGTATTATTTTGTGTATACTTGTCCTTGTATTTGTTTGACCAAGTCAACGTTGATTTATACTTTTATTAAATAATATTTTCAATACTAACTTGGTATAAATATATTTATAGTTTTACCAAATGTATACTTAGGCAAGTATACATGTATTTAGGTGTAAACATTTATGTATTTTGTGTTTAAAGACAAAAATCATTTCTTATGATTTTATATTTTCTAGAGTTATATTTCTTAAAAATAATATATTTTAAGGCCTGTTGAATATATATATATATATATATATATATATATATATATATATATATATATATATTTATCACACTTGTTAAATATATATATTTTTTGCTTCTTCATATATATGTATTTGTCCATAAAGTCCAAAGTCCAATTGTCCAAGATATTTGTTAAGGAAACATATATAAATATATATTTTGTATTTTGTCCATAAACTCATTTGGGCAAGTATAAGTATTTCATACTTAGTTGTATTTTGTGGTATTTTGGGTGTATTTTATATTTGTATTCTTTGTGTATATTTGTAGTTTTGAACCCTATGTATATACTAATACATATTACACATAATATACACATAAACACACAAATTTTGAGCGACCAGTAAATATATATAATTTCCCTAATTACGTATATTTATATCTATTTTAATCTTTAAGAAAAACACTATTTTCTTAACCTATATTTTGTATAAAAATTTGGGAAAAATTATGGCTAAACACTTTGAACATTTTTCTTGTAAAAAATATATCTTTATAAGTGTTTAAATTCAACAAAAAATTTTCCATAGTTTCCCCTAAAATTAGAGGTTTTCCCATGTGACACATGTGCCTCTGCGACCATCAAACGAATACCAAATTTATGAAATATTGTGTTTCATACTTGGGATTTGTAAAAATACGTGTATTGTTTGCACATATCATTTCATGTTCGATTTCAAGCTTTAAATCGCTTTCTGGAAGGTTATACGCGCACTGATGCGTAAATATAACCAGTTTAATGCAACCAACACTCCGGAATAGTGAAATACGCTTAACATACCTTAAACAACCTTTACATAACTTAGAAATAAGTTTTGGAGAGTTTGGTGCGGCGAAATCAAGTTTATTCGCTTACATGGACTAATTTCGACAAACTGCGAAAGTATGCCGATTCGTACTGTAACGGACAATCCGGAACATGACCATAACTTAAACATACCCTAAATATCCTTTACATAGCTTAGAAATAGGCTTTGAGGGGTTCGGTGTGCTAAAATAAACTTTTTGGTCATTTAGGGACTAAAAGCGTCAAAAAGTGCACAAGTTTGCATTTTCGCGCATATCTTACGTTCTGAATACATCCGGACATCCAAAAATTTATGTAATCATTAAAATATTTTATTTTAGTTATTGGCATGATAAAATTCCATTCATCGCGTAATTCGGATCGTTTTTCGCATTCGTTCGTGTTTCGTCGTGATTAACCGAACAACGCAATCGTACGAGCAAATGAACCGACATATAAGATATTTTTGAGCATGTTTCATGTTCCCTATACCTTAACTTCATTTTATAGCCTTGAAATGGGATTAACGGGGATTAAACATGTCAAAAATGCATCAAAAACCATGTTTTGCACATTCAGGGACCAAAATTGACAATCTGCCATAGTTATCTTAGAAAGGGACCAAAATTGAAAATCTGATTTCCAGCTTTTTCCAGCTATTCCCCTCATTTGCACATGGTTTTAATGAAACTAGGGGCTTGTTTTGGGGTACCCATGGTATTCTAAAACCATGGGCACACATGTAAGGTCCAGATCGAAGCTCGGTTTTCGATGAACGATCCTAACGGTCTTGGTTTTCCTATAAATACCCCACCCCTCTTGCTTCAAAACTCACATTTGATCTGATTTGGCTCTCTAAGTTGAAGTTATACACTTCATACCTGAGAGTAATCGGATCAAAACTCCATAACTTGGACCCGTTGTGCCGTTTGATTCCGTGATCATTCTAGCGTTGCTTGGTGGTTATCTAAAGACTATTAAGCAATTTCAAGTGAGTACATAGACCCCTCTTTTACTGTTTTCCAAACGTTTTGGGGTGAAACACACATGCCTACTTGTTATTTTCGTGCTTTCCATGTTTTCATATCATATACTTGCTATGTTCATTAGTACACTATTAGTACATGATTTCATTATGTTTTGCTATGTATGTTCACTTAATATGCTAGCACAATTGTTTTACGTTTTGAACCATTTGTAATCGTTGGATGTATGTGAACCATTTGTAATCATTGGATGTATGTGAACCATTTGTAATCATTGGATGTATGTGAACCATTTGTAACCATTTGATGTATGTGAACCATTTGTAATCATTGGATTTATGTGAACCGTTTGTAACCATTTGATTTATGTGAACCATTTGTAACTGTTTGAGCCATTGGGTTAGGGAAGTGATTAGGTAATGGGGCGGGTGTAATGTGTTAAAAGCATGGTGGATACGCCGCTGGTACTTCCTATATATAAGTGCTTTTAACACATTATATATCGTTGCGTTATCTAGATCACTTGGGCAAATGATTTCAAAACAATGTCACACAAGGATGCTTTCTGAATAATATAAACCATACGAGTTTTATTAACGAGTTTTTATGAGATATTTTACAATTTGATTTAATAAAACAAATGTTTTGGAGTTAAGAATCATGGCTACGAGATTTTGCAAATTATAACCAACTTGATTTGAGTTGGTTAATTATGTCGCAATATTATACTTTTCAAAAAAAGGTTTTTAAATAAATATTGCAACATTTAAAACGAGCTATGAATCTGACACTCATATAAAACCTATGTACTCGCCGACATTTTTATGCTGACGTATTTTTCACGTGTGTTTCAGGTACCATAGTTGATGATGTTTGATGATGATTTTTGTGTACGCTCATATAGGAATGGACGAGGCCTTAGTGACTTAATAACAATGAAAGTCTATTTTTTCTTGTTTTGTTTCTAATTCCAATGTAATGTAATACGTTTAATTTAATAAAACGAAACTGTTTAATCCATGGTTGTGAAACAATGATTCTGTTACAACACTCCCCGACGTTTCCGCCATGTTTTGTTGTTTTACGTGGTCGGGGTGTGACAGAAAAGTTGATATCAGAGCCAATGGTTATAGGGAATTAGGTTATTAGTATTGCTTTGACCTAGACTATAGCCTTCCTAGGACCCTAACGCGAGTTTACTTGCGTTTAGTCATAAAATAATACCGTTGCCTATTTTTAGGTAGGAACCACAATAAGAACACAAAATTCGAATCTGCTTTGAAAACTAATCATCTGTTCTAGGATGATTTATTAAAAGGTTACGAACCTTCAAAGTTTTCAAATTCTCATCAAAGTTTGGGGCTACATAATGTGAACACGTGCAAACTGGAAGGGTGGGTGCCTGTACCCTGAGCTTTCTGTCTAAGGCTAGAGTGTTCGTACAAATCCGCAGTATCGGACCAGTCATTCTTACCTGGGAACTCTTGGGGTGAGTGTCCACTTATAGGAGAGCATGTCTTCGCGATACATTATGAGGACCTATTTACTTTGATTCAGTCTTTGTGTGTCGTTTGTTTGCATCGTGGTTCAAACAAATGACCGTCACCCATGGTTTTTGGTCGGTAATTGTAACATCCTATTCTTACCCAATGCCATTTCATTTGTTTTCTCTCTTGTTTTCCCTTTTTAGAATGCCTCCACGATGCGAAAATCAGGTACCTATTGAAGAGCTGGCAGCCGTCATTACACAGCAAATCACTGCTGCAATCCCGAACATCGTTGCTCAGTGTAACCAAGCTGTCAACAACAATAATGCCCCCTGCAACTTCAAGACGTTCAACTCGGCTAAGCCATCAAAGTTTTCTGGGTCTCAAGGAGCGACTGCACTTCTGCAATGGTTCGAGAGTCTAGAGAGCACCTTCAGGCATGTTCAATACCCAAATGAGCGAAAGGTAGAATTCGCATATAGTGTCTTTGAGAAACTAGCTTTGACATGGTGGAATGGTGTGATGAGAGATAGGGGTGCCAATGTGGCACTTGCTCAAACGTGGGAAAATCTTCGAGCTCTGATGATGAAGGAATTATGTCCTCGTCACGAGATCAGGGCCTTGGAAAGGGAATTCGACGATCTTAAGCAAGATAGCGGTGAGCATCGAGCCTACACGGATCGTTATGAGGAGTTAAGTCTGTTATGCCTGAATATGGTTACGCCTTTGGATAAGGCAATCGAAAAGTACATTGATGGCCTCCCTGTCCCAGTACAAGATATTGTGACCGGTAGTAACCCCACTACGGTTAGGCAGGCCATTGAGCTATCTGTTACCTTGACTGAATCTCAAATCAGGAAAGGTAAACTTTTCCGAAAAGGTGATAAGAAACCAATCGAGGAATCGAAACCCAAAGATGAATAGACTGAATCCTCCAAGAAGTCAAGGAAGCGAAAAGATTCCCATAACTTCGTCATGGTTGCTCACAATGATCAAGCTACCCCCAACCAACCAGCTTAACCCCCTGCTAGGAAGCCACACAACGGAACTGCACCCTTGTGCAACCAATGTAACCTTCATCATCATGCTAGTGTGAAGTGCCGCAAATGCCAAATTTGTGGACTTATAGGTCATACATCAAGAGTTTTCCGAGCTACAGTTGCACCAAATCAAGCTGACAACAATCCTGCTCAAGCTCGTTTTCCACTAGGTTCTTGCTACAACTGTGGCGAGATGGGTCATTTCTGAAGAAATTGCCCAAAGCTTGCTAATGCAAATCCAGCACAGGGATGAGCATCTGACCGACTAGAAGACAACACCGTTTAGAAATAATCACGTCTTATGTATTATTTTCTTTTGTTGTCAAGGTCCATGAAACAGTTGTTATCGTTGTTTATAAATAAATCTTTTATTTACATTGCAATGTATTTATGTGGTTGCATGTATAAACAACATATCCCCTACAATACCGACAATCAGGGAATCGTATTCCTTGAAGAACAGACTACCCCCAAAATTCTTCCATTTTATGATCTCTTGCGTTTTCCACGAAAATCCCAAGTACCCGTTTCTTCCAAAGAAATGAAGTACAAGGGGCAAGTTACAACCTTGGACGAATACCCAAAGTACCACTATAAATCCTTAATAGGGTACCTAAGGGTATTTCCATAAATCCTAAAATTGTTGTGTACCTTAATTCGAATATTACGTTTCTTTGGAAACAAAATCGAATTTTCGGAAGATCATCCTATCTTCATAGATAGATTCTTGAAAAGGATTAAAGTGCCAAATGAAATCCACAGATTGGATTCCTGGTGTGCTTTAAATATATGTGTCCAAAGATAACAAATTAAAGGTCAAATTAAACAAATATGTGATTATGTGCTTATGTGTTCCCTTTTATGTTTTTGTGTGATCCAAGTTTTTGTTATCCAAATCCTCGTAGAATCTTCCATATCTTCGTATAAGGGATTCATAGTAGGATATCCAAAGGTACTACCTTAAATCCTTAATGGGCTTCTACGTAATAGTAAAGACCCTTGGATTATAATGTTCTATTCCATGATTAGACCCCTTGAGTGGTCTAGTTAAACAAATTGATCCAAAAATCTGGTTAGGAATATCATGTGATGATATAGCTGAAAAGACTCCTTGGTGGTCTAATTAAAGAGATCATTTGTCGATCTAATTAAAAGGACCCTATGATAGTCTAGTCACACTCATCAGAGGTTTGATTTTCTTCCCCTTCACATTAAAAAAACAAACTGTGCGGACTGTGCAAGGAATTACGTAATTATGGATGCATACATAATTATGGAATTCAGTGCACATAAACCACAACAAGTTTTGTCATGTGTCTAGAGTTGACTCAGTTCATTTCCGTTTCTGAAGAATACCCATTGAGGAAAATGACTCATTCCATTCATTTTCGTTTCTGAAGAATATCCATCGAGGGAAATGAATATCCCTGATTTTTCTTTTTCCTTCATTTCCGTTTCTGAAGAATACCCATTGAGGAAAATGACTCATTCTGTTCATTTTCGTTTCTGAAGAATATCCATCGAGGGAAATGAATATTCTTGATTTTTCCTTCATTTTCGTTTCTGAAGAATACCCATTGAGGAAAATGACTCATTCCGTTCATTTTTGTTTCTGAAGAATATCCATCGAGGGAAATGAATATTCTTGATTATTCATTCATTTTCGTTTCTGAAGAATACCCATTGAGGAAAATGACTCATTCCGTTCATTTTCGTTTCTGAAGAATATCCATCGAGGGAAATGAATATTCTTGATTATCCATTCATTTTCGTTTCTGAAGAATATCCATCGAGGGAAATGAATATTCTTGATTACTCGTTCATTTTCATTTCTGAAGAATACCATTGAGGAAAATGACTCATTCCGTTCATTTTCGTTTCTGAAGAATATCCATCGAGAGAAATGAATATTCTTGATTATTCGTTCATTTTCGTTTCTAAAGAATGACTCATTCCGTTCATTTTCGTTTCTGAAGAATATCCATCGAGGGAAATGAATATCCTTGATTTTTCCTTCATTTTCATTTTTAAAGATTGTCCGTTGAGAGAAATGACAGGATTATGCCTTGCATAATCTTTGATGGGTTATTCTACGCAAAAAGATAAACACCCTAGATTCCATGCAACGCAATTATTTAACACAGCGTCACAGACAGACTCCAACGAATAAATTTCAGGACGAAATTTCCTAAAGTAGGGGAGACTGTGACACCTGTGCCTCTGCGACCATCAAACAAATACCAAATTTATGAAATATTGTGTTTCATACTTGATATTTGTAAAAATACGTGTATTGTTTGTGTTGGACTCTATATGCCCAAGACACATATTAAATTGATGTGGCTAGTACGTTATGATCCAAGTCGAGTCATACCCAATAACAAGGTAGACAAACACTTACAATATTTATTTGTGATATGATCAAACAAATAAATATTAACACTTAGAACATTTAGAAATCGGTTTTCTAAATAATTGCACTTGGCAAACTAATAAATTATATGGATAATTTATTTTTGAGAGAGTATTTTATTTTGTTATTTAATGAGTTAAATAACTTAATAAAAGTTGTATAAAGTCTTATAACATGTGATGATATAATTTTATAAAAGTTATAAAATTAATAAAGACTTAAATGATTTTTTATAAAAGAAATTATTTTTTTTATAAAATAAAGGGTGCCCCCCCCCCCCTTGGTGTTCTTCCCTAAAAATCTTGTCCAATCACAAACCATGCATTTTGCATGTGTTAGAGACACCTTGGTTGGGCAAGAGATTGGTCCAATAGCATTACATGCAAATGCATGTGTAAGAGGCTATTTGATTGGTTCTTTTGGGTGGCCATATTCTCTCATTCTTTAAATCAATTTTGTATGACAAAATGCATAAGAAGAACTTGAGAATACTAGAAGAAATGGCTGAAAATTTCGGCCATAAGATGATCATCCAATAGGGTTTTTCATTTGGAGAAATCAAGTGTAAGACTCTCTAAAGATCGGGTCATGTATGGTTGATCTAGTAGGCTTTTTCAAGTTCACATTTCAAGTGCAAGAACTCACCAAAAGGCCCTCTAATTTTCGGCTATATGATGGATCCAAGAGAGGATCTTTCATGTGAGTTGCAAGTGTTCAAATCCTAGCTAAACGCAAGGTGTTTGTTGGAAGGCTTGGGGTATACAAGCTTGAGGTCTTCTACACTTGAAGGCAACCGTTCAAGAAACATCATCATCTTCATATCTTTTGCTCCTTGGAAGGTAGTATTCTAAACACCCTATGGTTGTGTTTTATTTTGATAGCATGCATGTTCGTATATGGATCCGGGTTTGGGTTTTACATATAAAATGAGTTTTATATCTAGTAAGTAACATGTTTTAAATAATTATTTCCGCTGCGTTGTTATTTCATAAGGATGAAATTACTTTGATAAACATGTGAAAAACCCAACAGTGGTATCAGAGCCGCTTATATGAAAGCATGCTTCATAGGATATGAAATTTTCGGGTTTCGGGTTTGGTTAAAACCCTATGGCCGAAATTTTATATATGGTTATCCTTTTGTTTTTCAAGATTATTTTAATACATGCATAAAAGTATCTTGAAAAATTATGTCGTTTGGATGATTTGTTTGTTTGGACAAAACCCCACTTTTTCGGTTTTTTCATTCTTGACCGAAAAGTAGGTTGTAAAAAGGAAACCATTTTTGCTTCTTGAATTTTATATATGTGGATATATATATTTTGGTGTTCATAACCTAGCCATGACCTTGTGTGAATATGTTGAATATTTGTGTTTGTGATTTATATTCTATTATTTCAATGGGTTGTAATAATTAATTATCTTTGTTCTTCCATTTGTGAAATATGTAATTTATTTATTTTCATTTGGTATGTAAGTAAATAGATTAGGTGCATTTTATTTTTACTAGAAAAATGTATTAGGATATTTTGTAAAAGAAGATGCACACAAAAATGCGATTTTGGTTTTGGCTAATTTCGGGCCAAAAGGACTTCATAGTTCTTAACGGGATTTTAGCCCCGATAACCAAAACACATTTTTGAAGTCCAAAGGAGTTTGGACCTGAATATAAAAGACATTTGGAAGCCCAAAGAATGTGAAGAAATCACAACACAAGATGGAGACTTGAAGCATTCGGACGCGGGATCAAGTGGGAGTTCAACGACACATTATTTGTGTCAATATTCACCCTTTAGGAAGGACCTTTTGGCACACTTGTTTCGGCTAACAAGTGTGGTCAAAATAGTTGGCTATGGTTATGCACCTATTGATATATGTGTTATGCTTGTGTGGTTGCTTATTTTATTGTTTGGATGATATTTGGATATGCATGCTTAACAAACTAATAATCAACAACAAGCTTTAAAATGGTTCTTACCAAAATCATTAAAATGGTTAATAAAGGATTTATTAAAAATTAATGATTTTATAATAAAATGGGTTTTATTAAAAGAACCTTGAAAATTAGTTTTCACTAAAGTACCAAGGATTTGAATGCATGCAAATGCATGGTACATAATGTTTTCTAAACTAGAATTTTGAAAACTCAAAATCCCTTTTATAAAAACAAGTCAAACATCATCCTTTTATACAACACTCGAATCACTTGAGAACTCTTATTGTGGGATAAAGGTCACCTAACCACATTTGAGGGAACTTGTATGTTCGAGGTGGGTTTACCATGTTTGTGGGATAAAGGTCACCTAACCACTTATGTGTATAAACTCACACGTGTGTGTAAGTTGGACGACTTGATTTGGAAACCATGAACTTAGGGTCACCGAAGCATGGGGAACAAAGGTGTTGATGGGATTAAACATGCCAACTAAACATAAAGATGTTTAACCGATCCCATATGGCTAGAAGTTGCAAAGAGTTGCAATTGTCAAATGTTGACTACCTTGTTAATTTAAATAGATGGATAAAGGTCACCTAACCAATATTTAAATGTAACGTTGGATTCTAGATTTTAATTATTAATTGTCTAAGAGACACAAAAGGGTATTAATGATTAAAATATAATAATATCGAAAATACTAAAATTGAACCTTGTTAAATTTTGTAGATGGTCGCTAACAATATTACCCAAACCGTCCGTAACCTATCACTAAAAACAATCCTTGAAAAGGATCGTCTCAATCATAACACTTTATGGATTTATATCGGAACTTAAGAATCGTTCTCAAGTAAGAAAAGATATCCTATGTGTTGAACGATCCTAATCCCGATGAACATCTTATGGAAGATAAGGATGCCTATAACGATTGGATTAAGTATATCAAGGATACTATGCAAGCCTCTTGCCTCATTTTAGGAATTATGATTCCCGAGATTCAAAAGGATTTTGAACATCATGAGCATACGACATGATTACCCAATTGATGGAAATGTTCCTACAATATGCAAGGGTAGAACGCTTCGAGCGCTACATGCATGTCGAATGGAGGAAACCCAATCGGACTCATCTTATGTTTTAAGATGAAAATCCACATTGATCAACTCGAAAGGCTCGATATGGATAAAAGGGTTTTATTCATTCTAACGATCAATGAGGGTGGGAACTAGAAAGGGCATCACCCCGACACCAAAGCAAATGTTGAAAATGGAAACGGGTAATTCAAAGGGAAATAATTAGAAAGACTAAAGCGAAACCACCGAAACCAAAAGAGAAGAAGGCAAAGGTTGCCATGAACGATTCATGCTTTGAGTGTGGTGAGATAGGGAATTTAAATAGGAATTGTCCAACCTATCTCAAAAAGTTGAAAAACAAGAGGGATGCTAGGCAAACCTCAGGTACAATCTTGATGATACATATTGACCTTAATGTTATTTCTTCTAACACATGGGTATTAGATACCGGATGTGGAACTCATGTTTGCTATTTGTTGCAAAAGGTTCAAAAGAAATAAGCATTACAAGTAAGGAGACTATGTTTTGAAACTTCCAAATGGCTTGGAAATTGTTTTAAAATGTCTTGAATGCTCCTAGTTTGACTAGGAACATTATTCAAGTTTCCCTTATAAGACAATATGGTTTTGACTTAAAGTTTGCAAACATTGAAATTTATATCGATGAATGACATGTTTTACTTTAAACCTATGCCTTCAAATGGTATTTATGAATCGGTTCATAATAATACATCATTTGATAGTTTAATGTACCTAGAAATCACCAAGAAACTCAAAATGGATTTGAGTGAGACCTATCTTTGGCATCATCGCCTTGGTCATATAAACAGAAGTCGCATGTAAACACTTCAAAAGAATTCTCTTTTGGAAACAAATGAAAATGGTTCATTTGATACATGCGAATCTTGTTTACGAAGTAATATGACTAAGAAAACCTTCAGTGGAAAGGGCAAAAGATTATTAGGTATTATACATTCGAATGTATGTGATCCTTTTAAGCCAATGACTAGGAATGGTGAAAGATACTTCATTACTTTTACCAACGACTATAGTAGTTATAGTTATGTGTACTTGACACAAAGAAGAAGTTTTGAAACGTTCAGAATCTTCAAAAGGTGAAGTACAAAATCAACTCTTTTAAAGTTCTTCGTTTCGATAGAAGAGGAGTCGAACTCTATTAGATATGGTTTGATCTATGATGGCTAGGAGCGCATCATCTCTATCATTTGGGGTTACGCTTTGCTCTCCACGGCCCGTATGGCCTCAACCAAGAAAGTGGATACGACATCTTTTGAAATATAGCATGGAAGGGTTCCATCATTAATCATATTTGAAGGTATGGGGTTGTGAAGCTTCTGTGAGGCAATACACCCCAAATAAAAGTACGATCCACTAAGTGTATCTTTGTAGGATATCCTAAAGATGGTATAGGATATTATTTCTACGATCCAACAGAGAAAAAGGTATTTGTTGCTCAAAAGGCTGAAGTTCTTGGAAGCTAAGTTCCTTGTGGAAGGAATTAGTAGAACAGTGGAACTTGATAAGGATCGAGAACCACAAGCCGATACACGTTTGGTTGATACTAGCATTCAACAAGAGGTTGTTGAAAATGATCAAGTGGTTGATCATTACACACAAAACGTTCGCAGATCTGGTAGAATAAGTAGTCCACCTGAAAGATATGGATTTTTCATGGATGGATGCTACGTGGTAGATTCGGGTGAACCTACCACATACCATGATGCAATGTCAAAATCTGATTGCGACAAATGGCTTGAGGCTATGAACGTAGAGATGCAATCCATGTATGGCAACCAAGTTTGGGAATTGGTTGTGCCACCTCTTAACTCCAAAGTAGTTGGAAGTAAGTGGGTTTTCAGGAAGAAAACAGATATGCATGGTAACTTGGATATTTATAAAGCGAGACTTATAGAAAAAGGTTTCACTCAAACTCAAGGGGTTGATTATGATGAGACTTTCTCGCCCGTGGCGATGCTAAAGTCACTAAGGATATTATTTGCCATACCTGTATAATATAATTATGAGATTTGGAAAATGGATGTCAAAACGACTTTCCTTAATAGATATCTTGAGGAAGATGTCTATATAGTTAAGCCTGAAGTCTTTGTCGATCCAGAACATCCTGACAAAGTATGCAAGTTAAAGAAATCAATATATGGATTGAAACAAGCATCTAGAAGTTGAAATCACCATTTTGATGAAGAGATTAGGGAATATGGATTCATCAAAAAAAACGTTGATAAAGCTTGTGTGTATAAGAAGGCTAGTGGGAATGACATTCCAACCATGGAAGGTGTAAAAGCTTGGCTTGGAAGTTGTTTTTCTATTAAGGATTTTGGTGAAGTCGCCTATATTCTGGGAATAAAGGTCTATAGGGATAGATCAAAGCGCTTGATAGGTTTAAACTAAAGTGCATACATTGAAAAAGTCTTGAAAAGGTTCAGGATGGAGAACTCTAAGAAAAGTTTGGTACCTATTCAAGAGAGGACAATATTGAGTGCGTCTCAATGTCCAAGCTCAAAGGATGAGCAAGAAAGAATGAAAGGAATCCCATATGCGTCTGCTATAGGATTCATTATGTATGTAATAATATGCACTAGACCGGACATGTCATGCGCATTAAGCATGACGAGAAGATACCAGCAAGTAACGGTCTTTGGGTGACTGTTAAAAATATATATTGAAATACCTTAGAAGGACTAAGGATATATTTCTAATATATGGATCTGGTGAAAAAGAACTCGTTGTAAAAAGGTTTACAGGGATGCGAGTTTCGGAATTTGTTGTAAAGGGTTACATGGATACGAGTTTCCAAACTGATCGAGATGGTTCTCGATCACAATTAGAGTAGCGTTGTCCACTATAGAATCAGAATACATCGCCGCTTCATTAATCAAGATAATTCATATGGATCTACCACTTGAATTATTGCCGATCTAGGGGTAGTCCATACCATTCAGGACCCCTAGAGATCTTTGTGATAACGATGGTGCGATTCAAAAGACTGGGCACATTGAGCGGAGTTTCAACTACATAAGGGATGAAGTTGAAAAGGGAAAGATATGTATTCACAAAGTTCACACTGATCAAAATATTGCGGATCCACTCACGAAGCTCCTTAAACGGGCAAAGCATGAAAGGGTCTTACTTGTACCTAAGGACTTCGATATTCTAGTGATTGGATTTGATCTATTTTGTATTTGGATATTGGAACAATTGTAATTATAACTCTTTATGGTATGTTGAGTTATGTTCCAATTTTAGCATGTTTAAATCCATGAATAAGTTACTTATTCTAAATGTCCGTAGTCGATCATACTTGTGGGAACAAATATGAATGTAAGACTATTATGAATTTGGATTGGTGGATATTCATTAGATATGAATATAGAGCAAAGTGTTGCTGCCAAAGTTCAAAGATATTTGTGGGAGACAAATATTGGACTGACTCGCCCTCAAATATTACTGCATGGAATCATTTGTCATTGATCATAAGTAAATTTGAGTAAAGGAGAATATCATAGTATTCTCAGACCTGAGATACATATTGGGTCTTGATATTCACCAAATATTGTACCTTGACTTATTTCTTCGCTGTCAGTAATATGACAGTACATAAGGCTAAGCTCAGGTATGGTACAAGGTGATTGTGAGAGACGTATGTAGTCAAGATGGGATTTGTTCCTCTTATTCATTGAGAGTAAGATGTCTAAGGCCTGCTAAAGTTAAATCAACAGAGAGTGATCACTCTGTGTCTCTGGATTTAACATGACATCTGCAACGAAAGGATAAATGATAGATTCACCTAAATCATGTTCAAGTAAGGGACTTGAAGGCGATGATGTTATTGAATGGCAAATATAGTCATACGTATTAGGGGTAGTAAACCGTAGTTAGGCGTCATTTACTACTTGCATCAATCTTCTATGTATCTTGTGCAAGTGGGAGATTGTTGGACTCTGTATGCCCAAGACACGTATTAAATTGATGTGGCTAGTACGTTATGATCCAAGTCGAGTCATACCCAATAACAAGCTAGACAAACACTTACAATATTTATTTGTGATATGATCAAACAAATAAATATTAACACTTAGAACATTTAGAAATCGGTTTTCTAAATAATTGCACTTGGCAAACTAATAAATTATATGGATAATTTATTTTTGAGAGAGTATTTTATTTTGTTATTTAATGGGTTAAATAACTTAATAAAAGTTGTATAAAGTCTTATAACATGTGATGATATAATTTTATAAAAGTTATAAAATTAATAAAGACTTAAATTATTTTTTATAAAAGAAATTATTTTTTTTATAAAATAAAGGGTGCCCCCCCCCCCCCCCGTGGTGTTCTTCCCTAAAAATCTTGTCCAATCACAAACCATGCATTTTGCATGTGTTAGAGACACCTTGGTTGGGCAAGAGATTGGTCCAATAGCATTACATGCAAATGCATGTGTAAGAGGCTATTTGATTGGTTCTTTTGGGTGGCCATATTCTCTCATTCTTTAAATCAATTTTGTATGACAAAATGCATAAGAAGAACTTGAGAATACTAGTAGAAATGGCTGAAAATTTCGGCCATAAGATGATCATCCAAGAGGGTTTTTCATTTGGAGAAATCAAGTGTAAGACTCTCTAAAGATCAGGTCATGTATGGTTGATCTAGTAGGCCTTTTCAAGTTCACATTTCAAGTGCAAGAACTCACCAAAATGCCCTCTAATTTTCGGCCATATGATGGTTCCAAGAGAGGATCTTTCATGTGAGTTGCAAGTGTTCAAATCCTAGCTAAACGCAAGGTGTTTGTTGGAAGGATTGGGGTATACAAGCTTGAGGTCTTCTACACTTGAAGGCAACCGTTCAAGAAACATCATCATCTTCATATCTTTTTCTCCTTGGAAGGTAGTATTCTAAACACCCTATGGTTGTGTTTTATTTTGATAGCATGCATGTTCGTATATGGATCCGGGTTTGGGTTTTACATATAAAATGAGTTTTATATCTAGTAAGTAACATGTTTTAAATAATTATTTCCGTTGCGTTTTTATTTCATAAGGATGAAATTACTTTGATTAACATGTGAAAAACCCAACAGTTTGCACATATCATTTCATGTTCGATTTCAAGCTTTAAATCGCTTTCTGGAAGGTTATAAGCGCACTGATGCGTAAATATAACAAGTTTAATGCAACGAACACTCCGGAATAATGAAATAGGGTTAACATACCTTAAATAAAATTTACATAACTTAGAAATAAGTTTTGGAGAGATTGGTGTGTCGAAATCAAGTTTATTCGCTTACATGGACTAATTTCGACAAACTGCGAAAGTATGCCGATTCGTACTGTAACGGACAATCCAGAACATGACCATAAGTTAAACATACCCTAAATATGCTTTACATAGCTTAGAAATAGGCTTTGAGGGGTTCGGTGTGCTAAAATAAACATTTTGGTCATTCAGGGACTAAAAGCGTCAAAAAGTGCATAAGTTTGTATTTTCGCGCATATCTTACGTTCTGAATACATCCGGACATCCAAAACTTTATGTAATCATTAAAATATTTTATTTTAGTGATTGGCATGATAAAATTCCATTCGTCGCGTAATTTGGATCGTTTTTCGCATTCGTTCGTGTTTCGTCGTAATTAACCGAACAACGCAACCGTATGACCAAATGAACCGAAATCCGAGATATTTTTGAGCATGTTTCATGTTCCCTATACTTTAACTTCATTTTAGAGCCTTGAAATGGAATTAACGGGGCTTAAATGTGTCAAAAATGCATGAAAAACCATGTTTTGCACATTCAGGGACCAAAATTGACAATCTGCCATAGTTATCTTAGAGAGGGACCAAAATTGAAAATATGATTTCCAGCTTGTTCCAGCTGTTCCCCTCATTTTCACATGGTTTTAATGAAACTAGGGGCTTGTTTTGGGGTACCCATGGTATTCTAAAACCATGGGCACACATGTAAGGTCCAGATCGAAGCTTGTTTTTCGATGAATGATCCTAACGGTCTTGGTTTTCCTATAAATACCCCACCCCTCTTGCTTCAAAACTCACATTTGATCTGATTTGGCTCTCTAAGTTGAAGTTATACACTTCATACCTGAGAGTAATCGGATCAAAACTCCATAACTTGGACCCGTTGTGTCGTTTGATTCCGTGATCCTTCTAGCGTTGCTTAGTGGTTATCTAAAGACTATTAAGCAATCTCAAGTGAGTACATAGACCCCTCTTTTACTTTTTTCCAAACGTTTTGGGGTGAAACACACGTGCCTTCTTGTTATTTTTGTGCTTTCCATGTTTTCATATCATATACTTGATATGTTCATTAGTACACTATTAGTACATGATTTCATTATATTTTGCTATGTATGTTCACTTAACATGCTAGCACAATTGTTTTACGTTTTGAACCATTTGTAATCGTTGGATGTATGTGAGCCATTTGTAATCATTGGATGTAGGTGAACCATTTGTAATCATTGGATGTATGTGAACCATTTGTAACCATTTGATGTATGTGAACCATTTGTAATCATTGGATTTATGTGAACCATTTGTAACCATTTGATTTATGTGAACCATTTGTAATTGTTTGAGCCATTGGGTTAGGGAAGTGATTAGGTAACGGGGCGGGTGTAATGTGTTAAAAGCATGGTGGATACGCCGCTGGTACTTCCTATATATAAGTGCTTTTAACACATTATATATCGTTGCGTTATCTAGATCACTTGGGCAAACGATTTCGAAACAATGTCACACAAGGATGTTTTCTGAATAATATAAACCATACGAGTTTTATTAACGAGTTTTTATGAGATATTTTACAATTTGATTTAATAAAACAAATGTTTTGGAGTTAAGAATCATGGCTACGAGATTTTGAAAATTATAACCAACTTGATTTGAGTTGGTTAATTATGTCGCAATATTATACTTTTCAAAACAAGGTTTTTAAATAAATATTGCAACATGTAAAACAAGCTATGAATCTGACACTCATATAAAACATATGTACTCGCCGGCATTTTTATGCGGACGTATTTTTCACGTGTGTTTCAGGTACCATAGTTGATGATGTTTGATGATGATTTTTTTTGTACGCTCACATAGGAATGGACGAGGCCTTAGTGACTTAATAACAATGAAAGTCTATTTGTTCTTGTTTTGTTTCTAATTCCAATGTAATGTAATACGTTTAATTTAATAAAACGAAACTGTTTAATCCATTGTTGTGAAACAATGATTCTGTTACAACACTCCCTGACGTTTCCGCCACGTTTTGTTGTTTTACATGGTCGGGGTGTGACATCCCATGTTTGTAAACATGTGTTAATTTTCTTTTAAAGCCCAACAACCATCCACAAAATTTTTTGCGAGTAACAATATACAAATTCATCCATACTTTTCATGCTAACAAACTTGAATATTCATATGAGATCTATACTTTTAACATGTAGATCTACTTGAAACAAGATTTATTTGTTAAATTTTACAAACTTTGTAGAAACTTATTTTTGAGAACTTATTTTTGAGAACTTGTTCATCCACTTTATGTTTATAAACATAAACATATTAGTTTAAACATACTTACAAGTTTATATTTCAAGATCTTCAAGTCTACTAACATGTTTATCATGGATCTTTCAAGATCCATGTGTATACTTGTTAGATCTACACTTCTAACAAGCATGCATGTGATGGATTTCATCAATATCATAAGATAAACAACAACTTCACATAACACCAAAAATCACATATTTATGTTAGATCTTGTTATTTCTTCACATGTTCGTACTTTAAAGTTTAGTTTTCTTGATGGTTTACCTTATACATCTTTGTTATACTACTAACGAACATCAAAATAAAGGGTTAGAAGAATCACAACTAGTAGTATTGGCTAGGGAAGAGGCAACAAGAATAAGAAGATGAAAAGAGGATGAAAGTGGTGGTTAATAGTTCCCTTGAGAGGTCCTTGCACTTCCGAGACTTAAACCTTCTTAGTTAGGCTTGAGACACACTTGATTAACCATGGAATGGCTTGAAGATGGAAGAAAGATGGAGGTGAATTTGGTGTGGTTTGGCCGAAGGTTAGGGAGAAGAAGAGGAGGGTTTGGTGTTTTGAAAATGGTTAGTGGATTGTGAGGATAAGATGTGAATTATAAGTCTCATGTATGATCCAACTTTCCTTCATGCACTTAATTGTCCAACATGCATCTTACCTTAACATGAGACATCATGCAGACTTGTGGGGCCCTCATTGTATAACGACCTTCCTAAAACCCTTAACATACCCTAAAACATCATAAGATATACCATGTATACGAAAAACAGCCCTAAAATACCTTTATATCAATAAAAATCAAATAAAAACAAATAATTATACTTTCTCACGGGGAACGACCCAGTCAGCCAGGTCTGTCGCGGGGCGCGACCCGGTGACACATGGCGACACCGTATTGCGCCATGTGTCCTTGTGCGTGTTGAGTGTAGTGAGTTGACTCACCTAAGCTAGGACCTACCCTACTAGTCACGCAGGTCGCGAGAAGGTGACCCAGGTGGGTCGCGGGGCGCGAGCCGCCTATCTCCTGACCTATAAAAAGAGGCCGAGACCTCAGTTCTCGGTGCTCATTTCTTTCTTTCACTCTCAAATTATATAATAGGCAAAACTCTCGGGTATTATACCCCTAAAAAGTGAAGCTCTGCCTCGTTGTAAGTATTATAACCCCGATCACGTATTCGTTACCCCGCTCGATTGATCTAGGGCTTCGTAATGCATGTCAAGGCTCTGCCTGACTCAGTTCGTTGGAGTTCTGTCTTGGTATATATGGTTAATATAAAGTGGGTTATCTTTGTAACATATGTGCATTGTTTAATTTTAATAGATTATAACCAGGAAAAGTCACCGGGAAGCTATAGTAAAACCTAAGTCAGCAATGTGAGTCCATTCTCTTTTTGTAAATCCTTTTTAAATTATTATTTTAAATATTTTATAAAACCCTAAATGACTTACAGTGATTAAGTTTCTATGATTCTACAATTATCATCAGTATGTGGGGTTTTGTATACATTACTTGAAACTCGTTACTATCGCGAATAGTAGCATGACCGCAAGCACGGGGGACAAAGGTTGCCTAGTAGCCATGTTGTATTGAATAATTGGATAGATATAAGCATTGTGAATCTTAATACTGTAATGTTATAAAAGCTTGGTTTGATTAAACTGGGATGCACTCGCCAGTATTTCTTACTGATAAAACCTTTTTTAAATGCGTTTCAGGTAACTTAATGTGAAGCTAATAGAAGCCAACTGGAGAGCACTGAAGGCTTAAATAAGTGGCTATAAAAGTTACCTAAATAAAAACCTTTATAAAAGTTTGGTGTTTAAACTCTGATAAAAATATTTCCTAACTATGGTCCTGATGTTTAAATTCCGCTGTCAAATTAATAAACACCGATACCACCGGCTCTGTGTACTCACAGCACCCGCTCCCGGGGCAAGGGGTCGGGGGTTGCGACAGGAGGTGGTATCAGAGCTACAGCCACTGGTTTAAGTCACCGATGTGTTCTGCTAATACCTAAATTTTAATCAATTGGGTTAGGAAATAATATATGTGACTATGTGTAAATATGTATGTTATTGTTTTGTGTTATTTAACAATTTGTTAGTTTATAGTATGAGTGAGCAAGGTACATCTGACGCTTATCGTCAATTAGCTAGTTCCCCAAAGAGTGAATGAACCTCATCTCAGCCTACTCCTTTGGGGTACTCTGCTGATACCGAGAAAGGAATTTTCATCTTTAAGGCACAATCCGAGGAACCATTCCCTCCGAAAAAGAGAGGATGGTTTAGTAGGAGAGCGCATGAGAGAAGGAAGAGGATGAAGAAATTACAACAACAGAGAGCATTAGAAAAAGCAAATAGGGAAGTAAATGCCCAAACCCAGGAAGCAGTTAATAGGCCATTGTGGGAAGAAGAACTTGATAGACAATTAGCAGATTTTCATATGTTAGCAACCACCGCAGCAGATCCAAATCTGAACCAAATAGCTGAACCACAACCATTGCCATTATACCCCAACCAACCAATGGAGTTAGAACCTAGCCCGTAGAACCAATTCCCCATACCAGCATTTGATCCCAAAGAGATACCTAGAATCCCACCACCAAATCCTTTAGAATATGATACATGGGAGGATGACAATAGGGTATATCAGGAACTATATCCTCATGACGATCCAGTACCCATACCATTCTGGAACGACGACAGGTATATTCGGAGTGTGTTAAGCAACCCATACCCATACGGAGAAACCATACCTCGATACCCTTACCCATTGCCAGCACCACTACCACCCGTGAGTGAAGAGAATGTGCAGGAACTTCGCACATATGGCGAAGAATTAGTGGAAGAAGGAAATAAGATACGACAGATAGGAGAGAAGCTCGTGTTGAAATATGACAAGCGAGAAATCCAGTATTGGATGAACGATACCTAATATGATATATATATATATATATATATATAATACTAATAATAATCAACTAAAATAGATAACCTAATACCTATCGATGCATAACTACTAGTGTGCTTATTTTTCAGTAGTAATTTGTAATCGATGCATATAGATATATAAAAAGAGTAAAGTCGCAATGTTCACGTTTTTGATCAATTTGTTTGTGTGATTGTTTGTATGAATTTACATTCTGTGATATTCATAATTGATAAATGTTTACAATTCAGATGGACAACGAAGTAAATCAGGAAAACCAGAATAATGATAATAACTGAAACCAAGTAGATAACAGTGCCATCCAACATATAGTAGCACAAGGAGTTATAGATGCTATGCTAATATTATCAAGACTGTTAAAGAAGCAGAAAATAATAAATCTGTAATTGGAATTAAACGTTAACATACTAAACCAAGTCACAGTGTGAACGAAAATAACGGACCACTAATTCAAGTACCTATTCTAAAAAGAAGAAGAACTGTTTCATATGGTTGTTCTTATAAAGAATTCTGGTCTTGCAAACTAATAGAATTCTCTGGCAATGAAGGAGCCATTGCAGCCTTACGCTGGATAGAAAAGACCGAAGCAGTCTTAAAAATAAGCAAATGTGCAGATGAAGATAAGATTATGTTTGTTTCTAATCTTTTTAAGAATGCAGCCCTAGAGTGGTGGAATACCATTCTCCAGTCTAGAGGAAGTGATAGAGTTTATAATATGGAATGGACCGACTTTAAGGATATAGTCGAAAGAAAATTATGCCCTCCTCATGAAAAGGAACAAATTGTCAATAAGTTCTTAAATCTTAAAATGACTAGAATAGACTGCAAAGGTTACACTAACATATTCTTTGAATATGCTAGAATAGTACCAACTTTAGCCTCACCAGAACCAGTATTAATCTCCCATTACATCTGGGGATTAATTAGTGAGATCAGACATGTAGTTAAGGCAGCTAGACCACAAACCATAGAAGAAGTGGTAGAATTGGCCAATACCTTGACTGATGAATTGGTACGCACACAAGAAGAAAACCAGAGAAGGAACCTAGCTCAAAGGCTTACCCAAGAATTTCGCTACGGTAATTCCAACCGTGGGAAAGATACAGGTTCTTCCTCTGCACCTTACTGCAAGTCTTGTAAAAAGAAGCATTATGGAAAATGTGCAAGGTATTGTAATTTTTGCAAGAAACCCGGGCATAAGGAAGAAGAATGTCGATCGAAAGCTAGTAATAGGCTATGCTTCAATTGTGGAGAAGCTGGTCACATCAAACCGAACTATCCGAAACTAGCTCTAGCAACAACCAACAAAGCTACGACAACTGAAGGACCTAAGAAAAATGGCAGAGCATTTGTTCTAACAGCTGAAGAAGCCAAGATGATTCCGGATGTGATTGCCGGTACGTTTTTAGTTAATGATATATTTGCTAAAGTATTATTTGACTCTGGTGCAAACCATAGTTTTATTAATACTTCTTTCTCCAAACTTCTCAATCCACCATTAACTAAACTTCAACAAGATTGTCTGGTAGAGATGGCAAATGGAGAATCCATTAAGACAAGTGAAATCCTGCAGGGAGAAAGGATAGAAATTCTCAACCATGATTTTATTGCTAACCTTTACCCAATGAATTTGGCTGGATTTGAAATCGTATTAGGAATGGATTGGTTGGTAGCCAATCATGCCAATATTGTATGTGATCAAAAGGCAGTATAAGTAAGTACACCCAAAGGTGAAAAGATCACAATTAAAGGAGACAAGCCAACCAGATCAACAAAATTCATCTCTGTGATGAAAGCTGCAAGCTATGCAAGGAAAAGAGCAGTAGTGTATATGATTTCTGTAACCATTAACACTAAGGGAAAAGAATTAAAAGATATTTCCATAGTATCTAAATTCTTAGATGTTTTTCCAGAAGAGTTACCTAGATTACTGCCAGATAGAGAGGTTGAATTTAGAATTCACCTAATACCCGGAACGGCACCGATTGCCTAGGCGCCATATCGATTAGCACCGACGGAGGTACAGGAACTGAAGAAACAGTTGGACGAACTTATGGAAAAAGGTTTTATACAGCCTAGTTCATCTCCATGGGGAGCACCAGTCTTGTTTGTCAAGAAGAAGGACGGATCGATGCGTATATGCATTGATTATTGGGAATAGAACAAGGTTACGATTAAAAATCAGTACCCATTACTGAGAATCGATGATATGTTCGATCAACTTCAAGGAGATCGATTCTTTTCTAAGATCGACTTACGTTCAGGATATCATCAATTGAAAGTACAGGAAGATGACATTCCTAAAACTGCTTTCAAAATAAGGTACGGTCATTATGAATTTACAGTTATGCCATTTGGTTTAACCAATGCCCCAGCCGCATTTATGGACATGATGAACATGATATGTAAACCATATCTAGATAAATTCATAATTGTCTTTATAGATGATATTCTAATTACTCTAAGAGTAAAGGGGATCATGCGAAACATTTGTTTATACTTCTAAATTTGCTGAGAAAAGAAAAGCTTTACGCTAAATTCTCAAAATGCGAATTTTGGTTACAAGAAGTACAATTCCTTGGACATCTGGTAATCAGGAAGGAATTCATGTAGATCCCACAAAAATCAAGGCAATTACCAAATGGAAAGTCCCTGAATCGCCAACGGAAGTAAGGAGTTTTCTTGGACTGGCAGGTTATTATAGACGTTTTATTCAAGATTTTTCTAGAATAGCCATTACAATAACCCGACTAACCTGCAAATCAGTTAAGTTTGAATGGGGACCAAAAAAGGAGGAAGCCTTTAGGATTCTGAAGTAAAAGTTAACCAACGCACCCATACTCGCGTTACCAGAAGGAACTGAAGACTTGATAGTCTATTGTGACGCGTCTAAGTTAGGTTATGGATGTGTGTTGATGCAACGTCAAAACGTTATAGATTATGCCTCTAGACAGCTTAAGAAACATGAAGAGAATTACACAACCCATGATCTAGAGTTAGGAGCCATAATTTTTGCCCTTAAGATTTGGAAACACTATCTTTACGGTAGCAAGTTTGTTATCTTCACAGATCATAAGAGTCTAAGATATGTTTTTGGGCAAAAGGAATTAAATATGAGACAGAGACGCTAGATGGAGATTCTTAGTGATTATGATTGTGATATCCAGTATCATGTAGGAAAAGCTAATGTAGTAGCTGATGCTTTAAGTCAAAAGTATCATGAAAAGCCAAAACGGGTACATTCTCTCAGATTAAATTTGCAGATAGATTTAAATGAGCAAATTAGAGAGATACATGAAACATTAATAAAGGGCGATACTAAAGTATTAAAAGGAATGACTAAGCAATTAGCACAAGAAACAGATGGAATTTGGAGGTTCCATAAGAAAAGGATCTGGATACCCAAACAAGGAAACCTACGTCACCGAATTTTAGAAGAAGCTCATAAGTCTAAGTATACGATACATCCTGGTAATGATAAACTGTATCAGTATTATGGAAAATATTTTGGTGGATAGGAATGAAAAAGGATATAGCAACCTATGTTGCTAACTGTCTAACCTGTTCATAAGTTAAAGCTGAGCATCAGAAACCTTCAGGTTTATTGCAGCAATTGGAAATGCCAATATTGAAATGGGAATTGATAACAATGGACTTTGTAACTAAATTACCCAAGACACGAAAAAGTAATGATACAATCTGGGTGATTGTAGACAGATTAACCAATCTGCTCATTTCTTACCAATAAAGGAAACTTTCAGTATGGAACAATTAGCCAAGTTATATGTAAATGAAATAATTTCATTACATGGAATTCCTTTATCTATTGTTTCTGATAGAGATAGCCATTTTACTTCTCATTTTGGACAAGTTTCCAAAAGGCAACGGGAATTAGGTCAAACCTAAGCACAACATATCATCCTCAAACGGACGGACAAAGCGAAGGGACAATTCAGACAATGGAAGATATGCTTAGAGCCTGTGTAATTGATTTCGGAGGAAATTAGGACGATCATTTACCATTAATAGAATTTTTCCTACAATAACAGCTATCATACCAGCATTAATGCTACACCATTTGAAGCACTTTATGGACGAAATTGCCGAATTCCAGTCTGTTGGGCAGAAATTGGAGAAAAGCAACTATCTGGACCAGAGATAGTACAAGAAACAACGGACAAGATTATTCAAGTCAAGGAAAGACTAAAAGCATCCCGAGATCGTCAAAAGAGTTATGTAGATAACAAACAAAAACCCTTGGAATTTCAAGTTAGAGACAAGGTATTGTTAAAAGTTTCTCCATGGAAAGGAGTAGTCAGATTCGTTAAAAGAGGAAAGCTAAGCCCTAGATATATTAGACGTTTTGAGATTATCAAAAGAATTGGACCAGTAGCTTATTAGCTACAACTGCCAGAGGAAATGGCAGGAATACATGATGTATTTCATGTGTGTAATCTCAAGAAATGCTTAGCAGACGAATCATTAGTGGTACCTCTTCAAGACATAGAGGTAAATGAGAAACTTAAGTTTATATAGAAACCACTACAGATTGAAGACAGAAAGATCAAGAATCTCAAACACAAGAGACTAGTTATGTTCAAAGTAAAATGAGATTCCAAGAGAGGACCAGAATATACTTGGGAGCTCGAGTCAGAGATGCAATGGAAATATCCACACCTGTTCCAGTAGACTTCGAGGAAGAGATCTAAAACAAGGTGAGGGGATATAACAACCCTCCTAAAACTCTTAACATACCCTAAAAACATCCTAAGATAAACCCCGTATACGAAAAACAGCCCTAAAATACCTTTATATCAACAAAAATCAAATAAAAACAAATAATTATACTTTCTCGCGGGGCGCGACCCGGTGACACTAAGCGACACCGCATTGCGCCACGTGTCCCTGTGCGTGTAGAGTCTAGTGAGTTGACTCACCTAAGCTAGGACCTACCCTACTAGTCTCGCGGGCCGCGAGAAGGTGACCCTGGTGGGTCGCTGTGCGCGAGCTGCCTATGTCCAGACCTATAAAAGGAGGCCGAGACCTCAGTTCTCGGTGCTCATTTCTTTCTTTCTCTCTCAAATTATATAATAGGAAAAACTCTCGTGTATTATACCCCTAAAAAGTGAAGCTCTGCCTCGTTGTAAGTATTATAACCCCAATCACGTATTTGTTACCCTACCCAATTGAACTAGGGCTCCATAACGCATGTCAAGGCTCTTCCTGACTCAGTTCGTTGGAGTTCTGTCTCGGTAGTATGACTAATATAAAGTGGGTTATCTTACTAACACGTGTGCATTTTTTTAATTTTAATAGATTATAACTAGGAACAGTCACCAGGAAGCTATAGTAAAACCTAAGTCAGCAATGTGAGTCCATTCTCTTTTTGTAAATCCCTTTTAAATTATTATTTTAAATATTTTACAAAACCCAAAATGACTTACAATGATTAAGTTTCTATGATTCTACAATTATCATCAGTATGTGGGTTTTGTATACATTACTTGAAAGTCGTTACTATTGCGAATAGTAGCATAACCGCAAGCACGGGGGACAAAGGTTGCCCAGTAGCAATGTTGTATTGAATAATTGGATTGATATAAGCATTGTAAATCTTAATACTGTAATGTTATAAAAGCTTTGTTTAATTAAACTGGGATGCACTCGCCAGTATTTCTTGCTGATAAAACCATTTTAAAATGTGTTTAAGGTAACTTAATGTGAAGCTAATAGGAGCCAGCTGGAGAGCACTGAAATCTTAAAGAAGTGGCTATAAAAGTTACCTAAAAAAAGGAGTCTATGTTTTCAATAACTAGGGTTTGAAGAGGAGTTAGGTAGAAAGTGGGTTTTTCCTAGAAAGTCTAGGAAGCAATAAGAATGTGACACGTGGCATTGTGGGATTTTAAATAAAAGGGAACTTGTGTAATTTGACATTTTATTTTATTTTTGGAATTTTATCTCTCATTAAGTAACAATGCCTATAATTATGGAAACTGTTTCTCCAAGATTTTTTGTATTTCGC
Source organism: Helianthus tuberosus (assembly GCA_030545235.1). Taxonomy (NCBI): domain Eukaryota; kingdom Viridiplantae; phylum Streptophyta; class Magnoliopsida; order Asterales; family Asteraceae; genus Helianthus; species Helianthus tuberosus. The sequence continues at coordinate 72,161,912 of CM060371.1, read as the reverse complement.
AACCTTCTCCTTCTTTGTCTTCGTCATCTTCAAACACTTCTCCATCTCCACCATCTCCGAGTTCATCATCACCATTCAAATACTGTTTGTATCATCAATGTTTTCTTGACGATGTGTTTTAATAGCAAGCAAATTAATACAGTTGTGTTTTAGCAGCAAGCAGATTCATACAGTTGTGTTTAAGCATTCAGATTCATACAGTTGTGTTTTAACAGCAAGCAGATTCATACAGTTGTGTTTTAGCATTCAGATTCATACAGTTGTATTTTAACAGCAAGCAGATTCATACAGTTGTGTTTTAACAGCTAGCAGATTCATACAGTTGTGTTTTAGCATTCAGATTCATACAGTTGTGGTTTAACAGCAAGCAGATTCATACAGTTGTGTTTTAACAGCAAGCAGATTCATACAGTTGTGTTTTAGCATTCAGATTCATAAAGTTGTGTTTTAACAGCAAGCAGATTCATAAAGTTGTGTTTTAACAGCAAGCAGATTCATACAGTTGTGTTTTAGCATTCAGATTCATACAGTTGTGTTTTAACAGCAAGCAGATTCATACGCTGTGTTTTAACAGCAAGCATATTTATACAGTTGTGTTTTAACAGCAAGCAGATTCATACAGTTGTGTTTTAGCATTCAGATTCATACAGTTGTGTTTTAATAGCAAGCAGATTCATACAGTTGTGTTTTAGCATTCAGATTCATACAGTTGTGTTTTAACAGCAAGCAGATTCATACGCTGTGTTTTACCATCCATGCTGGTAATGCTGGATGATTTCTTGATGATGTGTTTTAACAGCAAGCAGATTAATACGATGTGTTTTCTTGATGTGTTTCTTCAGGAAGGATAGAGGAGAGAGAGAGAGAAAAAAAAAATAAATCGCATGAAATGTGTGGTGGTTATGGAATGATAATTATTTCCATATTTAAAACAAGCTAAATGACATATCTACCACTGATTAATTAAATAATCCTATTTTAAGAAACACATATTACCAAAATGCCACCAAGATGATCTCAACCATTAAACACACCCATTGGATGGCCCGGATCGCTTCCTAGACTTTCTAGGAAAAACAAACTTTCCGTAGGATCCACACTCTTAGGGTTTTATCCCTACAAATATATTGTAATTGAAACTTAGGTTTTTATCCCATTTATTATTTATAAAAGTTTGGTGTTTAAACTCTGATAAAAATATTTCCTAACTATGGTCCTGATGTTTAAATTCCGCTGCCAAATTAACAAACACCGATGCCACCGGCTCTGTGTACTCGCGGCACCCTATCCCGGGGCAAGGGGTCGGGGGTTGCGACACATTGAATCATCAAAATGGGAGAATGGGGTTTGTGTCAACATCTGATAATTAAGGGACTTGTAGGTAAGTTGTTGTTTTAATTAGGGGTTAAATGGAATTAGGGGTTTTTAAGTTAAACAAGGTGTTTAGTGATAACAACTAGCCTTATAATGTCAAAATACATCTAACTAGTTCATATTTGGTGTTTTGATAATGTTCAGTAATTGTTCGGTGCTTGTATCGTTGTCGATTCGCTAAAAGGTTAAGTTGCGTAAGTTCTAAGGTATGATATGTTTTTGTGTTTCAAAGGTATCCCCGATACTTTTTAAGTTGTTTTTTTATGTTTTATAACATTTCTTGACTTGTATAATTTGTTGGATTCTGAATCCTGTGAAAAATTGTCATTTATGGTCCAAAACGGACACTTTTAAAGTTAGTTAAATTTTTCCGGAAAGTGTTAACAATTATACTTGTTTTCCCACTTGGGAGTTGATATATTTTTTATGTCGGACCTACGACTAAGTCCTAACTCTTCCGTTTAGCTGAGTACTGAGGCTGTGCTGATACAGCCTATTTAACCGGCGAGTTTACTAATTGTTTTGACGCAACGCTTAAATTGTGTTCACAATGCGATGAATGAAATGTATGATTTGCATGATTAAGATGTATAGCATGCAAACATGTAATGTTGACATTTAAATCACATAATTTCAGAAAATAAATAATCATCTAATGGTACGGAAGTTACCGGATTGTGCCGTTTGTCACAGCTGCAACATGTAAACATTATCTTAAGCTTGCAAGCCAAATAAATAGCACAAAATGAAAGACTAATGCATGCCAAAAATATGCAAATTAACAAATAACTTAGACTCTTTATGACCATTTAGAAAATGATATCCCTTAAGGATTAGAAATAAAATAAACTAAAATGCTCTTACTTCCTTTAAAATTTTTGAGCCAAGTATAACCAATTCATTAAATCATAGTTGTCTAACGCATATAATGATACCCATTAAACTGACCTGAATTTACCCGCACACAACCAACCTGAGCTTTAAATGGTTGGATTAACAGGCCAGTTTTTCCCATCCAAAAACCCAAAGACCACGACCTAAATCTTGGTTATATAATACAGAAGAACACCCCTTAGCATCAACTACACATCAACATTGAGATTAAACATTAACATGTGACACAAAGATTCTTGTTTCAAAAAGCTTTACGTACCAGAATCAATCACCAACTGAACTGAACTAAATAATCTGAATTAGTATCAAACCACCAAAAACTGGACCACATAACATATTCAAAGCGAATGAAATCATACCGCTAAAAAGGAACAAAAACACGCCATTAAGGACCCAATCGAAACCTAACAAACGAACCAAATCCAACAATCTCAAGTACAGATTTTGAAAGTTCGACATCTACTTCCTCTAACGTGGCCTTAAGTAATGCTACAGAAAACTCAAATTGCTGGTCAGCATGGATAAATAAAAAACATTCTATATATTTTTTTAAAACTTGCTTCATCCACATAAACATAAAAAGAAAGGTAGAATATAGGAATTATACCAATAAAGTTTTGGAAGTGTATTCTTGGGAAATTTTTAAAACTTGCTTCATCGACTTATCATATTCACTTACAACCTTTCTACCAATTGGAGCAAAGGATCTTAATCTCAAAACAAATAATCTAATTGTGATTGACGACAATAGTGGGTTTCGCCACCGGTGATTACCTTCACCGTTTCCAAAACTGCAATCAACCAACACCATTATCAAAACTGCAAACAGCCACGATCATCATCCACCTCTGTTAAGGTAAATAAGGTGTCTACCTTGTCACTGACCACTGATCGGAGTACGTTCATACATCGTCGCCCTTGACCACCACACATCTTCGTCTCCGTTAAGCCCTAACCACAGTCATCATCTCAGGCTACATCCACCACCACCGCTACTTACCATCGGAATCCTAACACCACCAATACTATTAAACCCCATCATATAAATACCCTCGTATTCTGTCACTCCTGTATACCATCACTGCATCATCATCAACGCCATTAACCTTAATTGTAGGAAAAGTTTTGTTAAAACAAGTTACAGGATTTTGAATACCCATTAGTCCATTATGTGATTTTGAATACCCAACACATGACTTCGTAATTTTGAATATCCATTACATGATTACACATTCAACATAAATCATTACCTGGTTACACATTCAATATGATTTGTGATGTTATTATAATTATGCTTATTACGTGATTACACATTCAATAATAAGAACTTGATTGTTTATGTTTTATTACGTGATTAAATCTCTAACATACGACATTATGCGGTTATTATAGGTTGATTTGGCTAAGGTTTTGTATATAATTTATCCTTAATACGTGATTAGACTTGAAATATTAGGTATTTCATATGAAATATTATGTAATACATGTTTTTGTTTTGACGTAATTACGTAATCACTCAGTTTGGTTTTACATAAAATACTATAATGAAATCACGTAATCACAAAATGAGTATTCAAAATCACGTAGTCGTGTAATAATACATAGTCAGCTATTATTACATAATAACTTAGTGTGGTTTCATATACTATAATGAAATCACGTAATTGGTATTCAAAATTACGTAGTCATGTGCTGGTTAATCATAATCACGTAATGGGTATTCAAAATCTTGTAAATTTTTTAAAGAAAACTATATAGGCTACTCGAATTAAAGAGAATGAAATGCTCGTTAACACGGTGTAATTTGTTTTCTTAAACAATAACATATGAAAAAAGTTATAGTCGTTTAAAAATCATGGGGGAGAAAGTTCAAGTGAGAAAAAGAACAAAATACCTTTTCTTATTTGATTTTTCAATTGTTTGAACCTCGTAATTACGAAAATGTCACCGCCTAGTTTTAAAATAACTAGGTTACTCACGTATCCTTCGTACAAAGAGAAGTCTTTTATACAAGATTTGGATACATGAAAATTATTAACACCTTGATAGTATACCTATATAATAATCAGATAAAAATAGTAGACATATGAACATAAAGTAGACATGAAAACTTATTTTAAGTCTAATGTATAAGTGTATAAGAAAAAAGTTGTCCTTTCATAATCTTAATCCCATTTTATTATGTTTTATTCCTACGTATAACTTAAACAACCAACAAATATATGTGTCAATGACTAAGTAATTATTAGTAGCAAACGGGTAATAATGTTCTAAACACATATTTTCTTTCCTTCATACAAAAAGAAACTTTAAGGCATCTTTCCAACCAAACACATCCACATTATTGGTCATGAAGAACCTTATTGTCACTAGTGTATGTTTTTTAGTCTGCTTTTCTCATTAAAATGCAAATAAAAGCTATATATTAAATTGTATTTATTATTTCCATACTTTAAAAAATGGCCAAACTGCACCCCCTTTCCCTCTTTTTCTTCGTGTTTTGCCTCAATGGCAGGGTTTGTGTGTGATTTAGACATGTCTTTCTCTACCTCCATTGAGAGTGAAAGATTTAAATCAAGAAGAATCTCACTAGCCATCTTTTTATATCAACTTTTGTGATCTACAAGTCTCTTATTTTTTTGTCTTTCCGTACTTCTTATTTCGTCGTCTTTTCATCCAAAACTTGCGTCTAATTTTAAATTATGATTTCACATGCTTTTCTTTATTTTGAAACCTTAATTCCTAAGTATTAGTATCATGATTTTGAGTATATATTCGCCTATCCTCCACATACCGACTTATATCTTTTTCTTCCCAACTATCCGACCTTTTATTTACTATATATAGCTTGTTAGGTTTCTTTCTTATTAATACCTTGGTTTTATTTACTATATATAGCTTGTTAGGTTTCTTTCTTATTAATACCTTGGTAGTATACTTATAAAAATAAACACAATTGATTAACAATTACAATGGTAAACCATTTACAATGATTTTTTTATTTTTAAGGTTTTAAATTTAAGGATGTGAATGCGTAAATAGTAGAACTTAATATATTCATATAGGGGCAATTTGGAGTTGAGTAAAATAAATTACAATTTCACCCATCTTTTCAACTCTTTTAATGTCCATTTAAAAACATATGACTACCTAAATTGATATTTTTGTCGTTTTAAGTTTGTTTTTTTATGCGTACCACGTCGAATTATCTAAAGAGGTGTGAAGGTCGGACTAGGTAAAGCGCCTGATGGAGGTATCAGAACGCTTTGGCTAGACAAATAAACAATAGAGGTGAACGATAAGAGGACTCTAATAGAGTAGGAAACCCTATTAGTTGGCAAGATATCACTAGAAAGAAATTAGATTCCGATAGACGAAATGTTCTCATAGAAGGAAATACTCTAAAAGGGAATGAAAGGGCTATCATATGAATGGAACGAGCGTCCGATGAGATCACAAAAGATGATATGTTCACTGTGATTCTAACACACGAGTCATAATGTAGCGAAAATATGAAGAAGCCTACATGGTGACAGAATCTTTATATGCTAGAAGCAGTGAATATTACTTGCATCAAAATTTTGTCTTGAAGTTCCCAAAGAGGCTCTAAGGCAAGGGGTGTGGCTTCGCGTCCCCCCGCCACCTCAACAAGATTAGCGCCCTTTGGTGCCCTACACCACCCCACCTCCGTTAAAGGGGGCGCTATCCTTGGCTTCCACTAAAGGAATAGCGAGTGCGAGAGGAAGAAATCAAGAGGCCCCACCTTCATCAACCAATTAGATTTTTTTATTTATCTTTTTTTTAATATAGTTAAAAAGGGGGTTTATAAGGGGCGTTATTCAACACCGTGTAAGTTAACGATAAAGCCCCCTACTTATGTGTCGCCTACGTGGCGCTTACGTGGCGTAATAAAGCCCCTAGGGCTTTAAAAACACCCTCTAGCCTAAGCGGTTACTTCTCTTATTTTAGGCCTCAAGCCGAAAGAATATTGTTTAAAACTCATCCTTACTTGAGGATCTGCCAACAAAAATAATGCTAGCTGAAGATGTATGGTCCCAAATCAGTTCACACATAGCATGGGGACCACACCACTTTTCCAGCATGGCGTTCACATCACCCGAATGCATCCAGAAGCTTCTCGAAGAAATCGCAGGTGATAAAGAAGATGCTCCTGTAGACAAAAAAGGCGACACGTGACACCAATGGATGGACGCCAACCTTCATTAGGAGATCTTGGAGGACAGACCGACAGCCAGTACCAGTGAGCACCCAGCTAGACGAACGAGTGCGCGCCACGTCATCCATTACACTGGCGACGGCAGAGGGGACAACGAGGATATTCCCCTTGGTCGGACAGCTGGCACCCACTGGCTAGCTGGCAGGTCTCCTCCTCCTCCTTCATCCCTCGGCTATAAATAGAGGACTCCACCTTCAGGTTTAAGGATTCTGCTCTCTCACTATTTACTCTCAACACACACTATTCTCCCCAGAACAGTACTTATTCTCACGCCGGAGGGTGGTCACAAGGAGAACCCCCCCCCCCCATTCACCGGTATTCTGTTTTGAAGGATATCAGTTAACGGCTAGGGGAGTAAGAGATTGAACTCTTAATCTACGAGACAGTCAGCTGGGATAACCTTGTGTTAACCAATGTTTCATCATTGGCGCCCACCGCATTTTTTACAACCATGTTAATCTCTTTTCTCTTTGAAAACACTCTTCAATGGCTGAACCAAACCCCTCTTTTCAGATGGACGGAGAAAACTCTTCGTTTTGCCCGACAACAGACAACACAAACGTCCAAAGCCACTAAAGGGACGAGGCCGTCAGAGAGGAGTTAGCAAGTGCCGGAATCCCTGACTTCTTTGGAAGTGCCTCCTGGGTAATCCAGCAGACAACTCCCGGCACTCAAAACCCAAGCCATGGTGCTGACCCCTTAGCACCATCGGCACCAGCACAACCAAATGTCTCGGCATTACTAGGATTGCCAGAATGAGAAACTCTCACTTCCCGGTATACCAAGTCACAAGCAACACTGAACTTGATCTATGCGCAACTGAGCACACAACAAGCACTTCTCTAAGCGCAAGCGCAACCATCTCCTTTCGTAACTCCAGCTCCACGTCAAGTGAGCAATCAAGCTCCACAACACGCGCATGCACGAACCCAACAGCATGAAAGATCATCCACGATAAGAAGGCAGAGCGCGCATGACACGCGCGATACCTATGGGGAGACAGAGAGTAACTATGAACAACACACTCATCAACAGAGGAAGCCCCCATTGAGCAGTCGGCTAGGGCCGCACAACATCAACAAAGAATGGGAGCACAACACTGAAGATGAAAATTCCACTTATAGACTAGAAGAGACCTCTATCTTCAGCAGACTGCCACCGAATTATGAGTCATATAGGTCGCGTGCGCGCAAGTTACAACCCAGCTGAAGAACATGATTTAACCTTAAGCTACCGTCCAGAGGGCGTAGCTGAGAAATCCAAATTTATCAAAGAGATTGTTATGGATCTGCTAGAGAAAACAAAGCTGCCGCACAACGTGGGAAAATACAATGGCCTCACAGATCCAGATGATCACCTCCAAGTTTTCACAAGTGTAGGCGTTGTGGGAGGATGGTCATTACCAGTCTGGTGTCACCTTTTCGTACAGACTTTCGTAGGCGCAGCACGCCCATGGTTCGATAGTCTACCAGCTGGAAGAATCAAGTCCTGGATGGACTTCCAAGAAAAATTATTGTCATACTTCAGTCAACAACGCAGGTACACCAGAGATTCAGTAGATGTCCTGGACATCTGGCGCAAAGAACATGAGGGATAGAAGATTTCATCAATAGATACAACAAAAAATGCTTGGAGATTGGGAACATCGGAGACAAGCGTGCGCACTTCATGTGCGCCGTCAAATGTGATGATCTTATTCGAAGAGTAAAAGGAAGAGATGGAGGTCCCAAAAACTGGGAAACCTTAATAGAAGCATCAAAAATCATCGCGCAGATGGATAAACAGTTGACCGACGATGAAAGCCCTCAACACAGCTATGGCCAGCACGTCAATGACAGGCGCAACAAAAAAGGGCGAGGCCCAACATGGAAAGCATCTGGCTATAGTGAAAGAAGCCCACCAGTGGAAGGTGCATGTGCGACCATCAACCAGATAGGCCATCGAAAGGAAGTCATGAAAGAGAACAGGGAGAAACAATGGACACCTCTCACAAAGACTCCTTCTGAGGTTTTATCCACTGAGAATATCCAGTTCAAGGCTCCTCTACAGATGCGTAACAAGAGAGGGCAAGACCCAAACCTATTTTGCGAGTATCACAAAGATACTAGACACCTAACAAACGATTGTATCAATCTGAGAGAATAAATAGAGAAAGCCCTGAAAAGTGGCAAACTTACACATTTGGTCAAGGGTGGAAAACGAGACACACGTCAAATACAAAGGCGAGAGGAAGGTCCTGATAACAAGAAACTCCGGAAGTTACAGATGCACATGGTGCAAGGAGGCCTGAGAAGACCAAAAAAGAATTACAACAAGCGTGTCCAGGATGATTCGTGGCAAGAGAGACAAGTAGTTTTTCCGGTTGTAAGAGGAGGACCAAGAGAAAGAAGACCGATTGTAATCTCGGGCGTGTTCGGCCACTACCAAAAAGATTACATCTTCATAGATCCCAGAAGCACATCAGACATTATCTATGAATAGTGCTTCAATCAGCTGGACCCAGAAGACAAGGCGCGCCTAGAGCCGGTAGATTATCCCCTTACTGGTTTCTGTAACGAGGTCGTCTTTCCTTTGGGCCAGATATCTTTCCCGGTGCTGCTGTCCGATGGGAGAAATTCTAGAACAGAGGAAGTTATGTTCATGGTCCTACCAGTGAACTCAAGATACGACATTCTTTTGGGAAGAGAATCCCAAGGCGATTTTAGCATGATCTGCCCAGGACCACATTCAGCAGTAGGATTCCCAACTGTGACCGGGTTTGCTATCATTTACGTGAGCAAGGAGGTGCTCATGACTGACGATGCATGGCTATCAAAGATAAGCAAGCCAGCCCCGTGCGCGGAGGCAGAGAAGTGTATCCTGAACAGAAAATACCCAGAGCAGACAGTCACCTTAGGTGCAGCAATTTCTGAAACCACCCGCACGTCACTTAAACAGCTACTATCCAGAAACATGGATGTCTTTGCTTGGATACCAACCAACATGGTAGGTGTTCCACGGCATGTTGTAGAGCACAGACTGAACGTCTTGGAAAATGCCAAACCAGTGGTACAGACCAAGAGAAATTTAGGCCCGGAAAAACACGAAGCCATGAATCCGAAAGTAACGGAAATACTTAACGCGGGAATCATAAGAGAAATGTGCTACCAGACCTGGGTTTCCAGCCCAATAATGGTACACAAAGGAAATGGTGGATGGCGAATATGTGTGGACTATAAAGATCTCAACAAGGCGTGTCAAAGGGATTGTTATTCCTTTCCAGAGATCGACAAGAAGATTGATTCTTTAGCGTCTTTCCGATGGAAATGTTTTCTGGATTGTTAAAAAGGGTATCACCAGGTCCGGATGGCGATACAGGATGAAGACAAAACGGCGTTCCGCACGCCGATGGGGTTATATTGCTATACAAAAATGTCATTTGGCCTGTGAAATGCAGGAGCCATATACCAAAGGCTGATGAATGAGACGTTTGGGGATGATATTGGCCAACACATCAAAGTGTACATGGATAACCTGGTCATAATGAGCAGAGAAGAAGAACAAATGCTGCAGAACATTCAGAAAACCTTCGATACACTTCGCGGCGTCAACATCAAGCTGAATCAAGCTAAGTGTTCTTCCAGAATGGAGGAAGGAAAATTTATGTGTTTCATCGTTACGAAGGATGGGTTTAAGGTGAATCCTGAAAAGGTGCAAGCTATTGAGCGCATACATTCTCCATCAACGGTCAAAGAAATGAAGGTTCTAGCAAGACGTTTAGCCGCGCTAAACCGTTTCCTCCCTAATCACACCGCAAAATCGTTCCCGTTCATCAAGACCCTACGGAATTGCGTCAAGAAAAAAAAATCTTGTGGACCCCTGAAGCAGAAGTCGCATTCAAGAAAACGAAGGAATGCTTAATCCGCTTACCAACCCTAACAGCTCCAACAAAAGATGAACCGTTGGTTATGTACCTATCAGCCTCTGAGAAGGCAGTAGGAGCATTCCTCTTAGTCGACCGGCAGGGTGTACAAACACCAGTTTACTACGTCAGTCGTACCTTAAATGACCCCAAAACGAGGTATTCAATGATGGAAAAGCTAGTCCTAGCTCTTATTGATATTCCAGGATCCAGCGAGTTTGCCAGAGCTTCGGTCCCAATATGATCGGTTCGGTTCGATATTATTATTATTATTAAGAAAGGAGTAGAAGTAGAAATCGACACCGAGCACATCAATTTTAAGTGGTTTCTATTCATATCTTGACGATTACAGTACCATGAAACCACACGGACAGCATGTCCCCTCAGGGCACTAAAAGATTGTCCAAATGGTAACCCCAACTCCCTATTTATAGGCAAAGCCTATGTCCGAATGAACCTATGTCCATCTGTTCGGATGGACTCCATCCGTACAGATGGACTTTTACAATGTGCAACCAACATTCGGATGGGGTTTTGGACTATTCTATTATTTATCCGTCCGGATGGACCTTGACATTACAATACCGTGTCTGACATTTTCCTATTCTATACAATATTCAACGCACGCTCTATCTAACTATTCCCACAGTGGTAGACGTACAAAATATGCACCAATAGATTCCCCCTCGGCTGTCACTTTCGAATCGTCTCTAACACTTTGAAAACCTTGAGCCGTGTTTGAATATTCTGCAATCTTCAACTTTTCTGCAACTTCAATCAAGTATCTGACTTCTAACAATAGATTCCCCCTTGATTAATGATCCGGGTTTGCATCTTTAACAATGTATTCCCCCTTAAATGAATCTTCATTTTATTGTTTGCACGGTTCCTGACTCCTCCTTTGAATTGCTAAACTGCAATATTCACGAACAATCACCAACTTGAAACTAATCAATGCAGTAATCTCTGTTTCAGCTTAACCACACCCGAGCTCAGTTTTTGATATATCATTTCAGCACCACGATCTTGCATTCCGCCTGTTTGATCTAAGAATGTACAAAAACTCAACCAGCAATTGACAGAAACTTCAAATACCCCACTGATTAACGTCAAATCAATGATTCCCCCTAAAGATCTGAAACCCCGTTTACCGTGATCAACGTTAAGCACCATAAGAATGATTGATCCGTATAAACGGTATTCTCCACAATCAGCAAATCTTCATCGGAAAACAAATCATCTGGTAATGTATTCCGATCTCTGAAGCATTCGTCCACAACCAGATTCATCTCCTTGGATAATCTAGATCTCAGAAGCTATCATCCATGATCACTCTTAGATCTCTGAAGCTTTCGTCCATGATCAGATATCAACTCCTTGGATCATCTAGATCTCGGAAGTTTTCATCCACGATCCGAATCACATTCTCGGACGACTCTGAAGTCGGAACCACCGAATACTATTGCAGCATCACAAATTTCAAAATGCTGGAACATCTGAAAATTTTTATTCCCCTTCATTTTTGCAAATTCTGACGTCTCTATCACTGAATTCCCCCTCAAACTGAGCAATTCAGTTCTCTTTTATCTGTGAAAAACTCAACTATGCCGAAAATATGACAATTTTCCTCAAACGTCAGTTTTTCATCATTGCGGATTTTACGTTTTGGCCCATAAATAGTCAGATAACCTGATTGATAAACATTCTGCACCAATATAATGAATTCCCCACTAATTTCCACAATCCGTGATCGCATCATCAAATCTGTTTACTAAAGCCCTAGACGGTGTCCCCGAACAACCTAGCTTGGTCATTAAAAACCCGAAAAAAATTTCAATCACCAAATTTTTTCTGGAGACTCTCCTCATCGTTGCGATTAAAAAATGCCTTTTTTTAGTTCGTCTATCTGAATGGAGTTTGTCCATTCGTCCAGATTGATTGATCTTGGGTCACCTTGACAGTTAGCCACCTGAGTGTCTTCATCCGTCCAGATGGAATTAATGTCCATCCAGATGAGTGTCTATCCATCCGTTCGGATGGAGTTGAGATCCATTCGGATGAGTTTCTTCGGTCCATCCGGATGAGTGTGTCCATCTGGACGGGTATCCCCCAAATGACCATCCGTCCGGATGTCCATTCGGACCGAATATGTTTGAACAACTCAAGAACACTCCAAATCACGTTTTTTCGATCCAGAATCTTTACTTGTGTGAATTTCATGATGAAACTTCACAGGATTGTGTGCGAATCAATTCTGAACAGAATGATGGATTCAATTCCAAAATCCATATGTGAATTGACCTTTATTTTGATGATTTTCTCTGTTTTAACGTCAAAACTCTTGTTTAACCCGAAATTGATGAGCTTTGGTGATTTAACCGACTGTTAGGTCGATTAAATTGGTACCGTAGCTCTGATACCACTTGATATTCCAGGAACCAGCGAGTTTGACCGAGCTTCGGTCCTGATATGATCGGTTCGATTCAATATTATTAGTAAGAAAGGAGTAGAAGTAGAAATCGACACCGAGCACATCAATTTTAAGTGATTTCTATTCATATCTTGACGATTATAGCACCATGAAACCACACGGACAGCATGTCCCCTCAGGGCACCAAAAGCTTGTCCAAATGGGAACCCCAACTCCTTATTTATATCAAAGCCTATGTTCGAATGAACCTATGTCCATTCGTCCGATGGACTTTTACAATGTACAACATACATTCGGATGGGGTTTTGGGCTATTCTATTGTCCATCCGTCCGGATGGTCCTTGAGATTACAATACCATGTCCGACATTTTCTTATTCTATACAATATTCAACACACACTCTATCTAACTATTCGCACAGTGGTAGACGTACAAAATATGAACCAACACTTATCCACGCTTCAAGGAGGCTACATAGATATTTTGGAGGTCATGTCATCCATGTCCTGACAAACTATAATATCGGCAACATCTTAGCTCGACCTAAAATTTCTGGTAGACTGGCAAAAATGGGCCATCGAGCTAGGTGGACACAACGTAGTTTTCAGGCCTTGACCGGCAATTAAAGGGCAAGTATTGGTAGTTTTCCTTACAGAGGTTCCAGACGACAAAGATCGCGAGTGCAAGGTGATGGAAAAAGCTGATAGACAGTCTTCAGAAGAACCGTGGTTGTTGTACATGGACGGCGCATCCAACGAAGATGGCGCAGGGGCAGGGCTGAGATTGGTAAGCCCTAACAAACACGATTTCATATATACCATCCACCTCGAATTCAAGAGCACAAACAATGAAGCTTTTCTCGTTGGTTTACATTTAGCAATCAAGATGGGGGTTAAAAATCTAGAAGCGCATGTAGATTCATTACTAGTAGCAGGCCAAATCAACGGTCAATACAATGCCAAAGGTGATGTTATGGCCTTTTACCTTGAGCAAGCAAAGTCACTGTTACAGCATTTCAACTCTTTCAAGATCACACACATCAATCGAAGCAAGAACAAGCCAGCAGACGCCTTGAGCAAGCTTGCATCCACAAGTTTCCAACATTTGGCAAAGGATGTACGAATCGAAGTACTAAAAAACCCATCCGTACCTTTGCGCTAAGTTAATGTAATCCAGATGGGATCATCATCCTGGATGTCACCAATTATTATGTACCTACAATCAGGGATCCTACCAAAGAATAAAGCAGAGGCCCGAAAGATACAACATAAAGCTTTGCACTATCAGATATCCGATGGCATCTTGTACCGAAGATCATATCTGGGACTCTTGCTTCGATGCGTAGATCCTAAAGACGTCAATTATTTGATCAGAGAAGTGCATGAAGGGATCTGCGGAATTCATGCAGGTCCTAGGATGGTGGTAGCAAAGGTGATGAATGCAGGGTACTAATGGCCAGGGATGCACCTGGACGCTGTGAAAGTTTTGAGGAAGTCTGACAAATTTCAAAGGCATGCGCCCAAGACCCTGAGCTCTAAAAACGAATTGGTCCCAGTTACAACGGCATGGTCGTGTCAACAATGGGGAATAGATATGGTAGGACCTTCCCTTGAAGCCCCCGGTGCAGTAAAGTTCATCATAGTCTCAGTCGACTATTTCACTAAATGGATAGAGGTGAAAGAATTGGCCTCAATAACGACAATGGTGGTGCGAAGGTTTATTTGGGAGCAAATCATCTGTCGGTTCGGACTACCCCTGCGAATCATCACCGACAATGGCACAAATTTTGCACCTGAAGATTTCTAGAAATGGTTCATGTAACACCCAAACCGATGACGGCGGAAACGCCAGTGCGTCACGTAAATAGATTACTCAGTAGCTCATGATCGACTAAAAATTTAAATACTTCATTAATCAATTTAAAGATCATCCTTACAAGAAAAACAAATTTGTTCAAATAAAATAACTAGATCAAGTTAAAATTATTCTAAGTCCCAAAGCATCCTAGATGTGATATCCTGGTAATCATCATACATCGTTTCCTTAAACATGTGGAAAATAAAGGGTCAAATTTGAAAAGTTGTCGAGCACACATAGGTTTGTTAAATAAGTAAGTAAGTAAGTAGCATGTCAAGTTTTATCTAGAACTATCTTGTGAAAACAAGACTTAGGAACAATTGGGGAGCACAATCAAACCTAGTGACTGAAGGAACTGCGAAACGTTAACCTTTGTGGATGTTGCTGTTTCAATCATCCCTAGATCCATACGAGGATGGGTTTGTCAGACCTATAGCGCTATAATCTACTACAGTGGGCTTAGCCGAAGTTAATGATTGTACTAAGTTATGTAAGCTCCTAAAGTTATGTTTATGACAAGCAGTATAGAGACAAAGTTAATATAGATAATTGATAAGTTTAAGTATCATGTTTCACCCAAAAGTTTAAATGAAAAAGGCTATGTAAACTCACCTTAGAAAGCAATGCAACACACAGCTTTTTGTATTGAATAAGTTAGGAGAATCCCCAAGTGTTACCCTATCATGTGCAAGTGATATGGTTTATTTGGTAAGGAACTTAGCAATCGAGGTATATACTATTATTACAAGAAGTTAGGGTTCTCGATACTAATTTGGGAAAATAGCTAGGGTTTTGATTGTCTTAGTTAATAGAATATTGTATGGAAAAATAACTAACAATTATTTAGTAGAACGAGTTATGAATACACGTTATTAATTATTTAAATAATTAATAATATATGGTATGGTTTTTCTTAAAGAAAATAATTAATAACATTGATGTGAGAGTTTATTAAATTGAATATAGGGATTCAATGATATAAAAATATAAGAGATTTATATCAGTTAGCTTCATAAGCCAATTAGTTTAATAAATTAAAAACATAAAGGCAACACAAAAAAGTGTGAGAAGGGGTGGTAACAAGGATCGAACCCAAGTCTGTACGATAAGACACATGCATATCAACCAACTGGACTACCAGTCATCGCTGGTAGCCCTGTGTTTTTTTAATATATATAGTCAGTTTAGAAAAACCCCCAATTCCCAAATCAAGTATTACGTGCCCTGGTTTCTTACAATCAAAATCTAGCAAGTATAAACTGTTTTTATGTTCAATTGTAGTAGGGCTTTAGATCTGAGGAAAGTAATGAACCGAAAACATGTGTAAAACTTACCGAACGAGCTTGGCAAGATGGTGAACGGAGTATGATCGGAGTTTATAAATTCGGCGAGACTGTAGAAAAAAAAACAAAGAATTTTGGGAGTGAATTTGTATTTGTGCCAGTTGAATGGGAACCAAAGGTCCTATATTTATAGTTGTTACAATTGATTAAATGATAAAGATGTAATCTAGAAAATTCAGAGTGTTGGGTTATCCGATTACAATATTTTACAGCGTAAAAACGGGATATTTCAGTAGTAATAGATTGTTATAATATGAAGGTAGGGATTAACGCTTGAAAACGGATCAAAACGAAGAGGATGAGGTGTTCCGGATTCGCCGGAATCTCGCCGGAAACATCGGACGGGAAAATGAAGGTGTGCTGATGTTTTTTTAAATTTGGACATGTCACCATTAGTCCCTTCATTTTATAAGTTGTTTAAGATGGATTAAATATCAAAAGCTTGATTTGGCAGTTAATGTCACACCCCAACCAATGGCGGAATCATCGGAGTGAGACGAAATAGATTGCAAGAGACTTCATAACACTGGTTGTGACAATATTTAAATCAACCATTTTTCATTTCATAATAAAATTGTCAACATTACATAGAAATTCAAATAATATGTTCATAACATAATGAAACAAAATTTGATACAACAATTTAAACCTAAAACGTCTAAATATGTATCTAGGCATCATTGCTACTTCATTTCATAGCATTATCATCCTCAACCTGTAACATGTTTAAAATAAAGTTCAATGCAAAAGCAAAGGCGAGTACACATGGTTTGAATAAGTATAGCATAAGTATAAAAAGCATCTCGAATCCACATGGCAATTTGTAAACAAGGTAACTAGCATGCATAGCAATACGTCAAACCCAAGTGTCCACTAGTATTTAGCATCCCTCGTCACAAGAGTGGCGAGACCCTTTAGAATAAAGACTTAACAAGACCCCGACGGGTGGTGTGCTACTCCTATAGCGCTATATATGTTAAGTTGAGGGCTTAGCAAAGTTAATGACATATAGCATGTATAATCTAGCATGAACCTAAGTAAACAAGTAGCATGTATAATGGATTGAGAGCATAAAGAATTTTTAAGTGTGTGAGTGTGTATTTTGTATAATAACATGTTACAACACAAAGTGTCTTTTAAAATTAAATGGGTCATGTGTACTCACGGTTTTGCATGTTTTGAACTTGAGAATCCGCGAGTGAGTTGTTTGTTGATTAGGAGGTTGGAACACCAAGTCCTTCTACACGAAGTAAACAAGGCGTATGAGTATCAGAGAGTAACGGTAGATTAAAGGTTCAGAGTTTAAAACATAAGAACATATGTATATGAAAGTAATCATCTTTTAACACAAAATACTTGTTTTGACACTATGAAACCCCAAGGGTTAAAATGTTTTGATGAGTAATATACCCATTAGAATCATAACAAGTTTTATGTCTTAGATGATGTTATCCTAGTACTTTGACGAATGAACACAAGTTCATCATCAAAGGTTCGAATGTTGAATAGTATATATAAGTATTATTTTGGTTATATATTATTATGTCCAATAGTCAAGCATGAGGTAGAAGATTAAATCTTCATTTAGGTACCTCTAAGTTTCATGGAAATCATGTAGGAGGTAGGAAGAGAAGTCTTCCATTTAGGCACCTCTAAGTGTTCACCACTACACTTGATGTTATGAACATACAAGGAGGGTTATTAACTACAAGTAATACAAGAATATTAAACACTAATCTATAAGAACTCATCAAGCAATGTGTGGATTTTATGTAAGATGACCCAAGTTAATCCGTAATCTCACATTCATCAAGCTTTGAGCTTGAACATCACTTGTGGGATAAACCCTTGAACAAAACAGAAAGTTTATAAGGATTAATCCTCTGATTTTGATTGTCTCAACCTTGTTTTTAATCCTAACTAACCATAGAAGTGGTTATAAGCATAAGGACATAGGTTTGAGATGAGTTAGCCTCAAGTTAAACAAGTTTTAGTAAAGATTAGATGAAATCGGAAATGAACAGTGGACTTTGGAGCACTTTTGGCGAAGTTCCAAGGACTGGTTTCCTGTGAAACACCCATGGAATCGAAGCTAAGGTCAATCCAAGTGCATAGGAAAAAGAATGAGGTAAAACGGACAAGAAACGAGTGAGTTATGCTCACTTTGGTGAAGCTTGATGAATCTGCTCGAACACTGATTTGTAGCTACGATTTTGGGAGTTTTAGAGTGATTTGGTAGAGGTTGCAAAGTGAAATGAGCTTGGAGAAGGCATGGTATTTATAGGGGAAGGAGTTAGGGTTGTTAGGTGGTGATTAATGGAGGTATGGAGGTGATTGGTGAGAACTTTGTGTTGGGATTTCGTGCAAAGTCGCGGTTGTTTAAACTTTCTGCCCCCAAGACACCCTTACGGGCCGTAAGGGGAAGTGCATACGGTCCGCAAGGCCTTCGGGCAGAATCACTTTATTTTATTTCTTGATTTAATGAAATGTAACAAGTCCAAAAGTGTTATGCAACGTATTTTAAGATCATATTAGGGTATTTAAGCATACCAGACATGTTCTAAAAGTTACATAAGTACAAAAATGAATACGATTAAGTATAATATTCGCATGTAAGTATTGTATGAAGCATGAATTTTACGTTTTGGTAAGTTCATCACATGTTCACAAGTTTCACGTATATGTATCGATTGTTTCACAAATCCACGAATGAATATAAATATGAAGTATGTATGGCACAAGTTTAAAGAAAATGCAATTTTTTATTTATGATCCAAGTCTTGAGTTTACAATGGTTACAATGAAAGAACGATTACAAGACACAAGACTTCCAAAAATAGAAATACGCACAAGACTTTCTAATTAAGTAAAGTACGAAGAAGTTGGGCGTTACAGTCTCCCCTCCTTTAGGGAATTTCGTCCTGAAATTTAGGAATATGTAGCGACCATACAATGCTTCGAAAGGTGCCATTTTAATACTCGCATGATAACTGTTATTGTACTAGAATTCGACCAAAGGCAAGTGTGAATCCGAGTTGACACCAAAATCTATTACGCATGAACGAAGCATATCCTCTAATGTTTGGATAGTATGCTCGGTTTGACCGTCTGACTGAGGATGGAAAGCAGTGCTAAGGTTATGAACAGTACCCATAGTAGATTGAAAGGTTTTCCAAAGACGAGACGTAAAACGAGCATCACGGTCGGAAATGATGTCAATGGGGATACCATGACGACAGATGATCTCATCAGTGTAGATTCTAGCCAATTTCTCGACTTTGAAGTCTTCACAAATGGGAAGAAAATGAGCTGATTTGGTCAATCGGTTAACGATCACCCAAATACTGTCATGACCAGATGAAGTACGAGGAAGTTTAGTGATAAAATCCATGGCAATGCTCTCCCATTTCCAGACAGGAATTTCTGGCTGTTTGAGCAAGCTAGAGGGACGTTGATGTTCAGCTTTTACCTTCAACAAGTGAGACACTTCGCAACTTAAGAGGCGATATCCCTCTTCATTCCAGGCCACCAGTAAGATGTGCGCATATCTTGGTACATCTTGTCAGCGCCAGGATGAACGGAATACTTCGATTTGTGTGCCTCTTTCATTAGAATGTCTTGAAGGTTTTCACGATTAGGGATCCAGATACGATTGAGATAGTATAGAATACCATCAGGTTTGGACACGAGATCATGCTCCCTAGCACCTCGTATCTCAACAGAGAGATTACCTTCGTTAATAGAGGCATATTGAGCTTCACGAATGCGGAATTGAAGATCGTTAACGAGTTGGAGACAACGGATACTCTTCACATGAGTTTTACGACTAAGAGCGTCGGCTAGTACATTCGTTTTACCTGGATGGTATTTGATTTCGTAGTCGTAGTCGTTTAACAATTCCACACAACGACGTTGACGCATGTTCAGTTCCTTTTGATCGAAGATATGTTGGAGGCTCTTATGGTCGGTGAAGACCACACACTTAGTACCATATAGGTAGTGTAGCCAAATCTTCAACGCAAAAACAACTGCGCCAAGTTCAAGGTCGTGAGTAGTATAGTTTTTCTCGTGTACTTTGAGTTGTCTTGACGCGTAAGCGATAAACTTTTCGCGTTGCATGAGGACACAACCAAGGCCAAGGTTTGAGGCATTGCAATACCACCATCGGGGAGTGCTAGGATAGGAGCATTACAAAGCATGTCCTTGAGAGTTTGAAAGGATTCCTCTTGTTCGGGACCCCAAAGAAAAGGTTTCTCTTTTTTAGTCAAGGAGGTCAAAGGAACAGCGATCTTTAAAAAGTTAGAGATAAAGCGACGATAATAACCGGCAAGACCAAGGAAAGAACGAATTTCAGATGGTGACTTAGGTGCGATCCAGTTCTTCATAGCTTCGATTTTAGTGGGGTCAACGTGAATACCAAGTTCGTTGACTGTATGACCAAGGAATTGAACCTCTTTTAACCAAAATTCGCACTTGGAGAATTTGGCGTATAGACGTTCAGTACGAAGAAGTTGAAGGATAAGATGCAAGTGTCGCTCATGCTCTCCTTTTGTCTTGGAATAGATAAGAATATCGTCGATGAAGACGATCACGAAACGTTCCAAGTACGCTTTACACACGCGGTTCATCAAATCCATGAAGACAGCGGGTGCGTTGGTCAAATCAAAGGGCATGACCATGAACTCGTAATGACCATAACGCATACGAAAAGCGGTTTTAGGTACATCTTCTTCGAGGACTCGAAGTTGATGATACCCAGAACGAAGATCGATCTTTGAAAAGCATGTCGCACCTTGCAATTGATCGAAGAGGTCATCGATGCTAGGAAGGGGGTATCGGTTCTTGACAGTAACCTTGTTGAGCTCACGATAGTCAATACACATTCGGAATGACCCATCTTTCTTTTTGACGAACAAAACAGGAGCGCCCCAAGGAGAAGTACTAGGGCATATAAAGCCTTTATCAAGAAGCTCTTGAAGTTGACTCGAGAGCACTTTCATCTCAAAGGGTGCTAAACGGTAAGGAGACTTAGCGACGGGTGTAGCGCCAGGCACTAAATCGATGCGAAAGTCGACTTAACGAGCAGGAGGTGGACCAGGAAGATCATCGGGAAACACATCGGGAAAATCACATACGACGGGAATGTCGCTTATGCTTGGGCTTTTATCCTTGTTTTCCACAATGTGGGCGAGAAAGGCGAAAGTACCCTTGCGTAAGCATTTGTTCGCTTGGATACACGACATAAGCTTGAGACCTTGAGAAGGTTTCTCGCCATACACGTGTAGAGAATCACCGTTTGGAAGGGGAAGGCGGATAAACTTTTCAGAACAAACAACTTCAGCACGAACTCACCTAAGCCAGTCCATGCCTACTATGATGTCAAAGCTACCCATTTGCATAGGTATAAGATTGATCGAGAATGTATGATCATTAAGAATCAAAGAACAGTTGGAAAGAACAGAATCGAAAGCGACGGATTTACCACTAATGACTTCGACAGCGAAAAATTTTGGCAACTTAGAGCGTTTACGCATAAGTAAAGGTTCGAATTCTAATGACACAAAACTTTTATCGGTGCCAGTATCAAACAGACAAGAAGCATAAACATGGTTCACAAGAAATGTACCAGTAATGACGTCGTTCGCGTTCTGAGCTTGAGCAATGGTGAGGAGAAAAGCTCGGCCTCTAGCGGGTTGTTGAGCTTGTTGCTGCTGCTGCTGAGGTTGATTACGCTGAGGAAACATGTTGGCTAAATGATTGAGATCACCACACTTGTAGCATGCTCGCACAGGAGCAGCTTGAGGTTGAGCCTGGTTAGGAACAGGATTTGCAACGATAGCCTGATCTTGGGTAGGCTTTGGGTTGTAGCGACAGCGATCAGCGAAATGCCCCAGCCTGTGACAGGTGGCGCATTTGCGACTTGGGGTGCCAGTAGGGTGATGGTATGAACATTGGTTACACTTGGGCCATGTCCCAGTGTAGTTTCTTCTAGGCGGTTCTAGGGTAGTGGGATTAACGGAAGCTACTGATTGGATGGGTTGAGGGTTTGGCGGAGTGACGACCGCACAATTCTGTCTCAAAGCCTTCCGCTTCTTGCCTCGGTTTTTCTTGGATTGGGAGGATGAAGGTTCAACAGCGGTGGTAGTATCGGTGGTATCAGTGACGGCTTGGTGCGCACTCTTCGCTGAAACCTTGTCATAGGTTCCATGAAGAACGCAATTGTTGTTGAGTTCGGTGGCTATGCTAAAGGCTTCCTCTATGGTTTTAGGGCAAGCAGCGGCAACATGGTTAACCAAGGAAGGTGCAACACAACGAATGCACTTGGAGATGGTTTTGGAGACGGAGTCGACTTGTCCAGGGCAAAGGACACTAAGTTGTTTGAAGCGTCTGATCAAACCATCAATGTCGCTCCCTTTCTGCGTTAGGTTCCAAAATTCGTTCTCCAATTTTTGGAGCTCGTAAGGAGGGCAAAAGTGATCTTTCATTAGCTGCTTGAGCTCATCCCAAGGCATGGCATGTGCAACATCGTTTCCCCTCTTGTTGCGTTCGGTGGTCCACCACTCGAGTGCCCTCGAGCGGAAGACTTGTCACACCCTGATATTTCCACGTATTACCGGTGGGCCCGGTGGAGAGTATCGTGACGTAGTTGATAACATCATAGTCAAATAATCACAGTTCAATGCATAGCGAAAGTCTAAAGTAAAAATATTACAAACCGATACGAAAGTAACATTTAATATTACAACGGATTGTAAAAGGATCCACAGGTGGATCTAAAATAAAAGAAATACTGTTCAACAGATTTTTAAGCATCTAAAGCTTGCAAGACTCTTTATTCGATACTAGGAGTAGCCAGCCCATTTCGCTTAGTACCTGCACTTAACCTTTTTGGAAAATACGTCAATTCACACTGGTAAATACAATTAACCGACTCATTTTGAAAATGTTTAAGAAAATTGATTTAAATGCAAAAGGCACAAATAATCTTTTATAACTTTGGATAATTATTTAAAAATAATATTGTAAAAGAATTATATGTTTGCTATACGTTCAGTAGCCCGGGTTAAAGATTAATAGACACACCACATAATATGTCCCACAGCGAGTTATTCTCGAACAAGCGGGTATATCTTTTTACATACGCACCGGCAGGTGTATGCCTACACCCCGTGCTTAAGTCGTGGCCGTTTCAATGAATGAGCCAATGATATCCAAGACATGGTCATTAACCTCCCAAAGGCTTAATACAAACAAAACAGATTAAACGGGTTATCTTAATGTTTTAACCATTATTCGATTAAAGATTCAATACCCGACCAAGCGGTATTATTAAATACCGTACCCCAAGCTCGTATAAGGTAAAATAAGTTAAAAGTATTTACCAGAGTTAAAATATAAATTTTAATCCCAGTCGTACAACAAAGCAGCAAGTACGGTAGCTTTTATTGGCCTCCTAAATCTGGAATGAAGGTTTTAATAACCTATTAGATTCCTAACGGGTCTTACTTAAGTTTAAACTTAGACCGGTTAGTTTTAAAGAAAGGTATACGGTTCAAAACGCAAGATTAAGCGAAGTCCGGATTAGAATTTGATTTAGACCCGACAAGTATGCAGACTTGTTTAATATGGGTAAACCAAACACATTCTGGATTTTGAAGTGAAAATGATAAGGTTTGACTCGTTTCGGTTAATTTATCCAAACTAGTTACATAAACCGTACCGAACGTGAAAAATGCATAACGGGTAACCAAATGAGTCATGAACAGGTTTCCTAAGTTAATATTCTTAAAATGTGTTATGATATCAGTAGGATATCTTCCATTATACCCAAAACGAATTTAAAATCAATTTAAGCCCCGTAAGGGTATTTTGGTCATTTTAAAGCTTATAAAATAGGTTAAATAGTAATCTAAGGTTCTGGTTTAAAATGATCAGAAAAAATACTTATTATAGTGAGTTATATCAGTAGGATATTGCATATATGTGAAATTTATCATTTATGTCCAAACTATGCACCGTAGTGGCATTTTGGTCATTTCACATAAGCTTTAAGGGTCAAATTTGGAAATCAGAGTTCAAAACTTTTATTTACTGTTAAAGTATAAAAATTGATTCATAGCATCAATAGGTAACAAGTCTTAGGTTCTTAATATGGTTTTAAACCATACTATGCGCCTAAATCACATAAAAGTCGGTATTTGACGATATTCGGGTTTATTAAAGAAATCTAAGATTTTGATCAGCCTTTACAGTTTAAAATAACTTATTTATCATATAAAATCAGTGGAAAAAGGTTTAACATGTAAAGGATGTGTAAAACTCATTTTATTAGCAAAAAGGGCATAACCGTCAATTACCGAGTTAAAGCAAGAACCCTATGTTATGTTCAGTTTAAAATTATACAAAAATTTCCAAAAATCCCTAAATTTTATATAACATCAGTGGGTAAAAAGTTTGGTGTCAAAATTTGGGTTTAAATAGGTTTTATGTCGAAAATGTCGTTTAATTAATAAAAAGGCTTTCATTTACGATATTGAGCATAACTCCTAATTTGGACCATAAACTAATGTCAAAATTTTAGGACATGTTTATAAATCAGTAATAAAGGTTTTTGTCCTCTCACATTTTCGAAAATCGCGTTTTAATATCAAAAGGGCATAATGGTCAACTTTTAAGCAATTAACGGAAACATGCAAATGAATCGGATTACTAAGGAACCAAGTTGTATAACCTCATAGGGTTATACTAACCTATAATATGGTCCTAGAGGATCCCTAAGGCATATCTAATCTAAGGCAAATCAGGTCAGAACTGAAAGTCAAAGCAAAAGTCTACTTTTGCGACTTTCGGTTCCGAACCAAGCCTAAACTCAGAATTGTCGGGTTGAACATGTTTAGACATGTTCTTCTATTATTTACCAAGTTATTTAATGTTTAAATAGGTTCCATAATCTCTGCGTTGTTAGTTATGAATTTATTTGCAAAAATAGATTCTGTTGACTTTTTAATAATAAGTTTAACCCGACAATTGACCAAGTTAGAGTGATAATCAGTAGGTGCCCTCTTAAGGGTTTAATACCTACATAATTACCAACTCATAGCCACTTTCAATTTGAATAATAGCTGGACCAATAGTGATTAATCACTAAGTCAAAGCTTAATTACGATGGCTTTGACTTTTGGTCATGAAACTAATAAAACTTGAACTTAGGAGGCTAAGAATGCTTACAAGGACTTTTAGCACGAGATTAGAACTTAGGAAAACTTGAACTTAGGAGGCTAAGAATGCTTACAAGCTTTGAAGTAAAACTTGAAATGAGCAAATGAACTTATGAACACAAGTCCCTTATATAGCAAATTTGATGCTCCAAGATCACTCCATCTGCACCTAGGAGGTAATTCAGATGTTTACAGGTGTCCCTAGGGTAGTAAAAACCCTTTACAAGCCCCAGTTATTGCTCAGATGCATGCAAAGGCGGTGGAAATGGCTGGACATGCAGCTGTCCTGTTTTTCTGCATCTGGTGGTTCCACGCGGGCCACTTAAGACTCAAGGAGAGTCTACGCGGGCCGCGACACTCCCTGATGACCGGAAATCAACTTTCAAACTTGGCAGTTTTGGTCCTTGGTCCATATAAACTTTATTTAACTTTCATTTATTCCATTTAGGACCCCCATAGTTAACTTTTAAGGACCTTGGGTCATAAACTAACTCCGTTAATCTCCTGGTTAGTCGTACGATCACCCGAAAAGTCTTGATTTCTTCGAAACTCCACAAAATAAATATCCAATATTCTTGAGAACAAAATATATAATTATTACAATGTTCTTGGGATCGTTAAAAGGTCACTCAGAGGTATCTTTTAACATGTTAACACTTTTAAACCCTATGTTTCGTAAGATCCTTATTTTAAATACAAACGACTTCTAATGTTCAACAAATTACTCATTAAAGAATACGAACGTCGTATGAGGTCAATCAGAGGCACAAGAATGGCATGTTGACACTTTGGATCCTTTTACTAACATATTGACATTGTTTGATAACTTCAGTCCCTCAAGATCCTTCTGTTATACGTTTAAAGTCCATGACACGTGTCTTTATTATATTGGTCATGATTTTACGAGGTGTTACATCCTCACCCCCTTAAAAGAAATCTCAACCTTGAGATTTATTGAAATAAATTAGGGTACTTCTGTTTCATTGTGGATTCAACCTCCCACGTGTATTCTGGGCCTCTACGGGTATCCCACTTAACATTCACAATTGGTACGTGCTTCCTTCGAAGCTTCTTAACCTGTCAATCCTCGATCAACAAAGGTTTCTCAACGAATTTCAAGCTCTCATCTATCTGCACGTCCTTATGCGACATTGCTAGCGATTCATCGGCTTGACATTTCTTCAAATTGCAGATGTGGAAAACATTATGGATTCCACTGAGCTCTTCAGGTAGATTTAGCTTCTAAGCTACAGTTCCGACACATTCAATGATATCAAATGGTCCTATGTATCTTGGGCTTAGCTTGCCCTTCTTTCCAAAATGCATTACCCCTCTCCAGGGTGATACTTTAAGTAACACTTTGTCACCTACCTCGAATTTCAGAGGTTTACGCCTTTTATCTGCGTAGCTTTTTTGCCTATCCCTGGCAGCTTTGAGACGATCACGTATCTGCATTATCTTATCTGTCGTCTCTAGGACTATATCAGGTCCTGTTAGTTGGACATCTCCAACTTCCGTCCAACAAACTGGCGTCCTACATTTCCTTCCGTACAAAGCTTCAAAAGGTGCAGCTTGAATACTCGAATGATAGCTATTATTGTACGAAAATTCAATCAAGGGAAGATGGTCATCCCAACTTCCTCCTAAATCAATAACACAAGCTCGAAGCATATCCTCAAGTGTTTGAATTGTACGTTCGCTTTGACCATCCGTCTAAGGATGATAAGCAGAGTGCTGAAGTTTAATCGAGTGCCTAAAGATTGCTGAAAGCTTTTCCAAAAATGCAATGTGTATCTCGTATCCCTATCAGAGATAATAGACACTGGCACTTCGTGAAGAGATACAATCTCATCCACGTACAGCTGAGCTAACTTGTCAGACCTGTTAGTTTCTTTAATCGGTAAGAAGTGGGCTGACTTAGTCAACCTGTCGACTATCACCCAAATAGTATCATTTCCTTGCTTCGTCTTTGGTAACTTTGTGATAAAATCAATGGTTACCATTTCCCATTTCCAGGTGGGAACTTCAGGCTGTTGTAGGAAACCTGACGGCTTTTGATGTTCTGCTTTAACTTATGCGCACGTCAAACATTTTGCCACATAAGTGGCTAAATATTTCTTCAAACCTATCCACCAATAATTTGCCTTTAAATCTTGGTACATCTTATCACTGCCAGGATGAACAGAGTACTTGAAACTATGGGCTTCTTGAAGGATCGCATCCCTGAGTCCTCCATAGATTGGAACCCATATTCGTCCATTTAATCTTAGGATCCCATCCTTTCCATACGACAACTGCTCAGCAGTTACGCCCAACTTCTCATTTGGATAGTTAGCTTCTAATACAGCTTCCTTCTGAACGGCTAATAATCTTTCATTCAAGTTGTTCTTCAATTCAATGCTCTTGGCATTAATTCTAATGGGCTTAACCCTTTCCTTTCTACTCAAAGCATCAGCGACTACATTCGCTTTGCCAGGATGATAGCGTATTTCACAATCATAATCATTCAGTGTCTTCATCCATCGACGCTGCCTCATGTTAAGATCCTTCTGATTAAACAGGTGCTGAAGGCTCTTATGATCCGAATAAATTACGCACTTAGTTCCATAAAGATAGTGCCTCCATAGCTTTAGTGCAAATACAACGGCACCCAACTCCAAATCGTGGGTGGTGTAATTCTTCTCATGCACCTTTAACTGACGTGAGGCATAGGTGCTAACCTTGCCTTTCTGCATAAGCACACAACCCATGCCAGTGTGTGATGCGTCGCAATAAACCACAAATTCTTCAATTCCTTCTGGCAATGTCAACACAGGTGCATTGCTTAACTTCTGTTTAAGAATCTCAAAGGATTCTTGTTGCTTGGGACCCCAATCGAACTTTATATTCTTACGCGTCAATGAAGTTAGGGGTGCTGCAATCCTTGAAAAGTTTTCGATAAAACACCTATAGTAACCTGCTAGACCCAAGAAGCTGCGAATTTGTGTAGGAGTCTTGGGCTCTTGCCAGTTTATAACGGCTTCAACCTTAGCGGGATCCACTTGAATACCCTGCTCACTCACTACATGTCCAAGAAACTGGACTTCACGAAGCCAAAACTCACACTTAGAAAACTTGGCATAGAGCTTCTCTTGCTACAGAAGTTTAAGAATACATCGGAGATGCTTTTCATGATCGGCTTGATTCTTCGAGTAAATAAGAATGACATCAATGAAGACAATGAAAAACTTGTCCAAGTATGGCTTGCAAACGTGATTCATGAGATCCATGAACGCTGCAGGTGCATTAGTGAGCCCGAAAGGCATCACTAAGAACTCATAATGACCATAACAAGTTCTGAATGCAGTCTTATGTACATCTTCATCTCTGACTTTCAGCTGATGGTATCCTGACCTTAAATCAATCTTGGAGAAGTAGCTTTCCCCTTGCAGTTGATCGAATAAATCATCGATTCTGGGTAACGGATATCTATTCTTGATTGTTACTTTATTCAGCTCGCGGTAACCGATGCATAAACGCATCGAGCCATCTTTCTTTTTCATAAAGAGGATCTGTGCTCCCCAAGGGGACGAGCTAGGTCGAATAAAACCCTTTGCCAATAAATCATCCAACTGAGTCCTTAACTCTTTCATCTCAGTTGGTGCTAATCGATAAGGTGCTCTAGCAATAGGTGCTGCTCCAGGAATGATGTCGATTCTGAACTTCACTTTGTCTATCTGGGGGTAAACCAAGTAGTTCTTTAGGGAATACATCTGGATATTCAGAAATAACAGGGATGTCTTCGATCTTGGGCTTTGGCTCATCGATGGTTACCGGTGCCATGTAAATGACACTACCTTTGTTCATACACCTTGATGCCTTAAGCAAGGACACTTGCTTAGGTAACCCGTACTGAGTATCTCCTTGTATTGTTAATGGCTCACCATAAGGAGTCTTGATAACCACTTGCTTCTTATCACACACTATCTGGGCTTGGTTAGAAGACAGCCAATCCATGCCTATCACTATGTCGAATCCAGCTAGCTTCAACGGAAGCAAAGACAATGGAAAGGAGTAATTCCTAATGGATATAAAACATCCATCTAGAACTGTTGACGCGGTTTCTAAGGAACCATCGGCTGATTCTACCTCATAATTATTCTTAGAGTCTTAACAGTCAGATTTAATAACTTACAAAATTTATTATCCACAAAAGACTTGTCTGCACCCAAATCAAACAATACTCTAGCATAACATCATTGATAAGAAATGTACCTGTTATCACATTGCCGTTCTGAATGGCCTCTTGAGCATTCATCTGAAAGACCCGAGAATTGGTCTTTTTAGCCTCCTTAGGCTTCTTCGCATACTTTGGGCAGTTGGACTTGATGTGCCCCTTCTTGTTACAGTTGTAACAAGTCGCATCCTTTATCTTCTTAAAATACAACGTTTTATGCTCACTTGATTTGCAGATCCCACAAGCTCTAGGTTGCGATTGGGATTTTGATTCGAATATGCATTTCCCTAGACGACCCTTCTTGCAAGTTTTACACTTGGGTTTCTCACCAAACTGCTGAGTATCCTTTTTTAAACCCAGAACTCTTTTTGTGATCGGAGTTCCCTTTATGCTTCTTGTCAGAACGGCGTGAGTTCTCATCCTCACGTTTCCTTTTCCCATCCTCAGCATTCTTGAGCGATCTCTGCCTGACCGCAATGAGGGTAAAGGATAACGACAGATCAGCCACTGACCTAAAGGTAGTAGGTCTTGATGCTTTCACACTTGCCTGAATCTCCGGAGCTAAACCTCCAATAAAACGAGCTATACGCTTTGGTTCCGGTGTGACTAAGTACGGAACCAATCGAGACATGGTATTAAAATTCGTAAGATATGCTTGACAGTCTAAGTTCTTCATGACCAAGGTCAAGAAGTCAGTTTCTATTTTCTCAACTTCATGTTGATGACAGCAATTTTCCTTTATTAAAGAAACGAACTGATCCCAAGACATGCTATATAAGTGAATCTTTCCTGTAGCTTGGATTAGGGACCTCCACCAAGCTAATGCTTCACCTTTAAACGATTACGACATGAACTTCACAATCTCTTGCTCTGTATAACCACTAATATCAACCACAGTGTCCATCTCATCGAGCCAAGTCATACAATCGATGGCTCCTTTCTCCCCTGTGAAGTCTCTTGGCTTGCAGGAGACAAAATATTTATAAGAACATGTTTTGACCTGAGGCTCCTGATTAAGCACACCCTGTCTAGATGGAACACTTCTCTGATTTGACGAGTGATGAGCATCGTCCTTCTTTGACTCATTCACTTTAGAAGGGGGCTTACTATGAGCCTCAGAATGAGTCTTAGAGCGTGGTTTTGTATGTGGTACGGACTGAGTTCTGGCGCGAGTACCACTTGATTCATTAAACTGTCTGTCGAGAGCTCGAGTAACTGCATTATCTATTAATGCCTGCAGTTCTGCACCAGCTACATTAACTCTGGTAGCATCATTATTCTCTCTCGGGTGACTGTTAACATCCTCCGATTCAGCCATATAGCTTGATTGCTACAAAACAGTTGACAATATTCTATTCAGAGGTTATTATGGAATCATCATTTTTGATGACTCATTAACTATGGTAAACATAGACCATATTTGGTTAATTTGTTAATCATATTTATTTAGGATTTTCATTATAATTTATCCTAGTTGTAAAACATTAAAGGCATTATTAATGGCACATAAGGCCTAGTCATAAGGACAGTTTTAATTTGTAAGCCATGGTCTTATAGGATCGAGGCATTAAGGCTTGATCATAGTTCATTACCTTTTACTGACAGGGAGTCGTAGACTACAACTGTCCTTTGTCTTATTTGATCATTATTATAGCCCGTAGGCACTGCATCACTAATGGATGTCTCATATATGATCATCTTAATTGATTATTTGAACCCATGATTTATAGACCATTAGGCTAAATAAGGAATCTGGAGGAATCCAATACAAGGACGACATGTGTGAATTTATCGAATCACATTTGCCAGGAGTGTTAACATGTTTTCAGATGTTAACAAGAATTTAAATCTTAAAAAAGAATTACCATCATGGCCCTGTCTTAAAATGACACATGGACTAGGTTTTGCCTTTAAGATCTTTATTTAATATTTATTGGCAGATTTAATTAAAAAGGAATTTTATTTTTTATTTATTCCATATATTATATTTATACATATAATGACAAAAATAAAATTTTGAATTAAAACATTTCACTAAATAAAAAAAAGAGTACATAGATGCCCTAAACGGGACTTTTACATAAATAACTTGCCCACGCAGGGGCTAAAATGAAAATACAAGTCCTCACAGGGACTAGGTACATAAATAAATGTCCACGCAGGGACTTAATTGAAAATAAAGATTACAACAAAAATAAATAAGGAATCTTCAAAAATCCCTCTTCGTCTTCCCTTTGATTAGATTCGCCAAACCCTTAAGAAATCCCCGGTGGCTTCTACACTCCTCTTGAACCTCTCGTTCCACTTGGCTCAACCTTTGAAGAATCTCCTGTTGTTGCGGCGGCTGGATCATAGGCGGCTGCGGCGGCTGCTGCTGCGGAGGTTGAGGATGTGGCGGGTATTGATACCCATACGCTTGGTACCCAGACTGGTATGAAGCTGCGAAAGGTCCTTCAGGGTGAAGAGCATTGTAGTTTGCCGCTACGAAATATGGGTCAACATCGGGGGCATTGTAGTAGTTGTACCCCGGGTAGGCTGGCTGCTCAAATGGGTGCCATTGCACCGGCGTATGAAGGAATTGGGTTATCATAACCCATGTGTGGTGGTGGTTGTGCGACTGGAGCAGAGTCCACTTCTGAAACTGGGTTTGAATGCCCACCCATTTGCAGGTCTTCATAAAGTGGCGGGTAGTGGCTGCCACTGGAGTGTTGAGGGGTGCTGAAGTGAAATTCCCCTCCGCGCACGGACATCCGTGCACCTGATCTTCTCTACCTCGGTGGTTCTGGAGGCGGCTGCTGTACTGGCGGCAGTGGAGGTGGCGGTGGCGTAACCACCTCAAAATATGGGTTCTCGGAGGGGACCTGCTGGTGTGGTGAGGAGTTGTGGGAGGGTGTATACTCCCAGTGATAATTGCTCCACCATTGAGCAAATGAATCGGGACCTCTATAAGGTGAACCATGGAAAGATGATCCGTCTGAAATCTCTATGCGATGTGTGGGCGTCCCAGTTGGTGGCTCGGCAGGATCGGGGTCATCATCTATATTCATGTCCTGAGCTTCGGGAAAATGGTCCTCCAGGCCCAATGGGTTATGGCCCATTGGTTCTTCAATCTGGTTTGCCGGGTTAAACCGGCTCTGGAAATATGGGTCGGGTCCTGGCTGGAAATATGTGAACTTGAACGCTGCAACGGAAGGTAGGAGTGTGCGAGTGGTCAGACTCGTTGTTCTAGTGGAGTCCGAATGAGTCGTGGTACGAAGGTGAGGAGCTGAGCGAGGCAGAACGCCTCACGGGTTCCAAGTACGTCCTCCAATCTTCTTGAGGACTTGAGCTCATTATTGCAGAAGGAGTTCGCCGGTGTGAAGGCCCGGCTTCATGATCGTTAGGAGCAGTGAATGGCGCCTTGCCTCGTCCTCCTCTTCTGAATCTTGGTGGCATTTTCTTAATCCTATCAAAACAAACAATAGAAACAAACAAAAGAAGACAATAAGATTAGGATTAGTCCTATGTCGTTAGCCTAGACGCGGAAGTCAAGGAATGTGCAAACTGTGTCATTGAAATTAAACACAAAAGGCTAGTGTTTAATTCGCTCAATGTTGGCTCTGATACCAACCTGTCACACCCCGATATTTCCACGTATTACCGGTGGGGAGTATCGTGACGTAGTTGATATCATCATAGTCAAATAATCACAGTTCAATGCACAGCGGAAGTCTAAAGTAAAAATATTACAAACCGATGCGAAAGTAACATTTAATATTGCAATGGATTGTAAAAGGATCCACAGGCGGATCTAAAATAAAAGAAATAGTGTTCAACAGATTTTTAAGCATCTAAAGCTTGCAAGACTCTTTATTCGATACTAGGAGTAGCCAGCCCATTTCGCTTAGTACCTGCACTTAACCTTTTTGAAAAATACGTCAGTTTACACTCGTAAATACAATTAACCGACTCATTTTGAAAATGTTTAAGAAAATTGATTTAAATGCACAAGGCACAAATAAATCTTTTATAACTTGGGATAATTATTTAAAAATAATATTGTAAAAGAATTATATGTTTGCTATACGTTCAGTAGCCCGGGTTAGAAATACCGGGTTAAAGATTAATAGACACGCCACATAATATAACCCACGGCGAGTTATTCTCGAACAAGCGGGTATATCCTTTTACATACGCACCGGCAGGTGTATGCCTACACCCCGTGCTTAAGTCGTGGCCGTTTCAATGAATGAGCCGAGGATATCCAGGACATGGTCATTAACCTCCCAAAGGCTTGATATAAACAAAACATATTAAACGGGTTATCTCAATGTTTTAACCATTATTCGATTAAAGATTCAATACCCGACCAAGCGGTATTATTAAATACCGTACCCCAAGCCCGTATAAGGGAAAATAAGTTAAAAGTATTTACCTGAGCTAAAATATAAATTTTAATCCCAGCCTTATAACAAAGCAGAAAGTATGGTAGCTTTTACTAGCCTCCTAAATCTGGAACGAAGGTTTTAATAACCTATTAGATTCCTAAAGAAAGGTATACGGTTTAAACTTAGACCGGATAGTTTTAAAGAAAGGTATACGGTTCAAAATGCAAGATTAAGCAAAGACCGGATTAGAATGTGATTTAGACCCGACAAGTATGAATACTTGTTTAATATGGGTAAACCAAACACATTCTGGATTTTGAAGTGAAAATCATAAGGTTTGACCCGTTTCGGTTAATTTATGCAAACTAGTTACATAAACCGTACCGAACGCGAAAAATGCATAACGGGTAACCAAATGAGTCATGAACAGGTTTCCTAAGTTAATATGCTTAAAATGTGTTATGATATCAGTAGGATACCTTCCATTATGCCCAAAACGAATTTAAAATCAATTTAAGCCCAGTAAGGGTATTTTGGTCATTTTAAAGCTTATAAAAGAGGTTAAATAGTAATCTGAGGTTCTGGTCTAAAATGATCAGTAAAATATATATTTTAGTGAGTTATATCAGTAGGATATTGCATATATGTGAAATTTATCATTTATTTCCAAACTATGCACCGTAAGGGCATTTTGGTCATTTCACATAAGCTTTAAGGGTCAAATTTGGAAATCAGAGTTCAAAACTTTTATTTACTATTAAAGTATAAAAATTGATTCATAACATCAGTAGGTAACAAGTCTTAGGTGCTTAATATGGTTTTAAACCATATTATGCGCCTAAATCACATAAAAGTCGGTATTTGACGATATTCGGGTTTATTAAAGAAATCTGAGATTTTGATCAGCCTTTACAGTTAAAAATAACTTATTTATCATATAAAATCAGTGGAAAAAGTTTTGACATGTAAAGGATGTGTAAAACTCATTTTATTAGCAAAAAGGGCATAACCGTCAATTACAGAGTTAAAGCAAGAACCCTATGTTATGATCAGTTTAAAATTATAAAAAATTTCCAAAAATCCCTAAATATTATATAACATCAGTGGGTAAAAAGTTTGGTGTCAAAATTTGGGTGTAAATAGGTTTTATGTTGAAAATGTCGTTTAATTAATAAAAAGGCTTTCATTTACGATATTGAGCATAACTCCTAATTTAGTTATAAGGACATGTTTATAAATCAGTAATATAGGTTTTTGTCCTCTCACATTTTCAAAAATCTCGTTTTAATATCAAAAGGGCATAATGGTCAACTTTTAAGCAATTAACGGAAACATGCAAATGAATCGGATTACTAAGGAACCAAGTTGTATAACCTCAGAAGGTTATACTAACCTATAATATGGTCCTGGAGGAACCCTAAGGCATATCTAAACTAAGGTAAATCGGGTCAGAACTGAAAGTCAAAGCAAAAGTTTACTTTTGCGACTTTCGGTTCCGAACCGAGCCTAAACTCAGAATTGTCGGGTTGACCATGTTTAGACATCTTCTTATATTATTTACCAAGTTATTTTAATGTTTAAACAGGTTCCATAACCTCTGCATTGTTAGTTATGAATTTATTTGCAAAAATAGATTCTGTTGACTTTTTAATAATAAGTTTGACCCGACAATTGACCAAGTTAGAGTGATAATCAGTAGGTGCCCTCTTAAGAGTTTAATACCTACATAATTACCAACTCATAGCCACTTTCAATTCGAATAATGGATGGACCATTAGTGATTAATCACTAAGTCAAAGCTTAATTACGATGGCTTTGACTTTTGGTCATTAAACTAATAAAACTTGAACTTAGGAGGCTAAGAATGCTTACAAGGACTCTTAGCACGAGATTAGAACTTAGGAAAACTTCCTCTAGCTCCAGAAGGCTTCCAAGAGTAAGCTTTGAAGTAAAACTTGAAATGAGCAAATGAACTTATGAACACAAGTCCCTTATATAGCAAATTTGATGCTCAAAGATCACTCCATCTACACCTAGGAGGTAATTCAGATGTTTACAGGTGTCCCTAGGGCAGTAAAAACCGTTTACAAGCCCCAGGTATTGCTCAGAATGCATGCAAAGGTGGTGGAAATGGTTGGACATGCAGATGTCCTGTTTTTCTGCATCTGGTGGTTCCACGCGGGCCGCGTAAGTCTCAGGGAGAGTCTACGCGGGTCGCGACACTCCCTGATGACCGTAAATCAACTTTCAAACTTTGCAGTTTTGGTCCCTGGTCCATATAAACGTTATTTAATTTTCATTTATTGCATTTAGGACCCCCATGGTTAACTTTTAAGGACCTTGGGTGATAAACTAACTCCGTTAAGCTCCCGGTTAGTCGTACGATCACCTGAAAAGTCTTGATTTCTTCGAAACTCCACAAAATAAATATCCAATATTCTTGAGAACAAAATATATAATTATTACAATGTTCTTGGGATCGTTAAAAGGTCACTCAGAGGTATCTTTTAACATGTTAACACTTTTAACCCCTATGTTTCGTAAGATCCTTATTTTAAATACAAACGACTTCTAATGTTCGACAAATTACTCATTAAAGAATACGAACATCGTATGAGGTCAAACAGAGGCACAAGAATGGCATGTTGACACTTTGGATCCTTTTACTAACATATTTACATTGTTTGACAACTTTAGTCCCACAAGATCATTTCGTTATACGTTTAAAGTCCATAACACGTGTCTTTATTATATTGGTCGTGATTTTACGTGGTGTTACAAGACTCCGGTCACGTTCAAGGTTCGTAGCTCATTAGGACAACCACTTTGCAAGAAAGTAAGCTCAATTGCATCAAACCAATTCATCATGGCGGTGGTGCCATCTTTTCTTGTAAACTCCAATGGTTTACAAGCCATGAATTGCTTGAATTGGAAAGTTGACTTGGGTTTTTCTGCATTCAAATTGACAGAGCCATGCGGTGAATCTATGTTTGGTTGAATCTTGCTCACAATATCGGGTATGAACTTAGCCATTTGCTTGGCCATGAACTTTATACAATCTTTCTTGGACATTAAGGCAGAGGTGGAACCCCTCTTGGACTTGGTTCTCTTGGAAGCACCGTTGGACGACATCTAAGGAATTGAAAGAGAAGGAAAAGGATGAGACTTGATCATAAGTTCAAAATAAGTTTTGCATGTTTAAGCATGTAAGCATGATGTATCACGTATGGTTCACATAGTTAGCATGAATTCAACAGGTGTAAACACGTATAATTGCGTAAAAGAGTATAAATTTAGTTTGTTCACGAGAATTATTATTGTTTTTTATTGCACGAGACGTGCGAATTGTGTAACGGTTTCGAAACGAATGAGGTAACAATGATAAAATCACATATAAATTGAATCACATAAAAGAGAGGCTCATAAAACATAGGATTGTTTCAGGTTTAGAAACGTCGACTGTTCCAAAGAGAATCGAAAGTCCTTTCAAATTAGAGAAACGTGCTTTGACCTATAGGTAAGATACTCTCATCGAGAAGCGATTAACGGTATCTTACCCTTCTAGTTACTACACGTCTCTAATCGATCGTAACAATCAAAACTTTGGCGAGATCGAAAATCGAGGAATGGGACTTAATCGACAAGGTGCGGGTTTCACCCCTAACTTGACGATTTCGTACCCTAATGTGGTTGATACTTGTCGGGTCAAAATATAATTTCAACACTTTGATGAGGGTCCACTAGAGTTTGAATTGGAAATTTACCATTACGATGTGGATTTCACTCCTAGCTTAATGGCGAAATTTAGTGCAAAATAAGAATAAGCGGAATGAGAGTTGTTCACTAAATTGTGGGTTTCACTCCTATTTTGGTAAACTTGTCTCTTTTGTATAAAGAGTGTCTTCAAGTCTTCAAGTGTATTATGTAAAGTGTCTTAGAAAAGACATTATGTAAATAATAAGACCAAAAAGAAGAGAAAGAAGCAAAGTAGGAAGAATAACATTTTTAATCAAGAATGGTCAAAAATATGGTTCCTACTATAGACTAGGTCGTACATGGAAATTCTACCTAATTCCCTATAGTTATGGCTCTGATACCAATCTGTCACACCTAAACCAATGGCGGAATCATCGGAGTGGGACGAAATAGATTGCAAGAGACTTCATAACACTATTTGTAACAATATTTAAATCAACCATTTTTCATTTCATAATTAAATTGTCAACATTACATAGAAATTCAAATAACATGTTCATAACATAACGAAACAAAATTTGATACAACAATTTAAACCTAAAACGTCTAAATGTGTATCTAGGCATCATTGCTACTTCATTTCATAGCATCATCATCCTCAACCTGTAACATGTTTAAAATAAAGTTCAATGCAAAAGCAAAGGCGAGTACACAAGGTTTGAATAAGTATAGCATAAGTATAAAAAGCATCTCGAATCCACATGGCAATTTGTAAACAAGGTAACTAGCATGCATAGCAATACGTCAAACCCAAGTGTCCACTAGTATTTAGCATCCCTCGTCACAAAGGTGGCGAGACCGTTTAGAATAAAGACTTAACAAGACCCCGACGGGTGGAGTGCTACTCCTATAGCGCTATATATGTTAAGTTGAGGGCTTAGCAAAGTTAATGACATATAGCATGTATAATCTAGCATGAACCTAAGTAAACAATTAGCATGTATAATGGATTGAGAGCATAAAGAATGTTTAAGTGTGTGAGTGTGTATTTTGTATAATAACATGTTACAACCCAAAGTGTCTTTTAAAAGTAAATGGGTCATGTGTACTCACGGTTTTGCAAGTCTTGAACTTGAGAATCCGCTAGTGAGTTGTTTGTTGATTAGGAGGTTGGAACACCAAGTCCTTCTACACGAAGTAAACAAGGCGTATGAGTATCAGAGAGTAACGGTAGATTAAAGGTTCGGTGTTTAAAACATAAGAACATATGTATGCGAAAGTAATCATCTTTTAACACAAAATACTTGTTTTGACACTATGAAACCCCAAGGGTTAAAATGTTTTCATGAGTAATATACCCATTAGAATCATAACAATTTTTATGTCTTAGATGATGTTATCCTAGTACTTTGACGAATGAACACAAGTTCATCATCAAAGGTTCGAATGTTGAATAGTATATATAAGTATTATTTTGGTTATATATTATTATGTCCAATAGTCAAGCATGAGGTAGAAGATTAAATCTTCATTTAGGTACCTCTAAGTTTCATGGAAATCATGTAGGAGGTAGGAAGAGAAGTCTTCCATTTAGGCACCTCTAAGTGTTCACCACTACACTTGATGTTATGAACATACAAGGAGGGTCGTTAACTACAAGTAATACAAGAATATTAAACACTAATCTATAAGAAACCATCAAGCAATGTGTTGATTTTATGTAGGATAACCCAAGTTAATCCTTAATCTCACATTCATCAAGCTAAGCATGAACATCATGTGACAACTGTGTTCTGTAATCATCGTATAATGTAAAAAAATGTCGATTATCAATAAAACAATGTGTTTTGATGCTATTATGTGTGTATTTGTGTTTGATAATTTTACAATTTGATTCG
Organism: Helianthus tuberosus; assembly: GCA_030545235.1. NCBI lineage: Eukaryota > Viridiplantae > Streptophyta > Magnoliopsida > Asterales > Asteraceae > Helianthus > Helianthus tuberosus. Next base: position 72,122,481 of record CM060371.1, on the reverse strand, counting down.
ATTCCGATTTCGAGCTTTAAATCACTTTCTAGAAGGTTATACGCAAACTGGTGCATAAACGCAGTCAGTTTAGCGAGACGTACACTCCGGAACTGTGACATAAGCCAAACATACCCTAAATATCCTTTTCATAACTTAGAAATAAGTTTCGAAGGATTCGGTATGGCAAAAACATGTTTATTCGAACTTTAGAGCTATTTACGACAAAACTGCGAAACGAACGTTGGTGATCGCCCGGATAACATTTAAATCCCAAAAATATTCTGTTATGTTTAAAATTTTATTTTTAATCAGGTTCGTGTTGAAAAATAAATTAAAACGCTTAAAAACATTATTTTTCAAGTTTAAATGCGTGCCGCGTGTTTCTGCGCAACACAGTGCTTATACTGCAAAACGCAGACAACGCAGCCAGTCTTGGCAACTGAAATTTATTTCAGTAATATTTTGGTGAGTTTATTTTTATTGAATAATAAAAATAATTTAGAACGCCATAAACCGGGATTAAACGCTAGATAAAATACCCGGTATCAAGTTAAATACCTATTTTTATCTAATTTACCAACAAAGTAACACTTTAACCCCTCCCCCATATGCTTATAGGGTTATAGTATGGTGTGGAACCCACCAAATGTTTGCTAGATATGGCAATATTTCCTTTGATCTTTGTATTGCCAAGTGTTCATGCATGCCAAGTCCCATATCTTCTATAAATCCTTTTAAATCTTTCTAAGATCTTACATATCCTACAAGTTCACTCAATCCCTCATTCTCTCTCATCCATAACCGTCCACCCTCTCACTCTCACCATATTCAAACCTTCAAGCTTTGTTCTTCAAGATTCAACACCATTTCTAGCAAACTTCAAGTTAGTGTGAAGATCTAAAGGTGTTTCCAAGGTGCTTTCAAGTGATTCAAGCTTCCTATCATCAAAATCTCATCCCATAACCTACTTGAATCTAGAAGGTATAACATTTATTTTTAAATCATACTTTTGATTCTTGGTTGTTCTTGATGATTTGAAGTTTCTCTTGAATCTTGGAATTCTCACCAAACTTAAAATCTAAAAAGAAATGGGTCTTGAAAAAAGTAAAAATGGTGGTGATATATATGTATATATAACCGTACATATGTATGGGTGTATGAGATTTTGAAGTTTGATTTCTTGATAAGTACTTGTTTATGTTGTTACATGTTCTTGAATGATGGTTAAAATGCAAGTGTTGGATGATTTGTCTATGATATTTTAAATGTTCAAGTACATCAGCAAATAAACATGAATATAACACATATTTGATGCATCTAAACTCATATGAAATATTGGTGATATGATAGTATGCTTTAGACACTTGTACATGTGAATATATGTTGATTTAAAGCTCAAGAAGTGGTAAAAAAAGGTTGTATGACAAAAATGTTTTTGAAAAGATTATAAGCAATAAAAATAACCTTATTTGGTATATTATAATGGCATGAAACTTTGACATAGGTTTGATAGCTTTGCATGTTGTACATATAGCTTAAAAAGTGGTAAAATATGAGAAATTTGCATGATTTATATGCCTTATGTAAGACCTGCACTATCATGAGTATAACCATTATTTTATTCAGTAAATAACATGGGTTATGTTAAAATTTCAAGTCGTTTCGATTTGGGATGGTTCGGGTAACGTTTGATGCAAAACTATGCGGTAAAACGGTTAAAAATCGCCTTTTCGGTGGATTTTTATTAAACTGTTTTAGATCAGTAACCAAACTTATATTTTTGATATAAAAACAAGTATTTTAACTTATATTAAGTTTACTTGGTGTTTGGTTAGTCATAAGTGACTTCCGACGCCCAAAAATGTCACCGAATCGCTAAAATAAGTGTTTTTCGACATACACTAGAATGGGTTATTCATGGGTAAATTTTATGTGTTACAATGTGCTATGTGTTTTACAATATGTGTACGATGATGTGTTAGTGTTGACAAGATTATGTGTACTACGCTAACATATATATACAAATACACCAAAATAATCAAAAATAATAACTTTTCGAGAAATCTCAAAGTTATGTGAAAATTCTAAGTATCGGAGAAACTTCGGTATTTTTGTGAGTTTTTTATTATTAAATCATTCTTATTTAATTTAGGATGAATAAACAATTTGAGGGATTGTGTTAACATATAAAAATGCACCCGAAGGTGAGTACATAGATCCCCTCTTTTACTGTATTCAATTGTTTTGGGGTGATTCATATGTATCAAAACGATTTCGATGTTTAACGATGGTTTCAAAACGAGTAAGATGGTTTATACTAAACTAATAACGATTTTGATAATTTGAACGAGCTTGTTGGTTGTAGTTATATAATGAATGACATTCATTAGCAACGATCAAGCTGACCAGTATTAGGTTATGGTACCATAGGATCCGACAAATACCGTTATCAGACTTACCCATGGTTATGTGTGGGTTAGGTAGATAACGACTGAATTTGATGATTGTTAACTTACCCGTTGGTGGTTTGTTAATACGAGTTGAACGAGTTGAACGATGAAAGAGTCACGAAGGTTTGAATGTTATTAGCGAGGCGACCAAAAGTAGTTTTTCACAATTAAAACGAGAACGATTCGTACGAAAACGATTTGTACGAGAACGATTTGTACGAGAACGATTTTGAAGGATTGAACGATTATGAACGATTTAAACAAATGAAAGATGATCTATAACGAGAACGAGTTAAACGATGTCACACAACGATGTTTACGAAACTATATAAACCATACGAGTTTTATTACGAGAACGATTTACAATTTGATTTACGAAAACAAATGTTTTGGGTTAAGATTTATGGCATCGAGGTTTATAAATTATAACCAATCTGTTTTGACTTGGTTATTCATTTTACAATAAAAACATTTTACAAAACAAGGTTTCAAATATCGATTAACGATGTTGTACGAGATATTTCAACGAGCCATGAATCTGACACTCACACAAAAACTATGTGCTCGCCAGCATTTCTTTGCTGACTTTGTTTTTACATATGTTTCAGGTAATGTTTCTTAATGTTGATTGCGAATAGGATGCATGCTCACTTAGGACTGGACGAGGCCTTAGTGATTTAATAACGATGATAGACTATGTTGACTTGCTTGTTAAACCTTAAGACAATGTTTAATATTTAATAAAACGAAACTCTTTTGTATCCATGGTTTGAAACAATAATTCTGTTACAACACTCCCCGACGTTTCCGCCACGATTTGTTGTTTTACGTGGTCGAGGTGTGACAGAAGAAGTTGGTATCAGAGCCAATGGTTATAGGGAATTAGGTTATTAGTAATGTTTTGACCTAGACTATAACTTTCTAGGACCCCAACGTAAGTTGATTTGCGTTTAGATTTTAAAAACAAAATCCGAATCTGCTTCGAAAATTAATCATTCGTTCTAGGATGATTGATTACTAGGTTTTGAACCCTCTGTTGTAAGGTTTTGAACCCTTCCAGTTTGACTCATTTTGGCTTAGTGCCTTTTGAGTTTTCAAAATGTCGTCGAAGTTTGGGTCTAAATAATGTGAACACGTGCAAACTGGAAGAGTGAATGCCTGTACCCTGAGTTTTCTGTCTGAGGCTAGAGTGCTCGTACATATCCACATAATCAGACCAGTCACTCTTACCTGGGAACTCTTGGGGTGAGTGTTCACTTATAGGCGAGCATGTCTTCGCGATACATTATTTTGATTCATTACTTTGATTAATCACTGCGTGTCGTTTGTTTGTTCGAGGTAACAAACAAATGATCGCCTTCCTTGTGTTTTGTCGATGTTTTCAATACCTCTTTTGTTTTTCCTAATTGTCGACCTCACTCATTTCTCATATTTCCTTGAAGACAATGCCTCCTTAACGTGATGCACAATCTTTTACTGCTGAAGAAGTCGCAGCCCTTGTTTGTCAGCAAATGGCTGCTGTGCTTCCAGGCGTTGTGACCCAAATCCACGAGCTATACAACAATAATAATAACAATGCACAATGTAATTTCAAGAGTTTCAATTCTGCTAAGCCGCTAAATTTTTCTGGGTCACAAGGAGCAACTGCGCTCCTTCAATGGTTCGAAAGTATCGAGAACACATTCAGACATGTGCAATGTCCGGATGGGCGTAAGGTTGAATTTGCATTAAGTGTGTTTGAGAAGCGTGCTCTTACATGGTGGAACGGAGTGATGTGCGATAGGGGTGCCGAAGTGGCATTGGCACAAACATGGGAAGAGCTTCGAGCTCTCATGATGAGAGAGTTCTGTCCCCGTTATGAAATTCGAGCTTTGGAACGAGAGTTTGACGATCTGAAACAAGATGGGGGAGAACACCGTGCGTATACGGATCGATTTGAAGAACTCGGTCTGTTGTGTCCTACTATGGCTACCCCGTTGGAGAAAGCGATAGAGAGGTATATCGATGGGTTACCCGATTCCATACAGGATATTGTGACTGGCGTTAATCCTACTATTGTACGTCAAGCAATCGAGTTATCTGCTACCCTGACTGAGTCGCAAGTCAGGAAGGGTAAACTTACCTGCAAGGGTGATAAGAAGAAGTCGATCGAATCTGTCAAGGAAAAGGGTAAGGGTAAGAAAGGTGAGTCGTCGAAGAAATCGAGAAAGTGAAAGGGTGTTCAGAACTTTGCAGTTACTGCTCATAACCCACCAGCTCAACCGCCTGTGAAGAAAGCATATCTGGTACCGCACCTCATTGTGCTTGCTGCAACGGTCATCATGTTTCCCAACAAGCTTGTAGGCAATGCACAACGTGTGGTAAGCTTGGGCATCTGGCCAACGTCTGTCGTTTGGGCCAGAATCAGATTGTTCAGAATCAAGCTCCAGTTCAGGGGAATGCTGCTAGACTCCCACCGGGTTCATGTTTCAATTGTGGAGAGTTTGGTCACTTCCGCAACAACTGTCCGAGGCTAGTGAATGCAAACGCGAATGCTAATGCGAACCCGAATGCGAATGTCAACGCAAATGTGAACTCCGCTCGTGGACGAGCGTACAATCTGAATGCTAACGAAGCGAGGGCTGACAACGAGGTGGTTAATGGTACGTTTCTTGTTAACAATTGACATGCATCTGTTCTTTTTGATTATGGTGCCTATAGAAGTTTTGTTTCATTATCTTTTGCTTGCGATACCTAGAGCTAAACTGAGGAAAACCCTTATCTGTCGAAGTTGCTACTGGTAAACCTCTTGTTCTCGATTCTGTTATTCGTGATTGTCAGTTAAACCTTGATAACCATCTTTTTCCCATTGACCTCACGCCGATGCAACTTGGGAGTTTCGATATTATCGTGGGGATGGATTGGTTAACCAAACATCATGCTGAGGTGGTTTGTTTCGATAAGATTGTTCGTATTCCTCTTCCGTCTGGCGATATTCTGGAAGTTCGTGGCGAGAAGCCATCTGGTGATTTGAAGCTTATGTCGTGTACAAAGGCCTAAAGTTATTTACGAAAAGGATATGTTGCTTTCCTGGCACATGTCACCGAGGAGAAAAGCAAGAGCAAGAGTATTCAGGATATTCTGATTGTTCGGGATTATCCAGAGGTGTTTCCCGATGAACTGCCTGGTTTGCCTCCAGTTCGTCAAGTCGAGTTTCATATTGACCTTGTACCCAATGCCAACCCGATTGCGAAAGCACCTTATCGTCTTGCACCGTCGGAGATGCAAGAGTTATCGAAACAGCTTCAAGAGTTGTCTGATAAAGGATTCATCCGTCCGAGCTTTTCACCTTGGGGAGCTCCTGTCCTCTTTGTGAAAAAGAAATATGGATCTTTTCGAATGTGTATCGATTATCGTGAGCTTAATAAGCTTACCATCAAGAATCGATATCCCCTACCTATTGAGGATCTCTTCGACCACCTGCAGGGTGCTTCATGCTTTTCCAAGATCGATCTGTGATCTGGGTATCATCAACTTCGTGTACTCGAAGAAGATATTCCTAAAACTGCATTCCGTACGAGATATGAGCACTGCGAGTTCACTGTCATGCCTTTTGGTTTGACAAATGCCCCAGCCATCTTCATGGACTTGATGAATAGGGTTTGTAAACCTTATTTAGACAAGTTCATCATTGTGTTCATCGACGATATTCTCATTTATTCGAAGTCTCGAGCCGATCACGAGCAATACCTTCGTTTGACATTGGAACTCCTAAAGAAGGAACAACTTTTTGCTAAATTCTCCAAGTGTGAATTCTGGCTTAAAGAAGTTCAGTTCTTGGGTCATATTGTCAATGAGCAGGGTATCCATGTGGATCCTTGCAAAATAGCAGCTATTAAGGATTGGAATACACCGACAACACCTACAGAGATTCGATCATTTCTTGGTCTTGCTGGTTATTATCGTCGATTCATTTCTAATTTCTCAAAGATCGCGGTTCCACTCACTGCTTTGACTCAGAAAAATAAGCATTTTGAGTGGGGACCTAAGCAAGAAGAAGCGTTCCAAACGCTGAAACGGAAGCTCTGTGATGCTCCTGTTTTATCTCTACCTAAGGGAAATGATGATTTTGTTGTCTATTGTGACGCGTCGAATCTAGGACTTAGTTGCGTTCTTATGCAACGAGGTAAAGTCATAGCTTATGCGTCTAGACAGCTGAAAATTCATGAGAAGAACTATACAACTCATGATCTTGAATTAGGAGCTATGGTTTTCGCGCTTAAAATCTGGAGACAATACCTCTATGGAACGAAGTGTGTGGTTTTCACAGACCACAACTGTCTCCAGCATATTCTCAATCAGAAGGAGCTGAACATGAGGCAACGACGTTGGGTTGAACTCTTAAACGATTATGATTGCGAGATCCGCTACCATCCTGGTAAGGCGAATGTCGTAGCCGATGCGCTTAGTCGAAAGGAACGAGTCAAGCTTCATTCTGTTTGCACTCTATCTGATATTCAATCTCGTGTCCTTCAAGCTCAACGATCTTGTGTGATCAAAGGCTTATTGAAAAATGAGCCTACCGCTTCAACTTGAGCTTAAACTCGAAAGGAAAGACGATGGTTTACTCTATTTCAAGGATCGTTTGTGGATTCCGAAACAAGACGATCTTCGCACCTTGGTAATGGACGAATCTCACAAGTCTCGATATTCTATCCATCCTGGTGCTGATAAAATGTACAAGGATCTTCGTACTCTGTTCTGGTGGCCTGGTATGAAGAAGGATGTTGCCTTGTATGTATCGAAATGCCTAACTTGTCTCAAAGTCAAGGCTGAACATCAACGACCTTCTGGTTTGCTTGTACAACCAGAGATACCGGTTTGGAAGTAGGAGAACATTGCAATGGATCTCATCACTAAGTTACCACGTACATCTAAAGGTCACGATGCTATTTGGGTTGTTATCGATCGATTAACGAAATCAGCTCATTTTATACCGATTCGCGAAGATCTATCTGCTGATAAACTTGCAAAGATTTATGTTGATGAGATTGTATCACGACATGGTGTTCCTTTGGAAATCATTTCCGATCGTGATGTTCAGTTTTCATCTCATTTTTGGAAGACCATGCAATCTGCGTTGGGAACCCAACTGAATCTAAGCACTGCTTATCATCCCCAAACAGATGGACAATCTGAGAGAACGATTCAAACTTTGGAGGATATGCTTAGAGCATGCGTGCTAGACTTTGGTGGTAATTGGGATTCTCATCTTCCACTGATCGAGTTCTCTTACAACAACAGTTATCATGCTAGTATTAATATGGCACCATTCGAAGCTCTCTACGGTCGAAAATGTCGTTCACCTGTATGTTGGAATGAGATCGGTGAAGCTCAGCTTACTGGACCTGAGCTCATTCTGGAAACAACAGACAAAATCAAGAAAATCCGCGATAATCTTGTGACAGCTAGAAGCCGTCAAAAGAGTTATGCGGATATACGACGCAAGCCCTTAGAATTTCAAATCGGAGACTGTGTCCTACTCAAGGTGTCACCTTGGAAGGGAGTGGTGAGATTTGGAAAGAAAGGAAAACTTGCACCACGATATGTTGGACCATTTAAGATTGTTGAAAGAATTGGAAATGTTGCCTATCGACTAGAGCTACCTCCAGAGCTTGGAAATATTCATTCGAATTTTCATGTGTCCAATTTGCGAAAGTGTTTAGCTGATGCTGATCTTCACATTCCTCTCGACGAGATCCAAATTGATGAAACAATGCACTTTGTTGAGAAAGCTGTGGAGATAGTGGACCGTACATTCAAACAGTTGAAGAACAAACAGATTCGATTGGTCAAAGTTCGCTGGGAAACCAAACGTGGCCCCGAGTTTACTTGGGAACGTGAGGACCAGATGAAGACGAAATATCCGCATTTGTTTTCACAAGTTTCCTCTAAATAAAATTTCGGGACGAAATTTCCTAAAGTAGGGAAGACTGTGACAACTTTGTTCTGTAATCATCGTATAATGTAAAACAATGTTGATTATCAATAAAACAATGTGTTTTGATGCTATTATGTGTGTATTTGTGTTTGATAATTTTACAATTTGATTCGATTCCGATTTCGAGCTTTAAATCACTTTCTGGAAGGTTATACGCAAACTGGTGCATAAACGCAATCAGTTTAACGCGACGTACACTCCAGAACTGTGACGTAAGCCAAACATACCCTAAATATCCTTTTCATAACTTAGAAATAAGTTTCGAAGGATTCGGTATGTCAAAAACATGTTTATTCGAACTTTAGAGCTATTTACGACAAAACTGCGAAACGAACGTTGGTGACCGCCCGGATAACATTTAAATCCCAAAAATATTCTGTTATGATTAAAATTTTATTTTTAATCAGGTTCGTGTTGAAAAATAAATTAAAACGCTTAAAAACGTTATTTTTCAAGTTTAAACGCGTACCGCGTGTTTCTGCGCAACACAGTGCTTATACTGCAAACCACAGACAACGCAGCCAGTCTTGGCAACTGAAATTTATTTCAGTAATATTTTGGCGAGTTTATTTTTATTGAATAATAAAAATAATTTAGAACGCCATAAACCGGGATTAAACGCTAGATAAAATACCCGGTATCCAGTTAAATACCTATTTTTATCTAATTTACCAACAAAGTTACACTTCAACCCCTCCCCCATATGCTTATACGGTTATAGTATGGTGTGGAACCCACCAAATTTTTGCTATATATGGCAATATTTCCTTTGATCTTTGTATTGCCAAGTGTTCATGCATGCCAAGTCCCATATCTTCTATAAATCCTTTTAAATCTTTCTAAGATCTTACATATCCTACAAGTTCACTCAATCCCTCATTCTCTCTCATCCATAACCGTCCACCCTCTCACTCTCACCATATTCAAACCTTCAAGCTTTGTTCTTCAAGATTCAACACCATTTCTAGCAAACTTCAAGTTAGTGTGAAGATCTAAAGGTGTTTCCAAGGTGCTTTCAAGTGATTCAAGCTTCCTATCATCAAAATCTCATCCCATAACCTACTTGAATCTAGAAGGTATAACATTTATTTTTAAATCATACTTTTGATTCTTGGTTGTTCTTGATGATTTGAAGTTTCTCTTGAATCTTGGAATTCTCACCAAACTTAAAATCTAAAAAGAAATGGGTCTTGAAAAAAGTAAAAATGGTGGTGATATATATGTATATATAACCGTACATATGTATGGGTGTATGAGATTTTGAAGTTTGATTTCTTGATAAGTACTTGTTTATGTTGTTACATGTTCTTGAATGATGGTTAAAATGCAAGTGTTGGATGATTTGTCTATGATATTTTAAATGTTCAAGTACATCAGCAAATAAACATGAATATAACACATATTTGATGCATCTAAACTCATATGAAATATTGGTGATATGATAGTATGCTTTAGACACTTGTACATGTGAATATATGTTGATTTAAAGCTCAAGAAGTGGTAAAAAAAGGTTGTATGACAAAAATGTTTTTGAAAAGATTATAAGCAATAAAAATAACCTTATTTGGTATATTATAATGGCATGAAACTTTGACATAGGTTTGATAGCTTTGCATGTTGTACATATAGCTTAAAAAGTGGTAAAATATGAGAAATTTGCATGATTTATATGCCTTATGTAAGACCTGCACTATCATGAGTATAACCATTATTTTATTCAGTAAATAACATGGGTTATGTTAAAATTTCAAGTCGTTTCGATTTGGGATGGTTCGGGTAACGTTTGATGCAAAACTATGCGGTAAAACGGTTAAAAATCGCCTTTTCGGTGGATTTTTATTAAACTGTTTTAGATCAGTAACCAAACTTATATTTTTGATATAAAAACAAGTATTTTAACTTATATTAAGTTTACTTGGTGTTTGGTTAGTCATAAGTGACTTCCGACGCCCAAAAATGTCACCGAATCGCTAAAATAAGTGTTTTTCGACATACACTAGAATGGGTTATTCATGGGTAAATTTTATGTGTTACAATGTGCTATGTGTTTTACAATATGTGTACGATGATGTGTCAGTGTTGACAAGATTATGTGTACTATGCTAACCCATATATACAAATACACCAAAATAATCAAAAATAATAACTTTTCGAGAAATCTCAAAGTTATGTGAAAATTCTAAGTATCGGAGAAACTTCGGTATTTTTGTGAGTTTTTTATTATTAAATCATTCTTATTTAATTTAGGATGAATAAACAATTTGAGGGATTGTGTTAACATATAAAAACGCACCCGAAGGTGAGTACATAGATCCCCTCTTTTACTGTTTTCGATTGTTTTGGGGTGATTCATATGTATCAAAACGATTTCGATGTTTAATGATGGTTTCAAAACGAGTAAGATGGTTTATACTAAACTAATAACAATTTCAATAATGTGAACGAGCTTGTTGGTTGTAGTTACATAACGAATGACATTCATTAGCAGTGATCAAGCCGACCAGTATTAGGTTTTGGTACCATAGGATGCGATAAATCCCGTTATCAGACTTACCCATGGTTATGTGTGGGTTAGGTGGATAATGACTGAATCTGATGATTTTTAACTTACCCTTTTGTAGTTTGTTAATACGAGTTGAAGGATGAACGAGTCACGAAGGTTTGAATGTTATTAGCGAGGGGACCAAAAGTAGTTTTTCACAATTAATTGAGAACGATTCGTACGAGAACGATTTGTACGAGAACGATTTTGAACGATTGAACGATTATGAATGATTTAAACAAATGAAAGATGATCTATAACGAGAACGAGTTAAATGATGTCACACAACGATGTTTACGAAACTATATAAACCATACGAATTTTATTACGAGAACGATTTACGATTTGATTTACGAAAACAAATGTTTTGGGTTAAGATTTATGGCATCGAGGTTTATAAATTATAACCAATCTGTTTTGACTTGGTTATTCATTTTACAATAAAAACATTTTACAAAACAAGGTTTCAAATATCGATTAACGATGTTGTATGAGATATTTCAACGAGCTATGAATCTGACACTCACACAAAAACTATGTGCTCGCCAGCGTTTCTTTGCTGACTTTGTTTTTACATATGTTTCAGGTGATGTTGCTTAATGTTGATTGCGAATAGGATGCATGCTCACTTAGGACTGGACGAGGCCTTAGTGATTTAATAACGATGATAGACTATGTTGACTTGCTTTTTTAACCTTAAGACAATGTTTAATATTTAATAAAACGAAACTCTTTTGTATCCATGGTTTGAAACAATAATTCTGTTACAACACTCCCCGACGTTTCCGCCACGATTTGTTGTTTTACGTGGTCGGGGTGTGACACATCACTTGTGGGTTAAACGCTTGAACAAAACAGAAGGTTTGTGAGGATTAATCCTCTGATTTTGAATGTCTCAACCTTGTTTTTAAGCCTAACTAACCATATAAGTGGTTATAAGCATAAGGACATAGGTTTGAGAGGAGTTAGCCTCAAGTTAAACAAGTTTCCGTAAAGATTAGATGAAATCAGAAATGAACAGTGGACTTTGGAGCCCTTTTGGCGAAGTTCCAGGGACTGGTTTCCTGTGAAACACCCATGGAATCGAAGCTAAGGTCAATCCAAGTGCATAGGAAAAAAAAGGGTAAAACGGACAAGAAACGAGTGAGTTATGCTCACTTTGGTGAAGCTTGATGAATCTGCTCGAACACTGATTTGTAGCTACGATTTTGGGAGTTTTAGAGTGATTTGGTAGAGGTTACAAAGTGAAATGAGCTTGGAGAAGGCATGGTATTTATAGGGGAAGGAGTTAGGGTTATTAGGTGGTGATTAATGGAGGTTTGGAGGTGATTGGTGAGAGTTTTGTGTTGGGATTTCATGCAAAGTCGCGGCTGTTTAAACTTTCTGCCCGCCAGACACCCTTACGGACCGTAAGGGGAAGTGCATACGGTCCGCAAAGCCTTCGGGCAGAATCACTTTATTTATTTCTTGATTTAATGAAATGTAACAAGTCCAAAAGTGTTATGCAACGTATTTTAAGATCATATTAGGGTATTTAAGCATACAAGACATGTTCTAAAGGTTACATAAGTACAAAAATGAATACGATTAAGTATAAGATTCACATGTAAGTATTGTATGAAGCATGAATGTTACGTTTTGGTAAGTCCATCACATGTTCACAAGTTTCACGTATATGTATCGATTGTTTCACAAATCCATGTATGAATATAAATATGAAGTATGTATAGCACAAGTTTGAAGAAAATGCAAGTTTTTATTTATGATCCAAGTCTTGAGTTTATAACGGTTACAATGAAAGAACGATTACAAGACACAAGACTTCCAAAAATAGAAATACGCAAAAGACTTTCTAATTAAGGAAAGTACGAAGAAGCAGGGCGTTACAGTTAAAGTGAAAAGTACTGGTTGTTACAGTCTCCCCTGCTTTAGAAAATTTCGTCCTGAAATTGGAGAAAACTGTAGGTAATGATTTTGATTACTTAGAAAAGTTGAAAGAATTACATTTTATGTTGCTAGGTTTAGTGGGGTACACAAGATCCAAGAAATGGGACGTATTGTTTCAAGAGGAATTTAAGTCATGACCATGGGGTTACATATGTGTGTTCAAGGTTAAGAATAAATGAAAATAGAGGATTGAGTTGTTGAAGTGATTTAGGAAAGATTGCTGAGGTGTAGTTTGGATTCCAAAGATGGGATACATCGTTTGGAGTTGAGATGGTGAAAGGGTTGTTATCTAAGATTAGCTTAGAATGAGAATAGGCACGTCTAAAAGTTAACACAAAATAAAAGAATCTTACTAAGATCGGTCTAGGTCTAACAACGTCATAGAACTTCTCATGATAAAGAAGAACGTTGCATTTGACAAAATGATAGGGACACTTATATATAAAAGTACTAGCGGCGTATCTACCATGTCCTTACCATTTTGCATATGTTATGTTATTCCAAATCACGATAGGTTCTATATTATGGCACACGATAGAACTTACTATGATTTCCATGTGAAGAATATTATAATTACGTGTGCACCTGTAATTACTCGATTCGTTGCATAGTCCGCATAGTTCATCATGTTGTGCGCGGGTTAAAAGCACATAAAACTTCTAGATCATAGATGTGGTTCCACAAGTTTCATAAATAACTAAGTTTCGTAGAGATCTAAGTTTATACACAAACAAGTTTATAGCAAATTAAGTTCATAAGCAAGTTTTCATAGAAAATAAAATTCATAGACCATAGACAAATAAGGTATCATAGATATGCAAGCAGATAAATATTTCATGAACAAGTAAGCAAATCACGTTTCATAGATAACAAAGAAATACCCAATCGTTTTACTAATTTAAATGAAAGTACAAAGATGAAGGAAAGTAATCTGGATGAATAAAACAAGGATGAAGTAAATAAGAGGTCACTGTTGGTTCCCCACATCATCGTTGGCTTGGGCTTCATTAGCGTTGATGTTGAAGGCATGTCCATGAGCACCTTGGTTTCCATTTGCGAGTCTTGGGCATTGATTTCGATAATGGTTTGGATCACCACACTCATAACATGCACCACCATAGGTTATAGCAGGTTGGATAAGAGAAGGAGGTTGGACAGGAGCGGGAGGTTGGACAGGAGTAGGGGGTTGGTTGGCATTGGGTCTTGCGGTTGACCGGCAAAAGTTGGCCAAGTGTCCGTACCTTCCACAGTTAGTGCATAGGCGACATGGCATTACGGTGGGATGATGGAACCTACATATGTTGCATAAGGGTTGGTTTCCCATATATGGCCTTCTAGCGGGACCTTGAGCTGCTTGAGCTATTTGGCCTACAGGTGCTGGTTGGGCTATGGGAGCTACTTGGGTTATAGGAGTGGCTGAAGTATCATAGTTTTGATTAGCCTTACGTTTTTATTGTTACAAGAGGTTACAGCCTTAGCATTTTGGGTTGTCACGGTAGTAGCTTTCTCCTCTTGATCTTCCTTCCTAAACAATTTTTTTTTTGCTTTTACATGATTGTCAGTTAAAATAGCGGCTAGACGAACAGCTTCTTCAACATTGGCGGGTCTGCTTCCCAATACATTGCCTTGAGTCTCGAGAGGCAAACCGCCAGCCTACTTTTCGATGGCTCTAGACACAGGTGTGACCATAGCTGGTATGAGTATACTAAGCTCGTGGAATCGCTTAGTATAAGCAAGGTTTTCTCCGCTATCATGCTTAAGATGATAGAACTCATCCTCGAGTTTCTTGAGTTCATTTCTAGGGAAAAATTCGCCCTTCATTAGTTCTTTGAGCTTATTCCAAGTTAAAGCCAAGGCAGCTTCAGGACCACGGGTTCACTTCTCATTGTTCCACCACGTAAGTGCCCGTTGCAAGAGGACACCAGTGACGTATCAGACCTTGAGGTTATCAGGATAGTTACTGTTCACGAAAGTACTTTCCATACTTTCGAACCATTCCAAAAGTCCAGTGGCTCCTTCACTGCCAGTGAACCTCACTAGGTTGCATGAGTTGAAATTTTTGTAGGTACAAGGAATGTTTCCATTATTGTTAGCATTGGCAGCTTGATTGAGTTGGTTAACCAAGCAACCATTTGTTGAGCGATGAGAGCAGCAATTTCCTGGTTTTGGTTGTTCTGAGGTTCACGACGAGGAGGCATTCTATAAGGAAGAGAAAAGGAAATTTATTAGGTTGAAGATAGGATATCAAAGAGAAATTGGAAATATAAGGCAATAATGGAATGTAAAACAAGTAACACGAAGGCTCGTAATCATTTATCCATTAATTAAAACAAATAAATGAAAACATTAACTAATCAAGGTAACTAAGTTCAGATAATATGTGGGAAGACATGCTTTAGCCTATAAGTGGACACTCACTCCAAGAATTCCAAGGTAAGCATAATTGGTTCCTCGAGTTAGAATTTATACGAAATGCTTGCCTAGCCCGAAAACTCAGTGTAAAGGCATCCACCCTTCCATATTGCATGTGTTCTTAATCATTATTTAAACTTAAAATTTTGATGAGATTTTGAAAAATAAATTTAGGCTTTAAGCCCAGGAATTTTCCTAAAGTCCAAGGATAGAACAAGAAAACCAGATATAGAGATGAGATGAGAAATAAATCTCTAGATAAGGTAATGTTAGAGAGTGATAAGGACAAGAATGGTAGTTAGGAACACACAAAAAGATAAGGCAATCCTAGGGGGTTATAGTCTAGGTTTTAGAAAGTCTAATAACCTAATTCCCTATAACCATGGCTCTGATACCAATCTGTAACACCCCAACCGATGACGGCGGAAACGTCAGTGCGTCACGTAAATAGATTACTCAATAGCTCATGATCGACTAAAAATTTAAATACTTCATTAATCAATTTAAAGATCATCCATACAAGAAAAACAAATTTGTTCAAACAAAATAACTAGATCAAGTTAAAATTATTCTAAGTCCCAAAGCATCCTAGATGTGATATCCTGGTAATCATCATACATTGTTTCCTAAAACATGTGGAAAATAAAGGGTCAACTTCGAAAAGCTGGCGAGTATACATAGGTTTGCTAAAATAAGTAAGTAAGTAAGTAAGTAAGTAAGTAGCGTGTCAATTTTTATCTAGAACTATCTTGTGAAAACAAGACTTAGGAACAATTGGGGCACACAATCAAACCTTGTGACTGAAGGAACTGCGGAAAGTTAACCTTTGTGGATGTTGCTATTTCAATTATCCCTAGATCCATACGAGGATGGGTTTGTCAGACCTATAGCGCTATAATCTACTACAGTGGGCTTGGCCGAAGTTAATGATTGTACTAAGTTATGTAAGCTCCTAAAGTTATGTTTATGACAAGCAGTATAGAGACAAAGTTAATATAGATAATTGATAAGTTTAAGTAACATGTTTCACCCAAAAGTTTAAATGAAAAAGGCTATATAAACTCACCTTAGCAAGCAATGGAACACACAGCTGGTTGTATTGAATAAGTTGGGAGAATCCCCAAGTGTTACCCTATCATGTGCAAGTGGTATGGTTTATTTGATAAGGAACTTAGCAATCGAGGCATATACTAGTATTACAAGAAGTTAGGTTCTCGATACTGTATGGAAAAATAGCTAACAATTATTTAGTAAAACGAGTTATGAATACACGTTATTAATTATTTAAATAACTAGTGGGTGACACCACGCTTCACGGCGGGACGACCCGATTTTTGATCCGATATAGCAGTCGAAAGAGAAAACTTACAAAATAAATCGTGGGTAAGTACAAAAGTATGTCGACTTGTGTTTACATCGCGGTGATTTTTCACTTGTCATGCGCCTTCTTGGTGATATGGCATGATCCTGTACAGATTAGACAACAGTAGTATGACATATATCAGTTTGTGCAATAGGCTAGTTTGAACTCATTGTTATCTGCCATAGATGTTTAGTAACATACCTACTGAGCCGACATGAGGACGCTCCGTATTCAAATTAGGAAAGATCTTTTAGCTGTGCATAGTTTTCTGCTAGATGGTAATCACCAAATATTCGAACCATGTCAGCAAGTTACCCAAAATGATGAATGCAAGCGGCAGAACCCATATTATCACATAGATACACTTCAAAGCAAATCTCACATGTTAACTTCCACAAATAAGAGAATTATTAAGAATCATGAAAGAAGATTCAGGTAAACTCATTATGATTATAATATTTTATAAATAACCTGTTCAGCCATCATTGAAGAGATGTATTTTGGGACCAAGACCATGATTTCAAATATCACTGTTCCATGTTCAGTAGAGATTCCCCAACTTTTAATCGATCTACAATAACAAATCACAGAAATATAAAAGAGAGATGTTATTTATGAAGGAATAAAACAATCTTCAAGAGACGGTCGTCGTTGCACACTAAAATTGTATGACTATCGAGTGTCTCGTTAGCCGTAAGAACAAAGCAAAACAACTCATTCAATACTTTACCAATAGAGTTGGTGCCCCATTGGCAAAAACAAATTTTACAAAGAAAAACAACTCATTCACTTGGCTAAAGGAAGAAGAGAGTGAGTTAACATGGCTGAAGGATAAAGAGACTTATGATAAAGAAAGGCACAGAGCTTACATTTTAAGAAAAAGCTAAATGCGCTTGGTTAGCAATATTAGCTTACAAATCATGTTCTTGTATAGTATCTCATTTATTGTTGGACATATAAAAGATATATCCCATATATATGCAGATACTATATATGCACTTAACTATCTCAAATTTGCTAAAACTTATTACCTCAACCTCATTGACATCAGTAGCATTTATACCAGGTTTAGACATTCCACCAAAAACTATATCTACAAATGCAAAACAGGTGCAAATCCTCCTATGGTTATGTAGATATTTTGACCATCAATTTTTAATGAATAAATGAATAAACAAATAAACAAACTCCTTAAAGCAGGTGTCAGCTCTTTTAACTCATGATTCTTTGGAAACCATTCTTTGATTGAGATCCATTTCTGAAATCAAATGTGCTATCACATGAAATACTCCCATTTATAATCGTCATGATTATCCATCATTAATGTTAATTCAAAGCTATGAATTGTTTCTCACAGTTAAAGTTAAGGAAGTCTTATGAATATACTGATGCCTTTAAATATCCTAACTTTACATATATATTAAAGAAACTCAAGAGATTACCTGACTGTATCCTCCACCACCGCCGCCGCCACCATAACCTCCACCTCCGCCATAGTTTCCGCCGTAAGATCTGCCTCCGCCACCACTACTTCAGTAACCGCCACCACTTCATCCGTATCCACCACCATCCTCCACCACCGCCACCGCCACCTCCACCATAACCTCCACCTCCGCCATAGTTTCCGCCGTAAGATCCGCCTCCGCCACCACTGCTTCCGTAAAAAATCCACCACTTCATCCATCTCCACCATCGTAGCCACCGCCACCTCCATGGTGGTGGTTGTTGTCTAACCCTAGACAGAGAAAGAAGACACTGTTGTGTTTTTGTGAAGAATAATTTGCAAGCAGGGCATTTATGTAAGTCTATTGCTACAAACATCACCACCATCCTCTGTATTTGTCGCTTGGGTTAACAGAGCACACCACGAACGCCGTTGTCACACCGGATCAGCCGACGGGAGGACATCCGCATCTTAGTCGGCCCTTATAGTTGCGTTGTCTATGCAAAAAATACCAGGTCCTTTTTAGGACCACCAGTCCCCACGGGTCTGGTTACGGGCATGTTGGGCTATGTTATGGACAGACCCCATTCTTTGGACCATCTGTGAAGTCATGCTTGCACATTTTTACCATCTAATTTCAGGTACTTATATCTCCGCTCCTCTTTCATCGCTCTCTCTCTCTAGAGACTTCCCCTCTTCTCTGTATGTCTTTGTCAATCTACTTTCGAGGTCTGACTGTGATGAAGCTTTTTATGAATTAGAAAGACTTAGAAGTTGGTAAAGTTTGGTGGCAAAACAAAAAAAAAAACCTAAACATTACTGGTGTACTGTAGCAGTGCTACAGTACTTTCGAGTTGTGTTTTAATATATATAATAATTAATAATATATGGTATGGTTTTTTTTTAAGAAAATAATTAATAATATTGATGTGAGAGTTTATTAAATTGAATATAGGGATTAAATGATATAAAAATATAAGAGATTTATAAGTTAAAATAAATTCAATAGTTGTTAATCAAACTTTTAGTAAACTAGATTATATAATAAACTGAATATTAGATTGTAAATAATTTTAATTCTAATTAATTGACATATAATAACTAGATTATAATTAAAATGTATGAATTGTAAAGTTATATCAGTTAGCTTCATAAGCCAATTAGATTAATAAATTAAAAACATAAAGGCAACACAAAAAAATGTGAGAAAGGGTGGTAACAAGGATCGAACCCAAGTCTATACGATAAGACACATGCATATTAACCAACTGGACTACCAGTCCCTGTGTGTTTTTTTAATATATATAGTCAGTTTAGCAAAAACCCCCCAATTCCCAAATCAAGTATTACGAGCCCTAGTTCTTACAATCAAAGTCTAGCAAGTATAAACTGTTTTTATGTTCATTTGTAGTAGGGCTTTAGATCTGAGGAAAGTAATGAACCGAAAACATGTGTAAAACTTACCTAACGAGCTTGGCTAGACGGTGAACGGAGTATGATCGGAGTTTATAAATCCGGCGAGATTGTAGAAAAAAACAAAGAATTTTGGGAGTGCATTTGTATTTGTGCCAGTTGAATGGGAACCAAAGGTCCTCTATATATACTTGTTACAATTGATTAAACGATAAAGATGTAATCTAGAAAATTCAGAGTGTTGGGTTATCCGATTACAATATTTTACAGCGTAAAAACAGGATATTTCAGTAGTAATAGATTGTTATAATATGGAGATAAGAATTAACGCATGAAAAACGGATCAAAACGAAGAGGATAAGGTGTTCCAGGTTCGCCGGAAACACCGGACGGGAAAACGAAGGTGTGCTGATGTTTTTTTTTATTTTGACTTGTCACCATTAGTCCCTTCATTTTATAAGTTGTTTAAAAATGGATTAAATCTCAAAAGCTTGATTTGGTAGTTAAAGTGAAAAGTACTGGTTGTTACAGTTCAAGGAGTTGAACATTGTAACGCCCCAAAATCCGAATGTTAATATTCGTAAAAGGTTCTTATTTAATATAACCTGAAATAAATAATTAGGCTATTTTACCTAGTTAAAGAATGATGAAAGTTGTGCCAAGTATGTTAAATGATAAACATGAGGGGCTAGATGGTATAGAATGAAAGTGGTGTTATTAAAAGAAAATAACAACACACACAAACACACATTCGTGTGTGTTCTAGATCGATCAGGAGCTCCAAGAGCTCCAAAACCCTAACTCAACTAAATCACCAAATTGAAGGGTGAATCGAGGCTCAAATTCAAGAAGGAACACGGATTAATGATCACCTTCACGAGAGGATCGTAAGGTATGTCTTAAATCTAAGATTTGTGATCATGTGTGAAGTGGGTTATGTTCAAATCCGTGAGCTAGTATGAAATTGATCATGTACAGGGGTTAGAATCATCGTATAGAACACGGGTTACGTACGGTTTGGGTTAATTTGATGATTAGAAGTGAGACCCGTTAGTTAGGGTGAAGATGATGTTTAGAATCACCTTCTATGTTCAAGTCTTGTTGAAAGATTGATGTATTACGTGGGTATGATGAATTATTATTAGATGAATTAGGAGGAATATGATGATGTTATGTTTAATGTTCATTTGAAATGATATATGATGATTAGTAGTAGGATTTGATGGGTTAGGAATGAGTTTAGAATATTTGTGCATGAAATAGTTGTACGTTATGCTTAAAAGGTAGTACTCACATCAAGTGTATGATGAAATGTATATAGTGTTGTCCGTATGGTCAATTATGATGTTACGAGTATATGATGATAAGTCGATAGTTAAATATGGTTAATAGTTGACTTCTGAAAGTCAACTAAGTATAAGTAACATGATTTGACTCGTTGTCGTAAAGGTAGGATTGTAGGAAGTCGTATGGTACACGTTATGTTGATATGAGTTATCAGTGATTATATGATGAATTACATGAATCAAATGTGAAATATGTGGTTGATATGATCGTTAACATGTACAATTGTGTATACTAACGAGAATGTGATGGGTGACATGAAAGTATAGGAATCATGTCAAGACGGGTTCAAGCGTGAAAGGCTAACGGGACAAGAGGTGGCAAAGGATCGGATACGAGCACAGACGCATAAGGTAAGTGATTTCCGTAATCACTTCTTAGTTCAAGTAAGTAGTAAAGTGTTGTAATTAATTAAACATGATGTTTGAGGTCAAATATGTGTTAAAGACTTTCGTCGTAATTGATGGGATTAAAGTTGACCAAAATGCCCTTGATGGGTATTTTGGGGTAAACGATCGTAAAGGTAGTTTAGAAATAAGTTATTCGATTAGTGCAATGTTTCGGTCAAGTATGAAAGTGAGGAGTATGGTTTTGTAAGTTAGAAACGTCTTAATGCGCAATTACCCTTAGCGAGTCAAAATAAGCTTTTAAGCGCAAACGGGTTGAATAAGATGTAAGGCATCCGGGACTGAATCTTTTAGGACAAATGATCTTGAAATTATCAGTTTATATGAAGTTAAGGTCAAATAAACAAGTTATGCGATAGAATTATGAACGGGTCAATTATTGGTAAAAAGGGTAGTAAGCCGAAGACTTAAAAGTCTGGAATTGTGTTAATCCGGATGTCGGATCTTAACACCATAAGATGGGGAATTAAATTACGGATGCGTAGGAAAAAGAATCGGGTAAAACGGACCAATAACGAAGAAGTTATGACCGTTTCCGTGAAACGCGGACGTGCTGGAAATCTGCAGCAAAACAGCAGCAACATTCTGTCATTTTGGGGGCGTCGCGCCACGCGACGGGGGGTCGCGCGACGCGACGGGTGATGATTCTCCAAAAATTATTTTCAGGCTTCGTTTTGGCTTGGGAACTCGTTTAAACGCGTTTTAAGTTACGTATAACTAATTTAACTTATGTTTTATGACCATTAGGGTAAACGCACATGTAGATAGGTATGTATGCATGTTTGTATATCTCCATACACGTATGTAGAAATGTATGAAAGCATGTATGTACCTCCGTGAGTATGTTTATAAGTATGCGAGCAAGAATAAGCGGATATGTGATGGTATGTATGAGAGTAGGCATGTATGAGTTTGGTATAATGCACGTAGGGTTGTATGTAGGTAAATATGTATAATGTCAGGTGAGTACTTAATGATGTTGGTATGTGTACATATAGGTATGTATATAATGATGTAGATGTGTGTATATGTAAGTATCCATGTAGATTGGCATGTATGTGGGTGAGTATGTATGTAGGCAGGTATGTATGCATGTGTGTACGTATGTATATGTATATAGATAATATGTATGAAGTAGGGTATGTATGTAAGTCTTTTGGTATGATTAAGTGTTTACGATGTTTGTTCATGTACCCGGAGTTATAAGTGTGATGCAGGAATGGCAAGGAAGTCTCACCACAGATGGTAAAACAGGATGGAAAAGCTGGGATGTAAAGAGTATAACGAAACGAGAAGTAACGAGAATAAACTTTGTATGTTTCTAATGCGTACTAATGTTATGAATTATATATGGTGAATGCAGGTAGTACCAGTCAGGAGGATATCCAAGGATTGGAGATCGAGGACCGAGTCACAAGATAGATTGTACCGGGGGGGTCGAGTACGTAATTGAGTGAAGCCAGTTTATGATTTCTTATTGTAAATGAGTATAATAAATGTATTTATTGAGAAAGAATCAACCCTAAAAATGAGATTAAGTGTGTCAAAGTGTTTGTAACTAAAGAAATTTTTATGGTACGAAATTCCGCTGCGACTTTTGTCAAACGTGATTTTGGGTCTAACAAACATTGAGCACACCTTATCCTCGGTGGCGCACCCGCAAGGGAATGGCCAAGTCAAAGCCGTGAACAAGAGTATTGTAGACGGAATCAAAGCTCGACTAGGAACCCAAAGGAGAGGTTGGGTTGACGAGTTGCCTAGCATTTTGTGGGCCCACTGAACAATGCCAAAAACCAGCAATAGGGAAACACCATTCAGCCTGGTATATGGTTCAGAAGCTGTCATACCAGTAGAGATCGGCCTGCCATCGCCAAGAATGTTAGCAATGAATGTTGTCAACAATGAAGAGCAACGAAGAATGGACTTAGACCTCCTAGCGGAAAGGAAGAAGATGGCAGCAATCAACGAAGCAAAGTACAAGACAAAACTGGAGAAATACAACAACAGTAAGGTGCGAATCTGCACCTTCAACCCCGGGCATTACGTCTTTAGAGACAATGAAGCCTCCAATGCGGAGCGCCCGGGAAAGCTGGCCCCAAAGTGGGAAGGACCCTATGTTATCAACAAGGTCCTAGGAAAAGGGGCGTATCAGCTACGCACCCTGGACGGCATGAAGTCCCCAGGACTTGGAACGCTCAACAATTGAGGAAGTGTTATATGTAATCACCAAGTTATCTTTTACATGTATGGCCCCAGGCCCAACACATACGTCTTAATACAAGAAGTGTTGACTACTTTACGTTTTACTTTGTACTCGATGAATTTTTCTTACAAATGCATATATTACTTTGGGTGCACACGAAAACACCGCTGGCACAACGACAGAAAACATTGTAGATCTCCAAGGCTCATCACGACCAAGTGCACAGCCGGGTCAATCACACAATAACCTATCAGCCAACGTTTACCTCGTAACACTTCAAACACACGAAAACATCGTTGCCAAGACGGTGCAAACATTGTATACCTCCAAGGCTTGTCACGACCGAATGTACGGCCGGGTCAATTTAACACAATAACCTGTCCATCAATGCTTACTTCATAACATCTCAGGTAAATGTGAACACAATATCGGTATAACGACAGTCCAAACATTGTAGACCTCTGAGCCCCGTCACGATCAAGTGCACGGTCGGGTCGATTCAACACAATAATCTATCTTAGCCACCATTCATTCGCAACACATGTACAAAGCAATTATCATATGCACAAATTGTAACGCAAACAAATTCATAAAACGGCTTAAAAAGACCAACCAAAATATATACATCATCAAGCAATAATATGGTAGTGATACAAACATCACACTACCAAAAACACAGTTATGTCATGTCATGAAAAGATCGAACAAGAAACAAATTATCTGAATTACAAGGTCTGCAGACCGGTCCACAGCATGCAAGCCGGTAAGAAACAAAGCTAAGTCTGGCGGCTAGAACCAGGCACCACCAGTTTCAACATCACTATCTTCGAGAACTTTCTTCAGGGTTTCCACTACAACTCCACGCCGTGACAACTTGTCAATAGCCTTCAAGATTCCAAACTCTATAAATTCAAACTCTTGACATTTGGCAGTGTAGTTACCATCACAATCTACCTTGAAGAGGTCAAATTTATCATCACGAGCTTTCGCAAGTGCTGCTGCCTTACCCTCCAAATAACCATCCTTGCGACCACTATCGTAAGCTGCGCCACCAAGGTCAAATATATATTTGGCAAGCTCCTCGAACCTTACCAGTCAGTCAGCAATCTACACAAGGGAAGGTAAGACATATAACAAACACACAGAGTATAAAACAAGTTAAAACGGCAAAGAAACTTACCAAAGGAACACCGCGCATGAGGAGCCATTTGCAATCATCGCCAAGGTCTTGAGACAACAGCTCCAGAGTCTTGTTCTGACTCTGTTGCTCCTCAATGTTCTTCTCCAACTCAGCAATGTGCACCAGCGCCTCCTCATTACTTTTTCGGGCAGCAAGGGCCTCAGTTTTTTCCTCTTTAAATGCAACGGAGAGACGATCAAACTCCTTGCTCTCCTTGGCCCTTTCAGCGTTTACCCTCACAACCTCATCACGCACAACTTTGAGCTCGCGGTTGGATCTCTCACATGTTGCCGTCTAATCCTTTTGACGGTCAGCATTGAGTTTCTGCTCCTTAGCCAACTTGTCCTTAGCATCGGACACCCGCCATAGCAAACCCTTCTTTTCAGAATTAAAAGTTTCTCTTTCAGCTGAAAACGATATCTTCGCATTCTCAAATTCCCATGATTTCTTCTCCCGTGGATCGCCATTCCCGAACGATTTCTTGTGTGGTGGAGAAAAAATTTACACCAGATTGCACATGTCATCCAATAAACTGAAACGGTTGCGGTTTTTCTGATACAATCTCTCAGCAGGGGGGAGACAAGGAATAGAAATCATGGCAGTTATCAAGGTTATCCATCCTGGAACCTTGAACCTAATCCCACCGGGGAACATGGGGAAGATTATCACAAGATGGATTGTGTGCCGTCCAAGACCCACCAGTCGTCACCCTCGTGAACTCAGGACTCTGATTCGAACGGCCGCGCCCTCTAGAAGTAGAAGGGTAGCGCCAGGTATATTGAGTACCCCAGAGAGGAGTAGCTTCACTGGATTCCCAGTCAGTTTTCAATCCTTTAGCCCTCGGCTCATCTTCTTGAATCAGCAACCCAGGAACAATGGGTGGTGTCACCTTCTCAACTGTAACCCCCTCAGCCATACCTTCCAAACCCTTCCCCTTAGGGTCCGGAGGAGGAGAGGTATGAATAGGGGAATCACCATACGGAACCGGGGGGGGAGGAGATGTTGGTGGTGTGATGGAAGAAATGTTGGGAGGGGTGATACCCCGAGAAACTGGTCGGGTAGACTTGGAAGAAGCTTCAAAAGAAACAAGGAATTATGATCAAGAAAAAAGAAGGAATCCAAAACGGTAAACACAGATGACAACAAATACCCCAAAGTCATACCTTTCGGGTGCGAAGATGCCTCGTGTATTCGTTCAAGCAGGTTGCCAGGCTTCTTGGTAAACACCCCGAGGTCTCACGCGCCCTGAGCCGTTTCAACTCAGAGTTGCATACAACCTTTCCACACAAGGCCACGTGCCTCCTTAATCAATCAAAAACAACCAAAACACCTCCATTTTTCTGAGTCCAGAATCCCTCCCAACTGATAACTCAACTGGAAGCCATATTGGATTCGGAGACTTGAAGAGGTATGGTCCCAAATCAGTTCACACATGGCACGGGGACCACACCACTTTTCCAGCTTGGCGTTCACATCACCTGAATGCATCCAGAAGCTTCTGGAAGAAATCCCAGGTGACAAAGAAGATGCTCCTGCAGACAAAAAGGACGACATGTGGCACCAATGGATGGACGCCAGCCTTCATTGCGAAATCTCTAGAGGACAGACCGACAGCCAATACCTGTGAGCGCCCAGCTGAACGAACGAGCATGCGCCACGTCATCCGCTACATTGGCGACGACAGAGGGGACAATGAGGATATTCCCTTTGGTCAGACAGCTGGCACCCACTGGCTAGCTAGCAGGTCTCCTCCTCCTCCTTCATCCTTCGGCTATTAATAGAGGGCTCCACTTTCAAGTTTAAGGATTCTGCTATCTCACTATTTACTTTCAACACACACTATTCTCCTCAGAACAGAACTTATTCTCACAACGGAGTGTGGTCAAAAGGAGAACCCCCTTATTCCCCTCCTTGTGGCGAGTCACCGGTGTTCTGCTTTGCAGGATATCAGCTAACGGCGAGTGGAGGAAGAGATTGAACTTTTAATCTACATGATAGTCAGCTGGGATAACCTCATGTTAACCAGTGTTTCATCACTAGCCAAATGAATATTGTTTAAAACTCATCCTTACTTGAGGATCTACCAACAAAAATAATGTTAATCATATCTAATAAGCAGTAAATATCTAATAAAACTTTGATATTAAATAAAGAAATAGTTAACCTTTGCCATTAAAAAAATAGCTGATATTTATAACAACTATATGGTACATATGGGAAATAAGAAACGATAAAGAGTTTAATTGTATTAATGGCTCGGGAGAAAAGGTAATGGACGACATCAAGGCAAACTCATATTTATGGAATAAAGGAAGAATGAAACATAAAGATTTGGTGTGGATAGATGGGTAGACGTCAACGTGAGAGATATAATATTGTAAGTGTTATGAATGTTATTAAAGATTTACCATAAAGATCAAGATTTACCTCTAGATTTACCAAGCAAGTGGATGAACTCTTTGTCAAACTTAGGGATAGCTTTGTCTACTAAATAGTTAATCTTTTTGTAGTATAAATACTAGCTCAAGGTAGAAGGAAAAATGCACCTCATGTATACACTTTCATAAGTTATACAATTCTCTTCTTCTTTCTCTTGTAACACTTCTAAAGTTCTTAAAGTTTTAGCACTAATCTTGTGTTAATTCTTGTTATATTATAACACGTTATCAGCACGAGGCTCTAGCCAAATAAACGTTCAAGCAATTATAATCAAAGTAAGCATTTGATTAATATATAAAGTATAATTGTTATGATAAACTAATACCAGTGCAGATGTATCTTACGATGGATATACGATCGTTGTTGGACTACAAAAACGTAACATGTCTTTTTATGTATCGTGGGATTGTTTTCCTTTAGGAGACCCTGTTATCCAGACGCTCCTATCATAAAAACAATTAAGTCCCATACTTAAAAAATGAAAAATAAAATAAAGAGACTGAAAGACTTGATAGCACTTGTATTTATTTATGCATCTAACTTTTATTTATACGCACATACTAACATTTAATTTAGAGTTTACATTCATGCATACTAACATTTTTATTCTTATTATTATACATCCTAATTTTATATCTTATAAAATTAAATTTCCTTAATACATCATTTATTACATATACATATACATATACATATATAACCGTTGTACAACGGCTATAAAACGGTAATATAACCGTTACAAAACGGTTATAATTTACCACTATAAATAACCAATTATCAATCTCATTTTTTCCACAGCAAACACTCTTCTTCTCAAAGTTATTCAAGAAAAATTTTCGAAGATGATTCACCCGGTTTTAATATTGGCCGGCATAATATTAATATTGTTGTCGACCTTAATATATGAGCTTCCACCTCATCTTTTTAGTGCTTATGTATTCATTTATTTGTTTATAACTGTACCTTTGTATGTTATCTCATTTTTAATGAGTATTTAGATTTTAATATTTATCTTATTTATGTTTAGCAACAAAACGGCAAACATCGCAAAAATTGAATTCCCGACTCTTAATATCACCGGAGAAAATTATATGCCATGGACGGCACATGTAAAGCGACATCTCAAGTCAATGGGTGTTTTGGAAACGATAACGAAGTGGAACGGATGTAGATATCAAGACAAGGCAAAAGCCGATGTCTTCCTCCATAAACACATTGATGAGATGTTGCAATTTGAATATTCAAATTTTGAGGATCCATATGTTTTGTGGGAAGATTTAAAAAGCAGATTTGATAATCAAAGGGAAGTTTTACTTCCTACTGCTAGAGATGAATGGAACAATCTCAGGTTCCAAGATTTGAAAAAGGTGAATGAATACACCTCTGCTTTGTTCAGGATATGCTCAACGCTCCGATTCTGTGGGCAAACTGTTACGGAGGAAGATATGTTGGAGAAAACTTTCTCCACATTTCATGCATCAAATATAAACTTGCAACAACAATATCGGTTGCAAAGGTTTCAAAGATATTCTGATCTAAATTCATTTATCCTCGTAGCAGAGAAAAACAATGAGCTACTAATGAAAAATCATCAAGCTCGTCCCACTGGATCATTAGCCATTCCAGAAGCAAATGTTGTTATTAATGATGATACTAAAGACTCTGGAAGAAAATGGGGACGAGGCCGTGGCCATTTTGGTAAAGGTAATGGTCGCAATTATTCCTTCAAAAGAGATAATAATTTCCGAGGTAATTCCCATGGTCGCGGACGTGGTCGTGGTCGAAATCAAAGAACCCCCAATTACCACACTCCACAAAATACCAATCCCAACCAGTATAACAAAAGGAATGAAGCTGGTAGGTCCGAAAACAATGGCACTTCTTGTTTCAGATGTGGAAGTGCAAACCATTGGTCAAAGGCTTGTCGTACACCTTCACATTTATGTGAACTTTACCAAGCCTCTCTCAAAAGAAAAGAAAGGGAGATGAACCATGTGGATTATTTTATTGATATCAACGTCGAAATGAATGTCGCCGACTTTACCAATAACATGGAACTCTGAAACAAATGTTGCGAGACCATAATAATTATATGCAACAATTATGTAATTTCCTTTATTATAAGTGTCTTTATTATGTTTCAGTAGTCTTTCTTTTCGTGTAAAGTTTTCAACTAATAAATAAACTTCTTATTATAAAATAATTCACACTACCTTCGTTATACACTTATTATAATTTCTCATCATATTTTCAAGATTAAAATGAATACCACTGGAGCACAAGAGCAGACAAATGATGCAGATATATGTATAGCGGATAGTGGAGCCACACACACTATACTTAAATCTAAGAAATATTTTTATGAGTTGAAACCAACAAAAGGAACCGTTGATACAATATCAGGTCCTGCAAACTTGATAGAAGGAGTGGGAAAAGCTAATTTAATATTACCAAATGGTACAAAACTCTTAATAGAGAATGCTTTATTTTCCCCAAAATCAACAAGAAACTTGTTGAGTTTCAAAAACATATATCATAACGAATATGATACTCAGTCAACGACTGTTGATAATAAGAAATATTTACACATCATGAGCAAAGATCATATATTGGAAAAACTGCCAATGCTCCACTCTAGTTTGCATTATACACACATTAATGTGCCTCAAGCACATATGGCAGTAAAGGAAAGTTCTTGTGATCCTGAGACATTTAACTTATGGCATGACAGACTAGGCCATCCAGGATCTACAATGATGAAAAGAATTATTGAAAACACACATGGACATCCATTGAAATATCAAACGATCCCCCAATCAGATAAAATGCCTCTATGTACCTCTTGTTCACTTGGAAAACTAATTACAAGGCCTTCGTCCTTAAAAGTTGACAAGGAATCACCAATTTTTCTTGAAAGAATTCAAGGTGATATATGTGGACCAATTCATCCACCATGTGGACCGTTTAGATATTTCATGGTCTTGATAGACGCATCCAGCAGATAGTCTCATGTCTCTTTATTATCAACTCGTAATGTTTCCTTTGCAAAATTTCTTGCTCAAATTATCAAACTACGAGCACATTTCCCTAATTACACTGTTAAAAGGGTGAGACTTGATAATGCTGGTGAATTTACATCACATGCTTTTAATGATTATTGTATGTATGTGGGAATTGTTGTCGAACACCATGTTGCTCATGTACACACACAAAATGGCTTAGCTGAATCATTGATCAAACGTTTACAGCTAATCGCTAGACCATTAATAATGAGAACAAAACTTCATGTGTCGATTTGGGGTCATGCAATCTTACATGCTGGATCACTGATTCGTGTGAGACCAAGTGCAAATCATAAGCACTCCCCACTACAACTTGTTTCTGGCCATGAGCCAGACATTTCCCACCTTAAAATTTTTGGGTGTGCAGTGTATGTTCCTATTGCACCACCACAACGCACAAAAATGGGACCTCAAAGAAGGTTGGGAATATATGTTGGATATGAAACATCCTCCATCATACGATATCTTGAACCTTTAACAGGTGATGTATTTAAAGCAAGTTTTGATGACTGCCATTTTAACGAGGCAATGTTCCCAGCATTAGGGGGAGAAAATAAAAAACGAGAAAATGATGTCTCATGGTGTGTACCTTCATTGTCTCATCTTGATCCAAGAACAAAACAATGTGAGACAGAGGTTCAAAAGATAATACACTTGCAAGACATTGCAAATCAATTGCCTGATGCTTTTACTGATACAAACAGAGTTACAAAATCTCATATACCAGCTGCTAATGCTCCAGCTCGAGTTGAGATCCCAAGTAAGGCAATAGATAATAAGATAGCTCATGAATCTCAAAAACGTTTGAAACGTGGAATGCCAATCGGTTCAAAGGATAAGAATCCACAGAAAAGAAAAGCACTTGTAAAAGAAATTGACCACAAAGAGAATGATCTTGATAAAACATTAAATACCGAAACCTCTCATGAGAAAGATGTTGATGATACTAACAAAGAGATATCAATCAACTATGGTCATACACATATCATATGGAACCGATATGAAATGGAAAATATTGATGAGATATTTTCTTATTCTATAGCAAGTGACATCATGGGTGGAGATGATGATCCTGAACCAAAATATGTCAATGATTGTCAAAATAGACATGATTGGGATAAATGGAAAGGCGCTATGCAAGCTGAATTAGATTCACTCAACAAACGAAAGGTTTTTGGGTCTATTGTTGTTACACCTAAGGTTGTAAAGCCTGTATGATATAAATGGGTTTTTGTACGAAAACGAAAGAAAAATGAGGTTACAAGATATAAAGCGAGACTTGTAGCTCAAGGTTTTTCACAAAGGTCAGGGATCGACTATGAAGAAACATATTCTCCCGTTATGGATGCAATAACCTTTAGATACTTAATCAGCTTAGCAGTTTCTAAAAGGTTAGAAATGCGTCTTATGGATATCGTTACAGCTTACTTGTATGGATCACTTGATAGTGACATCTATATAAAAGTTCCTGAAGGATTTAAACTTCCTGAAGCGTTAAGTTCAAAACCCAAAGAAATGTAT
Organism: Helianthus tuberosus; assembly: GCA_030545235.1. Classification (NCBI taxonomy): domain Eukaryota; kingdom Viridiplantae; phylum Streptophyta; class Magnoliopsida; order Asterales; family Asteraceae; genus Helianthus; species Helianthus tuberosus. The sequence continues at coordinate 72,090,792 of CM060371.1, read as the reverse complement.
TCGATCAAATTACAAAGATCATTATATGGGTTGAAACAATCTGGAAGGATGTGGTACAATCGTTTGAGCGACTATTTGACAAGTAAAGGTTATACAAATAATCTTATATGTCCATGTGTCTTTATTAAGAAGACAACATCAGGATATGTGATCATAGCTGTATATGTTGATGACCTAAATATAACTGGGACGCAAAAATAAATTCATGAAGCAATTATTCTTTTAAAGAAATAATTTGAAATGAAAGACCTTGGAAAAACCAAATATTGTCTTGGTTTACAAATTGAAAATATGAGCAATGGAATACTTGTGCATCAAACGAATTATACTAAAAAGCTATTAAAATGTTTCAATATGGACAAGTCAAATCCTTTAAGCACTCCAATGTTCGTTAGGTCACTTAATGTCGAAAATGATCCATTTCGTCCTTGTGAGGACAGCGAAGAAGTTCTTGGTCCAGAAATACCATACCTCAGTGCAATTGGAGCACTTATGTATCTTACGAATTGTACGAGACCTGACATTTTTTTTGCAGTGAACTTGTTAGCAAGATTTAGTTCAGCTCCAACTAAAAGGCACCGGAATGGGATTAAACATATTTTTTGATATCTTCGAGGCACTGTTGATTGAGGCTTGTTTTATCCTAACGATTCAAAAGAAGGGTTAGTTGGTTATGCAGATGCAGGTTATTTATCTGATCCTCATAAAGCAAAATCTCAAACTGGATATGTATTTATGAACGGAGGAACTGTGATTTCATGGTGTTCTCAGAAACAAACACTTGTCGCAACATCCTCAAATCATGCTGAAGTCATTGCACTACATGAAGCTTCAAGAGAATGTGTATGGCTAAGATCTATGTCACAACACATAGTGACTTCTTGTGGGCTAGAGAAAGATCGAAGTCCAACTCCTATCCATGAAGATAATGCCGCTTGTGTCTCTCAAATGAAAGAAGGGTATATCAAAAGTGACAGAACAAAACATATACCACCAAGATTCTTTGCATATACTCGGGACCTTATTAAAGACAATCAGGTCGAGATGAGATATGTCCAATCAAGCAACAATTCAGCCGATCTTTTCACAAAAGCACTACCTACAGCAACTTTCAGGAAACATGTTCATGACATTGGCATGTGTCATGTACGGCGAATGTGATTCCTTACAAATTGCAAACTTGAGGGGGAGTTATAAACTGCACTCTTTTTCCCTTAGCTAAGGTTTTTTCCCATTGGGTTTTTCTTTAGCAAGATTTTTAATGAGGCAGTACTTAAAGACCCCGAAGTTTGCAAAGTGTCATCCAAGGGGGAGTGTTATGAATGTTATTAAAGATTTACCATAAAGATCAAGATTTACCTCTAGATTTACCAAGCAAGTGGATGAACTCTTTGTCAAACTTAGGGATAGCTTTGTCTACTAAATAGTTAATCTTTTTGTAGTATAAATACTAGCTCAAGGTAGAAGGAAAAATGCACCTCATGTATACACACTTTCATAAGTTATACAATTCTTTTCTTCTTTCTCTTGTAACACTTCTAAAGTTCTTAAAGTTTTAGCACTAATCTTGTGTTAATTCTTGTTATATTATAACAGTAAGCATAGCAAGTGGGTGTACAATGTATGTTTTTTAGTTTTTTTCTTTTGTTGTATTCACTGTATGTTTTGATGGGTTTTTACAACATATGTTGATTATCTTCTATGATCATAGAATCACATCGTTTAAAAAAAACTATTTAAATTTTCAACGTTTTTTGCTTGCAAAATTATTTAATTAGGTAGGTGAATAGTTTAACAAAATATAAGCTTAGTGGAAGAAAAGTTACTTAAACTTATAAAGGTTAATTAACGAAAAAAACACGAATCTTGGGATCAAATCTTAAGAATCACACTTTAAAATTTAGGCCTCATTAAAAAGAGTTCCCTTTCCACGTGAAATGAAATGTGTTCACACCTTAACAAAATATTAATTATCAGATTTTATGAATGTATCAAAGCACGTATAATTTATGAAATACACCAGTCAACGAAAGTCACTCATTATAACGAGGGGTGTTAAAATTTATAAGACCTTGTTTTCAACATTATTTATATCAAATGTTGACAAAAAGAAGTTTAAACACATATACGTAAGGATGGCAACAAAAACCCAACTATGATATTTTGGGTTATTTTGGACCTCTTTACAAAAGGAAATAAGTCAGAATGGGCTGGGGATTTAGTCAAGATGGTCTAGGATGAGTTTTAAAATACCCATCTAAATTTTAACATGGGTCAGGATGAGTTTTTAACTATCTAACCCTAAAACGCATCAGACTTCATGGGAACGGGATATCAGTTGTGTGACTTGTGTCGCTTTTGAATCCCCTTCATGGATTCAACCCTAAATCACCATCATCGTCGATTTCAAACCTCATCATCACGTGAATTTGTTGTTTACAAGAATTGCCATCACAAAGAATCTTGGAAAAAAACCCCACCAGTGATTACAACCATCAAACCCCTTAATTTCGTGGATTCATTGTTGTTTACAAGAATTTCCATCACTAATTTCGTGGGTTTATCTGATTAAGGTGAGATTTCTAGAAATCTATACATTCATTGTTGTTTATTTGGTAAGGTCTATAAATTTTATATGTTTCAGATTAGGGCTAGTTTGTGATGATATTGAACCTAGGCGCATCTGAGGCTTTGAGTACAAACAGAGGTACCAGCAATGTTAGCCGAAATAGTTAGTAATGAAAGTTTGAGTTTGAAGTCTTCGAATTCAGGGAGTGAATCAAGGGATTATGCAGATTTGGCTCCTGATAGGTTGTAGAATGATGATTGTATAATATCTAATCAAATATCACTGTGATATTAAGAATTATGGGCTACTTTGGCATAAGTAGAGAAACTTAACCTTAAAGAGTTGTGCAATTTGAAGAGGTTTAGTCATCCCTGCAATTGTATGTTGTATGTGTATTTTTATAGAAGTTTGAAGATTTGCAATTAAGGGGTGTGTTCTTTGTGTCTGATTATAGGATATGGAATAATCAAATTCTGTTAATTACCTCTACTAATATGGAGTAAGATTGTTTTAATATGCTTCTTAAAAGCTATAATTTTGTGTGTGCGCGTGTGTGCGAAAAGAGTTCCTCTATGTATTTAGAGTTCATAGACATTTTGTTTTGGTTTTTTTATTTTTTTTAACTTTTTTTATTTTTTTTTTGAATCTTTTGATTTTTTTTATTTTTCTGATTCTTTTAATTTTTGTGATTTCTTTTGATTTTTTTAGTTTTTCTGATTTTTTTAATTTTTCTGACTTTTTAAATTTTTCTGATTTTACTTTATTTTTTTATTTTATTTTTTTGAATTTTATTGATTTTTTTAATTTTCTGATTTTTTTTAAATTTTTTTGAAATTTTTCTCATTTTTTTAAATTTTTTTGATTTTTCTGATTTTTTTGAATTTTTTTAAAATTTTCTGATTTTTTTTATTTTATATTTTTTTTTTTTAATTTTTAGCCTATAATGACCGAAACCCATTGTGACCTAAACCAATCTTGACATTTTTCTTAAAAACTCATCCTTACACAAACTCATACTAACCCATACCAAACCTAACCGATTACCCAAACCTACCCAACCCACCTATTTTGCCACCACTACATATACGTATCTATTTTTTTTTAAAGAGTAAATTACAAGTTTTGTCCTTTATGTTTGCATCAAATTTCAGACGCTGTCCTTTACCTTTAAAACTGTCAGGCGGTGTCCTTTATGTTTCAAAATCTTGCAAGTTTTGTCCTTTAGGCCAAACTTAGTTAGATTTGTTAGTTAAATCTAGTATCAAGGGGCTGTTTTGTAAAAAAATTTTATTCAGGGACTAAATTGTACCAAACTTAATATTATTATTATTATTATTATTATTTTTATTATTATTATTAATTACTTCAGAAAGGGATATCTTTATTCTCTCTTTCTCTCTGCAGAAAACAACCTCCATCACCGCCATACATGACCACCACCATCAAAAACCACAGCCATGAGACCACCACTGCAACTACCATGACTAGCCAACACAATCGCCACCATCACCAACCACCACACCACCCTATCACCATAAACCACCAATCATCTGCCAGTTCGTCGGAGTATTCCACCGCCGGCCACCGTTCGAATCCTGAGTTCATTTCGCAACCCGTAAGCTTGCTTTACACATTTGTGCACAGTTTTACTCAAGGAACAATACCCCTAATATAATTTTTGCTAAGTATCGTATGTATTCCTTGAATTGGTGTATTATAGAAGTTAGGGTTTATAAGCAGTTGATTTGGGAATAGGGATGAATAAATAAAATTCGAAGCCAAGATTCTTTTAAATCCCACCCTCTCTCTCAACCAGCGGCGGTGGTGTGGTTGTTGTTTTCCGGCAAGCGGATGTGGTGGTCGGCTTTGGATGATGATGAGTGGATGGTGGCGGATGTGGTGGTCAGATTTGAATGATGGTGGGTGGGATGGTAAAGGGTGCGGCGGTGGTGATGAGACCTGGTGGATGATGGTGACGGTCTGAGGCTGTTTCAGGTTTAGTGATGGTGGCCAGTTGTACTTGGTTTTTGAAAAATGGTGGTGGCAACGAGATAATGTGTGTTTGCTCTCTATGCTTCTATATTGCCTAAATTTACATGAATAGCTTATCTTGTGTGAGTCTTGGATAAATTTGGTGGTGGGTTTGGTACGAAAAAGAAGAGAACAAGATTGCTGTTAGATGAAGATGTCTGTAGCTATTTTTTGGAGGTGTTATTTGGAGGTTTGGGTGAAGATGTTCATGGAGTGTTGTTTATAAATCTGCAATTGTTCGAAGAGATGCAATGAAGATGAAGGGGATCTGAAGATGAGATAGTTTAATAATAATAATAATAATAATAATAAAAATAATAATAATAATATTAAGTTTGGTACAATTTAGTCCCTGAATAAATTTTTTTTACAAAACAGCCCCTTAATACCAGATTTAACTAACAAATCTAACTAAGTTTGGCCTAAAGGACAAAACTTGCAAGATTTTGAAACATAAAGGACACCGCCTGACAGTTTTAAAGGTAAAGGACAGCGCCTGAAATTTGATGCAAACATAAAGAACAAAACTTGTAATTTACTCTTTTTTAAATTAACAAACACGAGTTATTAAAGCAAAATAAATCCATAAAAATTAGAAGGGTTAAAAGTGTATATTAATTAAAGTATGAGGGTTAAATTTAAATAAAACTATGATATGTGTCACAATGTGAATGAAGCTAGCCATCTCTAAATAAATTATAAGAAAGTGAATAGTGTTTTTTTTTTATTTTTTAGTCTATTTCATCATTTAGTGTAATTTTTTTCATTTATAACACATGTAGTTTAAATATTGTATTTTATTTCTTTTACTTTAACCAAGTTACTTTTATGATCTTAAATAGTTTTTTTAACGAACACGTTAAATACCGTTTTAGACATATTTTTTAACTTTTTTTTGCTATAACGAGCGTACCGAAACCAACCGAGTTTCTATCTTTTACCTTTGTTATTTACTATATTGTTTTACCTTTTCTTATTATTTGGATGTTTAGAGTTGAGTTACGACACAAATATCATAACACATTTAGATATCATTTTATTTAATTTTACAAATTTATTTATCGGTTGTCATAGTGTGCTATACGTATTACGTTCTGAATTCTAACGGTGTCTCTGCGTAACACGCGGGTAACTACGACCCTAACTATTCATAAATCATAACCCATCCAATAACAGTTACGAACAAAAACTATTCACTACTTGTATAAGATTTAATATCAGACAAAAACTATTTCTTGCATCTTAAATTTGAAAAATGGGGATTCTTTGGAAAGCTTTATCAAGGCCATTACAATTTTGTAATTAACAACAAATAGAATAAAATGGAAAAAGGTTTCATGGGACCAAACCCTTGACATTTAACCCCAAACACAATTTGCCTTAACCATCCAACAACTAGACCCTTTTGGGTTATTTAACTCATCAATTTAACTTGATATAAACTTAAATAATACTATTAGCCAATCTCACTTTGTAGATTTGCATAAAAACAGAATATTTACCTAAATTAGTGTGAATGATTTGGGTTTAAATCTCTACAAATACAAATTAATTAGGTAATATTAAAAATAAAAGTTATTGTTAAAGAATTTCAATTAGCATTCTTTTTTGAAAAGGATTGTGTAGATGAAAATAGAAATAGGTAATTTTGCCGTTCAAAAAACAGATGCAAAAAGAAATACAGAGAAAAGTGAAGTTTTACATAGCTTTGTGTATTAAAGGCACTTTGTGAGGTGAAAGGAGCACCCAAGGATGTTATCATATCCACAAGTACCCTATAACCATGAACTCAACCCGTTTATTCCACCCATCAATCATACACACTCAAAAGAAATAGACCCCACCTCCTCAAACCACTCTCTCTCCAAAAAATCACGGTAAAGCTTTGCCGTCTAAACTACCCTAAGCCGAACCCAAGGGGGTGGCGGAGGTGTTGCCTAGCGGCTTCTAACCCTAAATGGGTTTGCCGCTCCCCCCCCCAAGAAACACTATAATAATCATGTTTGAACAAGAATAATTATTATTATTATTATTATTATTATTATTATTATTATTATTATTATTATTATTATGCTACTTTAAGTGTAATGTAATAATAATTACTCTAAATATTTTGTTATAGACTTATAGTGTAATACTATTGCATACGATAATTTGAAACTGTAATAATTACTCAACTTCTTTTGTCGTAGTGTAAAAACTAATAATTAATATGTTAACCTCAATTACATATATATTTATGTTTAAAGTTAGAAAAAAAAAATTCATTTTCCAACTTTTGTAAAAATAAAATAAGAACTCAATTTTCACATCTTTTCTAACACTGCATGATCGGAATAAAAGTCTGTTGTTAAATTCATTAGGATTTACAGTTACATACTAGATACATGATGTTAAATTATATTTGATGCGCATATGAACATGGTCCATATTAGGTTAACTCTCTCATGGAGGTGCTAGACGCCTTACGACCTCTCATCGATGATGAAAATTCAATCATGAAAAGATTGATAACGACAATATAACCAGCAAATGACATGTGTAACGATAACTTAACACATACGTAAAAGCTTAATATGATTTTAGAAGAATAAACTTATAACTTAAATTGGTTATATTAACTAATTCATTTAAAACATGTTTTGTAACAACTTACAAGATTGTAACACTTCAAAGGGCGATCGAAGGAGTTGGAGGTCAACCCACTTACCTCTAAAAAGGCAAAAACCAAGAGAATCAACAAAAGGCAAAAGATAAATTGTTTTCCCAACATTTCTATTTCATCAACTTGTACCACATGCATTACAACTTGTACCATATGCATCACAACTTGTACAAGACCTGAGCTTTTGGAATTTGATAATCCCCAAAAGCAAAAGTGGTTCAAATTTCTATAAAGATCTTCATGAAGAAGTTTCTATGATATAGCACGATCAATCAATCTTATGACCCCCCCCCCCCCCCCCCCCCCCCCTTTCTCAAAGCTGTATTGTCAATTCATTGTCCCTCATGCCCCATTAACCTTGGCCGTCCATACCCCACCACTTTGATCGGTTACAAAAGCTCACAATCATCACCTCATAAAACCCTCTTTACACACACCATCATATTCAATAAATTCAATCAACTTTTACACACACTTGTGTCACCTTTGAGTAATGAAATTGCCCTTTGCCTCGTCCCAAAACAATATTAATTCTCCCAACATCAAGCAACAAGTCACTAGTGGTGGTGCTGGTGCTAGTACTGGTATCGTAACAAACCGATACGAACCGAATTCGGTACTCGACGTGCGACGGAGCCCACCTAGTCCGGTCTCTAGCAAGCCTTTGGAGTTCCAACCGACTAGTCATAACAGTAACAATAACAATAACAATAACAATAACAGTGTCGTGTTTTCATCTTCGGGTGATCAGCTCCCGTTGGATGATACCATTGAGCATGGTATGAGCCATCAGTTTGAAGAATGGGACTCTCTCATGAAGGAACTAGGGCTTCATGATGACTCTAGTAAGTCGGGTTATCCGCTCGATCTCCCCGAGCTGCCGCCGATTCACACCGAAGCCAATATTCCAGCAACCGCGATGTTATTTCACTCTGAGTTCGAGAACTTGAACCCGAGCGCCAACGCGCTTGATTTCATGGGCCAGGATGATGACGATAACAATAACAGTAACAACGGTTTTGATTATGTGGATGAGCTGATCCGGATAGCCGAGTGTTTCGAAACTCGGTCTATCCAGCTGGCTCAAGTGATGCTAACGCGGCTCAACCAGCGGCTCCGTGCGCCAAACGGAAAGCCGCTTCAGCGAGCCGCGTATTATTTCAAAGAGGCGCTTCAGAGTCTACTCACCGGGTCAACTCGGCTGACTCAGTCATCTGCTCCTTCAGATATTATTCAAGCTATCAAAGCGTACAGAACGTTCTCGAACGTCTCTCCGATCCCGTTGTTCTCCGACTTCACCGCGAACCAAGCGATGCTGGAGGCGGTGGATGGTGCGATGATCGTCCACGTCATCGATTTCGACATTGGTTTAGGCTGTCATTTAGCCTCGTTCATGAGAGAAATCGCGGAAAAAGCCGAGGCGCGGAAAGTTCATTCACCCGCGGTTAGAATCACCGCGGTTGTAGCGGAAGAATATGAAGTCGAATCGAAATTGATCAGAGATAATCTCTGGCAATTCGCTCGCGGTTTGAAACTGCGGTTCGATATAGAGTTCGTCTCGTTTCGAACCTTTGAGTATTTATCGTTTAAGTCTATTAAGTTTATAGATGGGGAGAAGACCGTGGTTCTTTTAAACTCAACTATCTTTTATCGTATCGGAGCAGGTTTTATTAATGATATCCATCGGATTGATCCGCAAGTTATCATTTGTGTAGATGGCGAAGGAGTTATGGCGAACGAGCCGTCATTTTTCCGCCAGACGGTTATCGACGGGCTCGAATTTTATTCGACGGTTTTAGAATCGTTGGAGGCCGCGAACAGCGGCGGTGGTGGTGGAGGTGATTGGATGCGGAAGATTGAGAGGTTTGTGTTGCTGCCGAAAATTACGGCGGCGGTGGAAGCGGCAGGGCGGCACGCGCCCACGTGGCGCGAGGTGTTTGGTAGGGCTGGGGTTAGGGCAGTGGAGATGAGTCAGTTTGCTGAGTTTCAAGCTGAGTGTTTGTTGAGGAGGGTGCAGGTGAGGGGGTTCCACGTTGCGAAACGACAGGCGGAGATGGTGCTGTGTTGGCATGATAGGCCACTTGTTTCCACGTCAGCATGGAGGTTTTAGCGTTGTAGGAAAAGGTAGTGGTGAAATAATAGTCATGTAGACGGATACTATTGTCATAGGGTGGTGTTTTGTTTTTGTTTTTGAATGTGGAAATAAGTTGAAATTTGGGATTTAGGGATATGTTGTGGAGATGTAATCACCTAAACAGAAATACAAGCACATATTAATGAAATACTTGATGAGATGATCTTGTGTTAATGTTTTATATCAGTGTTTACACGTATAAGTAAAAAAAAATTATGTATAACCCCTTTTACAGAAGACTGCAAATAGTCATTTTGGAAGAAAAAGAGAAGAAATTTTACGAAAAAAAATATGGAATCGTATATGTTAAGCCATTCGAATGATATACACAAACAGGCTGTGACTGAAATTAAAAACCACAAGAACACTTTAATCATTAATAACCAAATATTATCTGGGTTTCTTTTCTGATCAAGGACATAAACCATAATAGTTGTTCAAAGTTGGGCATAAAAATTGGACCCCAAAAGCCTAGGTTCATAGTAAACCTGTCAAGGGTCCTGCCCTTGACACCTTAAGGTCAAGGCCCATTTGAGTTTGACCAATGGCATAAAGTGCGCGAGACACGCAACATTTGAGTTTCATCAATCAATCCTACCTGTAACTTTTTATAATACGGGCAAATATCATTGTTCTAAATTTGAAGTTTTGGCAACTAACTGTCTGATCCGGTCACATTCTCAATGCTGACCTTCATCTTCTCGAGATTTAAGATGAGCATCAACATTTGCCACAACCTCAGGTTCACAATACTCAATTAACTTTCCCTGTTCAAGCAAACATTAAGTTAATAACTACAAATATAAAACAAATAAAAAAACATTTTTTCAATAATAAGTGTAAGTTATTTGGAGTTGACATTAACCTTCATAGAATCATTTTCAGACGTTAGCTTCTTGCATTCCTCAGAGAGTCTCTGCAGCTCATCTTTGAGCGTGTGATTTTCATTACTTAGTACCTCAACTCGTGCTTGTAGCTCTTCACACTCGGCCTGCGCATACATTATTTAAATAAAACTAAATAAATATAAGATACATTTCTATAATTCCTTCAATAACTACCTGCTTGCGCATTCTCGATCTCCTAGCTGACTCTCGATTAGATTGCTTTCTTTTCTGTCTCTTCAGTTCTCGTTCATCTTGCTGTATGATAGTTGCATTACTCAATGTTTTAAAAACCGGTTTTTAAATCAAACTGGATTAGGCTAAAAAATGGTTCAACCGGTTGAACCAGGTTGTACCGAGCGGTTCAACCGGGTTGACTAGCTAACTCTATAATCTCATAAATTACAACATCAACTCAAAAGTTAATCCAAAAATGCATAACTACATGTTAAAAGATGATTCAAAAGTAAATCCATAATAAAAAATAATCTAAAAGATAATAAAAAATCATTCAATTTTTCAACCTTTTTTAAATGAAAGTGTACGATATGTTTAAGCCATTTGAGTGTTGAATACATCAAGTTCACGATCGCATAAAATATGAAATTCACTATTATCGCCATCCTCATCAACTAGAGGATAACTATTTTCGTTTCATACAATATTAAATAAGAACTTTTAGTTACGAATAATCATAATATATAAAAATTACGTAAGATAAGTAACATATATAATAAAAATAAGTAACAACCCAAACTAAAATAACCCTGAGCTGGTACCGGTATTACGTTTCAAACCGGATTTTACCGCCGGTACAAACCTTATGTCGTTTCACTTATTTACCAGGGTGTTTCGTACCGGATTTATATCTAAAAACGGTAATACCGGTATAACCCGCCGGTATTTACCGCTTTTTAAAACATTGGCATTACTTAATTAACTTAAATTTTGCATGCATAAAATATATTAAAAAAAAAATATTAGTTGAATCATACGCGTGGCCACTGTCCCATTATCGGTGGTGGAACCGCTGTTTGAGGAGCATCAGATGGATTCGATTGCATTTCAACCGCTACATTTTTAGCGGTAGCAGGCGTATGAACAACGGGATTCCCCAACTTGTCGTTCTGCAAATTGGCTGCATAAAATGAAAATTATATTCTAATTCAATATCATGGATTAAAAGAGTTAAAAAGCCGAGAGTTTAAATTACCATCTGAAGAACCATCATTCTCACTCTCAGCACTGTTAATGAAATCTTATAATTAGATTTGCATGATTTAAAAATATAATAATGTGGTATATTAAATTAAAGAGTAAAATGCCATTTTCGTCCCTGAGGTTTGGCTAGTTTTGCGACGTTCGTCCAAAGTTTTTTTTTCCCGCATCTGGATCCAAAAGGTTTGATATCTTGCCATTTTCATCCGGCTCATTAACTCCATCCATTTTTCTCAGTTAAGTCAGGGGTAATTCTATCTTTTTGTTAACTTAAAAAGCAATTCGGTCTTTTTCAGCGGTATTCGGTCTTTTTACATAAAGTGAAAAAGATCGAATTGCCCTATAAGTTAACAAAAAGACGAAAAATACCCCTAACTTGACGAAGAAAAAATGGATGGAGTTAACGAGCTGGATGAAAATAGCAAGATTTCACGCCTTTTGGATCCAGATGCGGAAAAACAAACCTTTGGAAGAAAGTCGCAAAACCGGCCAAACCTAAGGGATGAAAATGGCATTTTACCTATAAATAACCAGTTTAGAATATGTATGATGCATGCACACCTTTGGGTAGTGTTACCGTCATTCCCTGAACTTGATGCTACCTTCTGGCGGACTACCATAGGCGTGCCGGGATGAGCATAAACTTCCGGCGGTGAATATAGAGTCGGATATGGAACTGGAGCCCCGTATGGTGGCATCATAGGATGCTGAAATAAGTTACATAACCATACATCAGGATAACGAAATCTAACAAACAACTAACTAACTACAGATGATGATGATAACCTGGCCTCCCCACATGTATGGATGAGGAGTAGGAGATGCAACGATCGACGGAAAGAATGGTGGAGGAGCTCCGCCACCATAATACGCCTAACACGAAACGCGTAAACCTCCATAAGAATCAATCTCAATACTCATAACCAAATAATTATAAACATAATGATTATATGATATTATGAAAACAAGGTTATGATCATTCACCTGCATTGAGGCTGACCAATCAGCATAGGAGGGTGGATGTGTTTCCTGAAAATAACGTAAAGGCTGTAATGATTTTGTGACACGATTAAAAAACTTTCCTATACTAATAAATGAAAACCTTTTTGTACACGTGTCACTCTCCGGTGCCTCCTCACTTTAATAATAATATTACATATAATATAATATAATATAATATAATATAATATAATATAATATAATATAATATAATATTAATTAAAATCGTTAGAGATAGACGTATAAATTCAAATTTTATTAATAATCATCTATAACTAATATATATGTATCAAATAATATAAGAGTATAATATTAATTAATATAATTAGAGATCAAACATACAATTTCAGATTCAATTAGGCTCATTCTAAACACACCCCTCCCCCCTCCTGATTATACCCCCCTTGTGAGAGGAAAACTGCCGGTCCCACGCGGGCCCCACCTGTAAGTATGTGAGAGGAGGGGGGTGTAAAAAGTAATTAGGAGAGGTGTAGAAAGTGGCACCCTTTAATTAATAATTATCTATAACTAATATAAATGTATCAAATAACTTTTCATATTCTGGATACGGTGAAATGCATTTTACATGGGTTTTTTTTTATATTTTACATCAATCGGATATGGTTATGTTATGTATGATATAGTTGTAAAATTTTGGATTAAAAGAAAACCCCCAGTGAGTTGTGAGAACTTAGAGAACTCCAACTTTTCATGTGAGTTTTAGTTTGAACATTTAAATGTCGACTACTAATTAAGAAGGTTGTTGTAGACGCTCAAAATTATAGTTTAAAAAACTTTAGTCCTATTTTTTTTAAACGTATACTTTATTTGTAGTGTGATTTTATTTTAATATGTAATATTTTCTATACTATGATGATATTCATATCTCGTCTCATGTTCCATATATCCAAAAATAGTATTTATACCAAAGTATTTATTATATCATTAATATACATAGTAGAAATTAATTACAATTCATTTACCATAACCTCATAACTTATCATTATTTTTAAAAATACTTACAATTTTATGATCATTATTTTTTTAGTGTTACTTCTCTTAAATCATAGAATAAGATGGATTGTAGTATCTTAAGAGAGAAGTGAAAACTTAGAAAATTATTTTGAATAGCTGAAAATATAACTATTCTTTTGTTTTACTATTTTATCAAATAAGTCATTTCACTAATAAGGATTATATACAAGTTATAATTTACATTTTTTAGTCATTCAACCCGTGTAATACATGGGTTTGTAAGCTAGTTTGTATTTGTAATAAAAAGAAATGGTAACGCCACCTGAGATAAGGTAGGTTTAGAATGCTTAGCAGTTGAGCTTCCTTCACCAGCTCCCATGAAATCTACAGGTCAAAAGAGCAATTAACATACAAATAAACGGATCTCATAAAAAACTTAACCACAACACAATTCATCTCATAAAATCGTTGAAACCGCTCTAATTACAAGATCCAGATCATAATAATCATTCACAAAAACATATCAAACTTAGCCACAACACAATTCATCTCATAAAAATATTGGAAAAGGCTATAATTACCATATCCAGATCAAAATAACCGTTCACAAAAACAGATTAAACTCAAGCACAACACTATTCATTTTGAGAAATCGTTAAAATGGCTATAAATACCAGATCCAGATCAAAATAACCGTTCGCATAAACAGATCAAACTTAACCACAACACAATACATCTCAATAAATCGTAAAGAACGCTATTATTATCAGATCCAGATCATAATAGTCATTCACAAAAACAGATTAAAGTTAACCAATACACAATTCATCTACAAATTCGTTTAAAACTCTATAATTACCAGATCCAGATCACAATAATCCTTCACAAAAAACAGATCAAACTTAACCACAACAATTCATCTACAAATTCGTTAAAAACGCAATAATTACCAGATCCAGGTCAGAATACTCGTTCACGAAATAAAATCATTAAAACGCTAATAATCAGATCCAGATAAGAATAATCGTTCACAAAAACACGTCAAACTTAACCACAACACAATTTATCTCACAAAATCTTAAAAACACAGTAATTATCAGATCCAGATCAGAATAATTGTTCACAAAAACAGATGAAATAGGATAATTATATGCGTACTAATAGATTTATAAGCAAAAACTGATCAAATAGGATAATTATGTGCTTACTAATCGATTTATAATCAAAAACAGAGAAAACCTCAAATAAATCGTCAGATAGTAACCTGTTCAGTAGATTGCTGTTTCTAATGGCGAAATAGATATGAAATTATCGGAGAGATTGGTCGGAATTGCGAGATTTAGAAGAAATTGAAGAAAAAGCGTTCGTTGTGAAGGCTGATTTGGCTATTCCGCCGTGAGAGGGTGGTGGTACGGTGGTCCGGAGAGGAGGTGAGATGGAAGGGGATTAGGTTAAAGAGATGACACGTAGGGTGGAAATGGTGCCAGGTGTCAAGCGCAGAGCGGATGGATGTGACGAGGCAGCAACGTTTTGATCGAGTGGTTGGTGATCTGGACACAGATGGCTGGTGTTTGTTTTTTTGTATAAAACATGGAAATGAAGGTGATTTGTATTTAAATTAAGGATAAATTACACTTTTCGTCCTTTATGTTTATAGCAGGTTGCAATTGATGACCTTTAACTTTAATAATTACAGTCACAGTCCTTTATTTGCAAAACCTGTTACATCTTTCGTCCTTTGACCCTAACCTGGTTAAAACTTTCAGTTAAATGAGATCCTATACAATCCATATGAGAGCAAAACAGTCATTTAATAAAAAAACTCCAAATTTAAAACTTATATAAAAATTAGAAACTTAAACCATTATCATCTCATCTCCCCTGTACTCTCTCTCTCTCCCCTTTACTCTCTCTCTCTCTATACGTATCTCCACCCACACTGTATCTCCACCACACCCCCTCACAAAACCCCAACTCAAAACCCTAATCCTCTCCCACTACAACAATGGCAAGTTCTCCAACCTCCTCCAAAACGTCGTCGCTTCACCATCCATCCTCTTCACCACCGCCCTCAACCTCAGCCATGAAAACCCACCATCCATTAACTCAATCTCCGCCAATTTCTTCAACATTTCACAAATGTCCGATGACCTCATCTACAACACGTTCAAGATCGTCCTCCTTCATCATCCTCTCTTCTCCCGTTTAGAAATTTGTCCTCTGATTTAAACATCTCTGTGTCTCATATGTTTGTAAAACTGATTAGCTCACAATGGAAATTCTATTTGTGAAAGTGATCCAATACAAGCCCTAGCTTCCTGATTTCAAAATTAAGCGTATATGTGATGTTATTGCTTAAAATTAAGTTAGGGCTTTTGTCAAGTAGGATGACAAGAACAAATTGCATATAAATAAGCCTACCTCAGAGCTCGGCAAGAACGAATCTGAAAAGTTAACCAGAGATGTTTCTTTTCCGGCGAAGCTTGGGTGAATTGCAGAGAAGAATTTGGATGTAAATTGAGTTGAGACCAGTTGGAGAAGGATCAGAGGAGTCGTATATATACTAATTCAAGGTCAGTTATGCATCAGAATCGTAATAGGACTTTCGGATGTTCGTTGGGTTACCGGATAGTGACGAAGAGCAATTTATATGCGATGAAAACTTGGTGGTAGGTTGGTTTTGGGTGCCCTAATTTCACCGATCCACAGGTTATAATTCAATTCACACAGTAAAATCATCAGCTTTCATCTGGATTTTGTTTCAGTATTATGATTTTATAGCTCTGTTTTGGTAACATGATTTTGTTTCAGTATTATGATTTTATAGCTCTGATTTGGTTACATCTTGTTTGAATCATGTTATAATTCAAGTTACACAAATCAGAACTAGTAGTTGTTGTTTTCGTTTGGATTTTGTTTGAATCGAATAGTGATTGTTTGGTGGTGGGGGAGTGACAGTGGGTGGTGGCTGGATTTGCTGATTGGTTGGAGAGGGAGAGCTAGTTGAAACAGACAAAGGGGTAAAATGACATAAATGCCCTCACATGAGGTGCACATGTTCTGACTTAACATTAAATTTTAACCAGGTTAGGGTCAAAGGACGAAAGGTGTAACAGGTTTTGCAAATAAAGGACTGTGACTGTAATTATTAAAGTTAAAGGTCATCCATTGCAACCTGCTATAAACATAAAGGACGAAAAGTGTAATTTATCCTTAAATTAAACTAGGTTTTTATCCGCGTCGCACGTTGCGGCGGTGACATCACGTCACACGCGTGACGATGATGACATTGATGTGTGGCGCGTCATGCGTGACGTGTGAATTTACATTTGAAAGAAATAAACCAAAAAAATACCTTGAAGTGACACTTGTGATCCCATCCTAGCTTTGCAAGCTGATTCAATACACAATAATACAAACTAAAGTTAATTTGAAAAGCCAAAAAAATAACAAACAAAGAAATAAAAACAACTATTCGACTACTAATTTCAAATTATGTTGGTGTGATTTAGCAACTAATAACCAAGTCAGTGATAGATTGGTATGAACAATTTACATCTATCAATCCTACGAAGCTATAGATTGGTATGAACAGTTTACATCTATCAATCCTACGAATCTGAAACATAATTAATTAACTTACATTTGGTGGAGTTTTGTGGTTCCTTTTGAGCATTTCACCTAGAGGAAAACAAACTCAAAACATATTACAAACCTACTGGTTGCCATGTGATATCAGGCGACCATCTCCTAGCATCATAACATGAGTATATTGCTCAATCACTTTGTCAAAGCAAAGTAAATCACACGAAGGGGCATTCAAGCTAAGCATAAAGCGAAAACTATTCAAGTAGGGAAAAAATTAAAGGACAATGTCAACAAAGGACCGTTAGCATACAAAACAAAGGAACAATGAGGCTCAGATATGTGAAGCTTATGCCCCGCCAAGATACGGAATACCTCATCTTCAAAATGAAGAGGATAAACTGCCATGGCTGCATAGTCCAACTGTGATGCAAGCACTTAAATACCACAGCATGTCGGCTGCCCCGCCAAGACACGAAATATCTCATCTTCAAAATGAAGAGGATAAACCACCATGGCTGCATAGTCCGATTGTGATGTAAAAGCACAGACAAATACATGCCACCACTGAACAATGCACAAAGAGTAAGTTATCATCATAGCCCCTAAAATAAAAAGAAACAATAATCATTCTACACATGTCGACTAACAAAACAAAGTATGAATCACTCATTCTTTGATGTTTGCAAGGTGGTCCATAAACTGATAGCAAGTAGGCCGAATCTTTTGACTATAGTGATCCACACGTATGTAAATCATCAACCCCTGTAGATTTGACAAATAATCAAAACATTCAAACAAAAAAATCTCTAAAATTCAATTGAAAAGGACTTTGAAGTGACCTTAATATAAGAATTTTTGTTAAGAATACACCTGAATAAATATTATCGACGTTGTATGATACTTTATCACACTCTCACCGGTCGCCAGTTCCACCAACACCAATGCCGCCAGCCCAAGCGGGTCAATTTTCGATGAAAATACTTTAACCTTACTAAAAAATGTGTTCTCACCGCTGATTACAACTTTTAAATGCAACTGCTCAATACCGTTTTCTCTCCGTTCTCCCCCTTATTTTCCTCTGTTTCCTAATCCTACAAAACACATCACTATTTCAATCCTTTAAATTAGAAATAAACACTTCAACAAATAATTCCCAAAATCATACACAACATGTTGAGCACAGGTCTTACTGTTATTAACTGAATCTCATGTGCACATATTCAAGATCATACTACATTAGCTCCATTTCAATTTCTAGTCTGGATTCGAAGTTATTGTACATTCCCATATATTAGTCAAAAAATCATATTTTCGAATGATTTATTTATTTCACAAATGCAAACCCCCTCTTACACACTTGACTAAAACGACTTGAAATCAAGTCGACATTTAACAGATTAAAGCAACAATAGCAAACCTTAATAACCTAATTACATAAAAAGGTTGATTCAAACAACAATCAACAAAAAAAAAATCGAAACTTACCTCAATCGTTGGGAAAACTCTGACTAAACCCTAGCCGCCGAACTGGGCATCGAAGCCACCATTGAATCGTGAATGCCTGGCGGTGGTTTTCTGTAGGGCGGTGGTTTTTAGTAGGTTTTTGAATGCCTGGAGAAACCCTAGATGATGATGATGATGATGATGATGATGATGATGAGTGAAGTGTGTGTATATAATGAAGGGCGGTGAAGAAACCAGAGAAAGTGAAAGATGTTCAGGGAGAAAGAAATGAGATGGTTTGTCTTCTTTTGCACCGACCTTTATCTGGCAAAACCCTAGATGATGATGATGAGTGAAGTGTGTGTATATAATGAAGGGCGGTGAAGGAACCAGAGAAAGAGAAAGATGTTCAGGGAGAAAGAAATGAGATGGTTTGTCTTCTTTTGCACCGACTTTTATCTTTAATAGTATATAAATATCTAAGAAAAATGTTAAAGGCTGTCCTTTTTCTCCTTAATTAACACGTATTATCAACCGTAGTAACCTAACAATAAGGCCATTGGGTGTGGTTTGCTTAGTCTTTTTGGGGACTACCTGTTATGTAGGCGCCACATCACTATGGGTGAAGGACCATCCCCTTGGTGACTACCCAAGGGTGTGGAGGATAATCCCAAATCTGAAAATGGTGGCCCACAACAATTAAATATCCCTCTCTCTCTATATGGTGGCCCACATCAAACATCCAGCCAATCACATGGCTCGTCCCCAACGTCTGTTCTTGGACGCCAGCGACGCGACGCAGGGAGGGGGGCGGTGTGCGACGAATGGGGACGCGCGGCGCCGATGGGGGACGATCCCCACACCGCATGGTCTAAAAGGTAATCTCACATGCACTTAGAATAAAAGGTGTGGGGATGTAGACGGTGGTCGAGATCCGTGGACGCACGTCCACACCGCCCCCTTGGTTCGTCCCGACCCCTCCAAGACATCAACGACGGGCCAATTTTTAAATATATTCAATAAAAAAATATTTTATTTTGATAAATAAACCAAACATCATATCCATTTCAACATAATCTCCACCAAATTCTCTACTTATTTTATAAAACCACTATGATTTTTTAAAAACCTCTTCAACTTTTGTTATGGATCAAAACCTGATTCCAAACCTTTTCGCAGTACCTGCCTACACTCCAACGCTAGATCCAGAGTGGTCAGCGTCACAATTTTCTTTTGCGGGTTTCCAACAAACCCACAATGCTTTCACCTAAATGAACCAAATGCTAATGCGAAACTTGTCGAACATGCCATTTCAACCGCAACCTCAATCATCACCACCACCGATCGGATCATCTCTGTTGATAGAAAACGATGTAGAAGAATTTGTGTGATAAATGCAACCCCAAACTTCTAAACGGAAAAAAATAAGCAACCGATGCGCGGAAGTGGTAACCAAACTTTGAAATCAAAACCACAAGCTTGGTAAAAATTCGAAGAGGGGGCATTAGCCAATGCGTGGGTTGCTACGTCCAAATGTCCAATTGTTGGTAAGTATTTGTCGCAACCCCCGACCCCTACCCCGGGAGCGGGAGTCGCGAACAACAGCTGGTGGTATCGGTGTTTGTTAATTTGGCAGTGGAAATGAGACATCAAGACCGTAGTTAGGAAATAATTTCAGAGTTCAAAACACCAAACTTTTATAATTAACAAATGGGACAAACCCCATGTTTCGTTGATAATACATTTATAGGGATAAACCCTAGTTGCTGAAAACATAAACTTTTATTTAGGTAACTTTTATAGCCACTTCTTTAAGCCTTCAGTGCTCCATAGCTGGCTTCTTATAGCTTCACATTAAGTTACCCGAAACGCGTTTTAAAAAGATTTTATCAGCAAGAAATACTGGCGAGTGCATCCCAGTTTAATCAAAACAAGCCTTTATAACTTTACAGTATTGAGAGCGATTACAATGTTTATATCTACCAATATACTCATTCAGTATTTGTCAGGTTAGCAGTTCCATGACTGTGGTCATATTACTATTGGCTAACTCTTTGTCCAATAGTAACGCTTTACTAGTAATGTATACAAAACCCCACATACCGTCAGCAATTGTAGAATACAAAGACTCAATCACTGTAAGTATAACTGAAAATATTTGAGGTTTTGTAAAAACAGTTTGGTAGAAAAAGAGAATGACTCACTTTGTAGACTTAGGTAATTCTATAGCTTCATGTTGCTTTTCCTTATTATTTTCTATTAAAAACAGACAATGCACACGTGTTAATAAGATAACCCAAGTCACTTAGCCATACAACACGAGACAGAACTCCAACAAACTTAGTCCGACAGAGCCTCAACATGCGTTACGGAGCCCTAGATCAATCAGGTAGGGTAACAAATTAGTGATCGGGGGTTAAAAATACTTACAACGAGGCAGAGCTTCGTGTTTTAGGGTATAATACCGAGCTACTTTTAGCTATAATAGAGGTTGAGAGAGAAACAGAAATGAACGAATTGAAACTGAGGCTGAAGGCCTCCTTTTATACTTGAAATCATGCCTCGCTCGCGCCCCGCGACTCCTTGGCCTAGTCCAGTCGCGCCCCGCGAGAGACCCCCTAGCTATGGCTAGGGTGGCCTTCTCACCACTTAGACTCAACACGAAGAGGGGACACAAGGGATCCTCGCGCCCCGCGAGCCACCCTCTGATCTAGTCGCGGCCCGCGAGTGACACTAATTTCTTATTTTATTTGATTTTTATAAAAACTAAAGTTATACGGGTTCGGTTCTCGTATACGGGTGTAATTTAGGGCGTTTTTCGAGGATTGTTATAGTCTTATTACATTTTTTAAAATGTTTAATATATATATATATAGGGTAGGGTTCTAGAGTGAACAACCTCCCAAGAGTGAACTGTGTGAACTGGTCATAGCCCTTGATTATCTTTTTTGTTGAAAAGGATAGGATGGTAATTATACATTAAGTTATTGTTAATTATTTACTTTAATTAATCCATGGAAGTTACACTATCCTATTTTTTGTGATTACTTAAAATATCTTTTAAATCTAAACAAGATGTATATCATTATCACCATTAAAAAAGCCGGACTTTTTTTCAATCCACCAGTTCTTCATCGATAAAAACCCATATTTCAATTACGTACACATATTCATGAATCCCGAAGTACACCTGTGTATTTAAATTTAATACACCTATGTACAGACATATATACATTTGTGTATAATCCATTTTTAGACTAGTAAACTCATACTACTTCACCATAAACCATAACATGTCCCAAAAACAAATTCAAAAACATATTATAAGGTATAATAACCAACTAAACATCGAGTTTACATAAAAAAAAATAACCCAAAACAAACAAACAAATAACCACATATCGGACAAGCAAAAACATAGTTTTTACTACTATTGTTTGCATGGAACGTTTTAAACACTAAGCCTACTCGCCACGTTGTATGCTACCGATCCAGCCATTACTTCCATCGCGAAGCGTGCTAGCATGGAAGCACAAAATCTTCACAGCAATCTTCAGAGCATACTTTTTTCACAGCAACCTATCCGGTATTATTCCTTCAAATTGACCACGTTTCAGATGATTTACTGATTCCTTCAAATTACCAACTGTAAAACACAAAATACGTTTACACATGTCAATGAATTTCTTAGATAAATAAAAAGACCAACATTGTATACACAGGTGTACACCCACTTTACACAGGTGTACACACAGTTTATACCTACAATGAATTTGCATACCCATGTGTACACCAAATGTAAGGTGTACACCCAATTTACATAAGCAACAAACATAAGTTTTCTAAACATCACAAAAATGCTACTATACACAGGTGTATACCCAGTTTACATAAACATAGTACACAGTTTACGTAAACGGAGTACACATGTATACACCAACTTGAAACACCTACATAAACAGAGTACACATACCAAAAAATTTGTGAACGAATTTAGGATTCAAACTCGCGTTAACGGACATAAACATGAAACAACAGGTCAATCGGATCAATCATTCCTAAATTACAAACAATTTGAGAACAAAATCTATCGTTAATAATTTATTCTATTATTTTATTATAAACGTTTATTAAATTATAAGAATGTGATTCCTTTGATCAATTTTGACCACAAAACCAAACGTCTGACGACCTTTTTTGTTTCTGTTTTACAATATTTAAATTAATTAAACGAGTAATGCCATTCTTTTTCATGGTTCATTTTAATATTATTTTCTCAAAATAAAATTGAAATTTCGATCGATATAACTATCATAACCAACTAATTTAGGATTACAATTCGCGTTAACGGACGTAAACATGGAAACATTAGGTCAATCGGATCAAACATTCATACATAACAAACAATTTGTGAACGAATTGAAGATTCGATCTATGTAACGATGATAATAAGTGAGTAATTTACCTTTTCTCTGAGATTTCACCTGTTGTCATCGTGCGTTTGATGTCGAATCTGAAACAGAATATGAAGAAATGTCATCGTGCGTTTGAGATCGAATCTGAGAATTCGAATCTGAGATATCTCTGAGATTTCGCCTGCTGTCATCATGCTTGGTGAGTGTTTGGCTATGAACACACCAGAGGCTTTTTTTAAGAGCTCTCAAATTGTGAATTTTGAAAGTGGTTGTTGTTTGTAACGAGAAGGAGAGATAGAAATTGATAAGGATAGAAACAAAAATAATGGATTTGATTTGTTGAGATTTTAATATAATGGAAACAATTTAGGTTTCTAATTTGAATTCTTTTGATTGTGTAATTACACATGTACCGTTTTGTATTTAATTAAATATAAAAAATTAACCAACTAATCAGGGTCTGAGGGGTTTTTTTGTCTTTTCAATATTCTTTTTTTCCCGATTTCGTGTGTCACATGCTGCTTCATTTTTGGCGTCTAAGATAATTTTGGCGTTAACTAGATTCATTAATTACTTGGCGTTTTATTGTTTTTTTATCTGTCTCGTTGAATTAACTGTTTTTGTGTCACATAGTTAATTTTTTTGGCGTTATGGCGTTTCCCAGGTCATTTTTTTGGCGTTCGTGGCGTTGTTAATAATTGATTACCATTGATTAATATTTTATAAGATTACAATAATATGAAATCAAAATAAACTAATAGTCTTCTGTGGACGGGATTACATCAGAATTGTACCCATCGCTTTGTTCCTTACTTTCTTCAGATTCATCATCATATTTTAGATTAGCGTATAAAGCCATCATCTCGTCTCTTCTTTGCCACAACCTATACTTGAATATCATTGCAACCCTGGATCTTGCATCATTCGAATGTGCTAAATCACAGAGTTGTTTAAGTAGATATAGCCTCTCTATCTTCAACATTTCCTCCATCGGCAATGAATATTTAACCTCGTGTTAATAAGTCACTTCAACTGTTCCTGCTTCTTCATGCACCACCTAACTGCTAACTGTTGGTAGAGAAGTATCGTCAATATCATCATCCTCATCATCATCTTCTGCCGGAAATTTTCTCTCCAGTCTTCTTATTACCGTTCGAGTTCTTTCACAATCGTTGGCCATTGGAACCCCAAGGGCCAGAATATCCCTCTGAACCCCTTCAGCCATACCAAGTATGGCTTTGATTGTCCTGACATTCACCCTTCTCCTATCAGAGAACTTTAGGATGAATCGTCTCTCCGACCTTTCAAACCTCCATGCAATAACCTTAGCTGTCACGGCTCCCCACCCGGTTTTACTCGGTTCAGAAGCTGTGGGACAGAAACCCGTGGTATTATTATTTAATTTGGCAACGGAAATATTAACAGGATCTTTTAAACTGAAAATGCTTGATTATTTTATTTCACCTTTTCGGGACAAACCCCGTAGTTTACAATAAAGGAATTTCACGGGGAAATTCCCTGTTTAGATAAACATGTTTATTTATTTTATTTACTGAGACACGTTCTTCAAGCTGGTGTGCTACGAGGCACTTTCCCTGGTTCACAGTAAATCACCTGAAACATGGTTTAAAAAAAATTATCAGCGGGGAAATACTGGCGAGTCATCCAATTTGCATAAAACGACACATTGTTATAAATTACAGTATTAAGAGCGATTACAATTGCTTCTATCTTATAATTAGCTGGTTCAGTTGTCACTCGACCGGATCTATGACTGTGGTCATATCACTATTGGGTCCTTTCACCCAAAAGTGACGTATATCACTAATTAAGTCCTTTCACCTAGAAGTGATTTAAACAGTAGTCATTGTGCACAATACCCCACTTACTGCCAGTAATTTAAGATAACAAAGACTTAGTCCCTGTAACATATAACTGTAAAACATTTAGGTATTGTAAAGCACTTTGATAAAAAGAGAATGACTCACATTGCAAGTTTAGTTGGACAGAACCTTGCCTAGTGATTTAGCCTCGTAACCTAGTTAAATAATAATGCACACGAAACTAGGTCAGCAACTTAATACAACATTTACGATAACTCACGAAATCAAAACCCTCACGACGAATGACAAAGTATAGCCCGAATTCGGGCAGCACTTAAACATCCATCAGATCGGTTTCAATCGATCGGACATTGTATCGTAGCAGTGATCGAGTTATTACCCTGTTGTCGCATAAGAGATTCGTGCTTGTGTGTGTTTTTGAACGAAACAGTGTATAACTTCTCGTACGTAACAATTTTTTCCGCCGTAACAACTCTCCCATGCAAGAGCCAACCCCTACTATATATACTGGAAATTGGCCTCCCCCGCGTGTCGCGCCAGACTCCCTAGCCCTTGGCGCGTGTCGCGACATCGACCAATTTAGGCTAGGGTTGCCTGGTGTCCTGCTTAGCCTTGCTGAGTCAGTTTGAACGAATTTTGAGAGTTATCTTCGTTTTAAGATGATAATTATCAATTAGGGGTTACCCCCTCGAGTTTTAGGGGGTCCTGATATTAGCTTCGATTTTTAAAAAAATTAAGGGTCGTGCCATACTGCTTGGGGGTCTCAATTAGGGTTTCCTAATGGACATAATTAAAATAAGAATTAATAATTTTGACAAGAGTTGTTACACCCTCCCCACCTTATTTAAAATCTCGTCCTCGAGATTTACTGGAACAAGTGTGGATATATTCGCTTCATTTCTGATTCCAGTTCCCATGTATATTTTGGTCCTCTTTTCGAATCCCATTTTACTTTGACTAGTACTAGTCTCTTGTGTTTGAGGAACTTGACTTTTCTTTCTTCTATTTGAAGAGGTTTCTCCACCAATTTCAACTTTTCATTACCTCTACGTCTTGAAGAGTTACTACCAGGGATTCATCAGACAAACACTTCTTGAGATTGGATACATGGAACACGTCATGTACTCCAGCTAGTTCTTCGGGTAGTTGTAGGCGATAGGCAACTGGTCCTATCCATTGGGTAACGGTAAATGGACCTATGTACCTCGGACTTAGCTTTCCTTTCTTACCGAACCGAACTACCCCTTTCCAAGGAGAAACTTTCAAGAGTACCTTGTCTCCAACTTGAAATTCTAATGGCTTACGTCGATTGTCGGCATAACTTTTCTGGCGATCTCGAGCCGTCTTCAGTCTTTCCTTGATTTGAGTTATCTTATCGGTGGTTTCTTGTACAATCTCGGGACCTGATAATTGGCTTTCTCCTATTTCTACCCAACAAACTGGAGTTCCACACTTTCGTCCATACAGTGCTTCAAATGGGGCAGCTTCGATACTTGCATGATAACTATTGTTATAGGAGAATTCGATTAAGGGTAGGTGGTCATCCCAGTTTCCACCAAAATCTATTACACATGCCCTGAGCATGTCTTCCAGGGTTTGGATCATCCTTTCACTCTGTCCGTCTGTTTGAGGATGATATGCAGTACTTAAATTTAGTTGGGTCCCCATTGCTTCTTGGAAGCTTGTCCAGAAATGCAAAGTGAAACGACTATCCCTATCCGACACTATGGAGAGTGGGACTCCATATAAGGATACTACTTCGTCGACGTATATTTTTGCTAATCTTTCCATCCTAAAGGTTTCCTTCATTGGTAGGAAATGAGCTGATTTGGTTAATCGGTCCACCATTACCCAAATCGCGTCGTTACCTTTCCTGGTTTTGGGTAACTTAGTAACAAAGTCCATTGTTATTAGTTCCCATTTCCATACAGGCATTTCTAATTGTTGGAGTAACCCTGAAGGTTTCTGATGTTTTGCCTTAACTTGTGAACAAGTTAGACACTTAGATACATATCTAGCTATGTCCTTTTTCATTCCTATCCACCAGAAGTTACCCTTTTAAATCTTGGTACATCTTATTATTACCAGGGTGCATGGTATATCTAGATTTATGGGCTTCCTCTAAAATTTTATCTCTTAAATTTCCTTGCGTAGGTACCCAAATCCTTTTCTTGTGGAATCTCCAAATTCCATCAGTCCCTTGTTCTAATTCCTTTATTCGTCCTTTCATTCCTTCAGCATCATCCTTGATTGCTGTCTCCTGTACATTCTTCAGTTGTTCCATTAGATCTAGCTATAGATTTAATCTAAGAGCACGAACTCGTCTTTGTTTTTCATGATACTTACAACTCAAGGCATCTGCTACTACATTTGCCTTTCCTTCGTGATATTGAATATCACAGTCATAGTCACTTAAAATCTCCGTCCATCTTCTTTGCCTCATGTTTAATTCTTTTTGCCCAAATAGGTACCTTAAACTTTTATGATCTGTATAGACTGTAAACTTTCTTCCGTACAGATAATGTCTCAAAATCTTGACGGCAAAAATTATTGCTCCTAACTCTAAGTCATGAGTCGTATAATTTTCCTCGTGCTTTTCCAATTGCCTGGAGGCATACGCAATTACCTTTTTGCGTTGCATCAGCACACATCCTAATCCTAGTTTAGAAGCATTACAGAATACTGCAAAATCTTCTGTCCCTTCTGGTAAGGCAAGAATTGGGGCGTTTGTTAACTTTTGCTTTAAAACCTTAAAGTCCTCTTCTTGCCTAGATCCCCATTCAAACTTGACTGCTTTACAAGTTAACTTAGTTAATGGAACAACTATTTTAGAGAAGTCATTAATGAAGCGTCTATAATAACCAGCTAATCTTAGAAAACTTCTAACTTCTGTAGCTAATTGTAGGACCTTCCAATTGGTGATTGCTTCTATTTTGGAGGGATCTACGTGAATACCTTCGTGATTCACCATGTGACCTAAAAATTGCACCTTCTGCAGCCAGAATTCACACTTCGAGAATTTGGCGTAAAGCTTTTCTTTTCTTAACAAAGTTAAGAGTGCATGTAGATGTTCACAATGTTCGTCCTGATTTTTGGAATAAATAAGTATATCGTCGATGAAGACAATTAAGAATTTATCCAAATACAGTTTACAGATCCTATTCATTATGTCCATAAATGCTGCAGGAGCATTTGTTAGTCCAAATGGCATGACTGTAAACTCGTAGTGACCATACCTAGTTCTGAAAGCAGTTTTAGGTATGTCTTCTTTTTGTACCTTCAACTGATGGTATCCGGAGCGTAAATCTATCTTAGAAAAATACTTAGCTCCCTGAAGTTGATCAAAGAGATCATCGATCCTAGGTAATGGGTATCGATTCTTATTGTAACCTTATTCAATTCCCTATAATCGATACACATTCGCATTGAACCATCTTTCTTTTTCACGAACAACACGGGTGATCCCCAAGGGGATGAACTAGGTTGTATGAATCCTTTACTAAGCAATTCATCTAATTGCTTTTTCAGTTCTAACATTTCGGTGGGTGCTAACCGATAGGGTGCCTTGGCTATTGGTGTAGTTCCAGGAATTAGATGAATTCTAAACTCTACTTCCCTATCTGGTGGTAATCCTGGTAGCTCTTCTGGGAATACATCCGGGTATTCTGATACTACAAAAATTTCCTTAAGTTCCTTACCTTTAGTGTTAATGATTACTAAAATCATATACACTATTCCTTGTTTTCGTTCATAACTAGCAGCTTTCATTACTGAAATGAACTTCATTGGTTTCCGCGGCTTATCTCCTGTAACCACAATTATTTCTCCCGCGGGTGTATGAATTTCTATGGAATTCTTATCACAGAGGATTCGAGCATGGTTGGCGACTAACCAATCCATTCCTAATACCACATCGAATCCTACTAAATTCATAGGTAGTAGGTTTGTAGAAAATTTATGGCCTGAAAGTTCTATCTTCCCTTCGTGAAGAACCTTATCTATATTAACAGAATTACCATCTGCTGTTTCTACCGTAAAAACCTGCCTAAGTTTGGTTAAAGGTTGCTTAAAAGTTTGGCAGAAGGAAGTATTTATAAAACTTTGGTTTGCACCAGAGTCAAATAATACTTTTGCATAAACGTCATGCACAAGAAACGTACCAGCTATCACATCCGGAATCAAATCGGCTTCTTGCGTGGTCAGCTGAAAAGCTCTTGCGTTCTTCTTATTAGTTCCTTCAGCAGGTTTGGCATTGTTATCGGCTGGCTTGACCAGTTTAGGGCATTCTAGTCTAAAATGCCCAGCTTCTCCGCAATTGAAGCAGATCATGGATTTCTTCCTGCAATTCTCCTCTTGGTGCCCCGGGATTTTGCAGAAATTACAGTAACCCCTACATTTCCCAAGGTGTTTTCTCTTACAAGTATTGCAGAATGGAACAGTGGAGGATTGCCCGGTTCCCTTTCTCTTGAAGTTGCTAGTATTATTACCCCCACGAAATCCCTGGGTAATCTTCTGGGCCAATTCCTTTTTCCTGTTTTCTTCTCTAGTATGCACCAGCCCGTCGGTTAGAGTATTTGCCAATTCAACCGCATCATCAGTTGTGCGGGGTCTCGCAGCTTTGACGATATCACGAATCTCGCTAATTAAACCCCAAATATAGCGAGAAATAAGTACCGGTTCTGGCGAGGCCAGAGTCGGCACAATTCTGGCATACTCGAAGAACTTTGAAGTATACCCTCGACAGTCAACATCCACCATACAGTAGTTCAGGAACTTATTCGTCATTTGTTCCTTTTCGTAGGCGGGATAAAATTTTCTTTCCAGTAATTCCCTAAATTCCTCCCAGCTCATGGCGTAAGCTACGTCACTTCCCTTAGCTTGCAACACCGTATTCCACCATTCCAATGCCTCTTCCTTGAAGAGGTGGGATGCATACATAACCTTGTCTTCCTCTGCACATTTACTGATTTTGATTACTGCCTCGGTCTTTTCTAACCAACGTAGCGCAGCAGTCGCCCCTTCATTGCCTGCAAATTCAACAGGTTTACAGGCAAGAAATTCTTTATAAGTGTAACCAGGTGTTGCAACTTTCATTTTCTTAAGTATTGGGGCTTGAACCAAATTATTATCATTGTTGCCGCCTCCATTGACACTGTTACTGAAATTGTCATCCCGAGATCGTGTGTTGTGGTTGGCTTGGGAAGGTTCAGCAGGATTCTTAACAGCAGCAACAATTGCCGGAATAGCGTTGGCTATTCCCTGAGCAATGATATTTTCTATGTCTTACCTATTAAGAAAATGATCCTCATTGTTTTGCTCAGTTTGATTAACTTCATTGATTGGTTGGTTTTCCATCTGAACAATTAATAATATATGCAAATTATTGTCACAAAATATATAACCATCAAACAAAATAAAGCAATCACACATAATCATGTTAACACGTATAGCCCAAAATCGTCGACTTTGCGACATTCATATTTTTATATAGTACTATGCGTCGATACAACCCATTTATGTTACAAAAGTTTTATTTTAGTTATTATACATTATTATATTATTATTATTATTATATTTTATGTATATATATATATATATATATTTATTTTCTACATATTATTATTATACAATCACACAACCATAGTTAACCGGCCTTTCAGAAACGATGCCCCCTCTCGTCGTATTTCCAAGTGATGTTCTCCCCCACTTCCCGAATCCGGTTTCCCGTATCTACCAGCTCCTCGCCATAACGGCGTAACTCAGCAACGTTTTCTGCGCTCATAGGTGGAAATGGTGCAGGTTCAGGATCAAACAGGGGAAAATAGGCATTGGGGTTATTCATGAAATTCTGAAAGTGCCAGTCGCTTGTCCACCATTCCTCTAGCTAGCCTGTAACAGGTCGGGGATTGACAATAGGATCTGGGATAGCAGGCTCCAAATTTATTGGAAGTTCAGATTGGGCAGGGAAATTGAAGAGGCTTTCATCGGCAGGTCCGACGAGGTCACAATTTGTCAATTTGCGATCAAGCTCCTCCCATGGTGGCATTTCCAGAGCTTGCCCGGAGCTTTCCCTTATCTCCTTTCCTTTCTCTTTGTCTTTCGGATCCTCAGTCTTTTTAACCTTCTGAGCAGCTGGCTTCTTCCTACGTCCACGTTTCCAGTCCAAGATTCTCCTCCTCTTTTTAGGCTTTGGTTTCTCCTAGGGCTGGGCCTGGAACATTATTGGCTCGCCAATATCCGCTTGATAGCTGGATTGAGTTCCTGTGGTATCCATATCAGTGGTATGGATAGTAAAGTTTCGGAGTGCCTCCGACAGTTCATTCATGCTGTTAGCACACATGAAGAAACACACACAATTTTAAATTAAAATCTTATTTATTAAATTTTCACAGAATCACAAAATGGCAATCTGAAAAATTAAGTATTTCTAAATACTTATTTGGCTTAAATCAGTGGCTCTGATACCACCTTTTTCTGTCACGGCCCCCGACCCGGTTTTACCCGGTTCAGAAGCTGTGGGACAAAAACCCGTGGTATTATTATTTAATTTGGCAGCGGAAATATTAACAGGATCTTTTAAACTGAAAATGCCCGATTATTTTATTTCACCTTTTCGAGACAATCCCGTAGTTTACAATAAAGGAATTTCACGGGGAAATTCCCTATTTACAAAAACATGTTTATTTATTTTATTTACTGAGCCACATTCTTCAAGTTGGTGTGCTACGCGGCACTTTCCCTGGTTCACAGCAAATCACCTGAAACATGTTTAAAAAAAATTTATCAACGGGGAAATACTGGCGAGTCATCCAATTTGCATAAAACGACACATTGTTATAAATTACAGTATTAAGAGCGATTACAATTGCTTCTATCTTATAATTAGCTGGTTCAGTTGTCACTCGACCGGATCTATGACTGTGGTCATATCACTATTGGGTCCTTTCACCCAAAAGTGACGTATATCACTATTTAGGTCCTTTCACCTAGAAGTGATTTAAAAAGTAGTCATTGTGCACAATACCCTACTTACTGCCAGTAATTTAAGATAACAAAGACTTAATCCCTGTAACATATAACTGGAAAACATTTAGGTATTGTAAAGCACTTTTGATAAAAAGAGAATGACTCACATTGCAAGTTTAGTTGGATAGAACCTTGCCTAGTGATTTAGCCTCGTAACCTAGTTAACTAATAATGCACACGAAACTAGGTCAGTAACTTAATACAACATTTACGATAACTCACGAAATCAAAACCCTCACGACGAATGACAAAGTATAGCCTGAATTCGGGCATCACTTAAACATCTATCGGATCGGTTTCAATCGATCGGACATTGTATCGTAGCAGTGATCGAGTTATTACCCTGTTGTCACAACAGAGATTCGTGCTTGTGTGTGTTTTTTGAACGAAACAGTGTATAACTTCTCGTACGTAACAAAATTTTCCGTCGTAACAACTCTCCCATGCAAGTGCAAACCCCTACTATATATACTGGAAATTGGCCATCCCCGCGTTTCGCGCCAGGCTCCCTAGCCCCTGGCGCGTGTCGCGATAGCGACCAGTTTAGGCTAGGGTAGCCTGGTGACCTGCTTAGCCTTGCTGAGTCAGTTTGAACGAATTTTGAGAGTTATCTTCGTTTTAAGATTATAATTATCAATTAGGGGTTACCTCCCTCGAGTTTTAGGGGGTCCTGATCCTAGCTTCGATTTTTTTTAAAAATTAAGGGTCGTGCCATATTGCTTGGGGGTCTTAATTAGGGTTTCCTAATGGACATAATTAAAATAAGAATTAATAATTTTGGCAAGAGTTGTTACATTAGCCATTTTTTAAGTTTTTGGCATTTTGGACAATATGTGGCGTTTTAGACAATGTTTGGCGTGTTAAGTTGTGTTCTCATGTTCTACTTTTATAATGACTTTTTTCACGCGCAGTTATAGGTAATTATGGCGTTTTGAAAAGATAAATAAATTCAATTCCCCATGTATTTGGCTTTTAATATAATAAATGTTAGTAATTATGTTTCCGTCGCTTCATTTTACTGTTTGCAGTTACTGTGTTCGTTTCAGATTCATCTGTTTATGGCTATAACACGTCCCATCTCTACGGTTGTAATTATGGCGTTTTGTTTTCCAATGGCGTTTAGATAAAGATATCACTTTTGTTTTATTCTCTTGCACATTGTTTTAACCTTTTTATAGAATTATTATAATAGTACTTGTCTAAAGTAATTTTATTATAGTTTGGTAGTTTGGGCGATTTATGGCATGATGGCGTTTCACAAGCATCTGCCCGTTTGGCGTTTTATTATATTTTTTATTAGAGAATTAATGTATTGTTGTTTTTAGCTGAAAATTATATAACAAACAACAGAAAAAGAAAATAAAAAAAAAACAAATAGAAGCAATTTATGATCCAAATCTTCATTGTCATCAGTTTCTTTCTGCTTTTGAAACTACAAGAACTGTCACAAATAAATGGCGTTTTGGGTTTGGCGTGGTTTTTTTTCTTGTTCGTGTGTTGAAGTGGGTTTGTGGATGTTGTAGACATAGATCGACTCCGTATAGGTGGATGCTATTTGCCCGTCATCTTCATTATCATCATCGAGGCCAAAGTAGCATTTACACTAGGATCAGTCTCTTCTCCTCATCCAAACATTTTTCAAAAACAAAGAAGACAAAATGACATATTGGTGTCATCAGTCTCTTTTTCTTGAAATTTGTCCATCTCTTGCAGCAAAATCTTACTCCCCTCACCTAACAAACCATTCAGCCAAACTTCATGCAGAACATTACTAAGTATCAAAGAAAAGATGTTTGACATCGTTGATTTCTCTAACTTTTGGCGTTTTACAGTGAGTGGTATTTAGGAACCATTGTGTTTTGTGTGGGGTTTTTTTGTGATCAACGGAAGGTGTTGAGACGTTTCTATTTATAAGGTGTTTTTGGCACGTAGTTTAGGCGGGATATTATTATAACAATAAATGCAATTAACAATTACCCGGATGTAAGGCTTGGCGTTTATATATTATGGTGTTTTACGTTTTATGGCGTTTTTGTAGGCTAAGACCTTAACTAAAACACAGAAAAAACTACGCAGTAATAAAATTGGCGTTTTGTACTTACTTGGCGTTTTATGTAAGAAATGATGTTTTACCTTTTTTACCCTTAATGAAGCGAGTCCACGTAATAAAATTTATGTTATTTACGAAAATGCCACCGTGCCAATCTAGTACATAGATTGTTTTGATCGGACGATCCATAAGCGTTCTTACTGTTCTCGCACTTTTCAACGTTTTCCCTAAATCCTGACCCTATATATATACATATATTGTTAACAATTTATACTACATTTTTAAAATGATAATATATATATATATATATATATATATATATACGGGGAATGTTTAAATGAGAACGCTAAATATTGTGAGAATCGTGAGAACGAATGAAAAAACCACGAGAACTTGGTCAAAAACAATTCAAATTCAAAAAAAAATTACACTTGTCATTATTATTCGAATACAAAGCTAGAATTAAATTTACACATTTAAATTTACGTGAATTCGTAAATAAAGAATATTTACACATGTGTAAGTTTTTTATTTACACATGTGTAAAAAATCTAATAATAGTGATTTTGAGAGGAGAAATGAACTATTTAATTCTTTTTTTGATGCTGTATTTTAATTACAATCATTTTTGTATTAAAAAAATTGGTTTTGATTGGTTTTCTCATTCGTTCTCATGGTTCTCGTAATATTTAGCGTTCTCAAGATAGCCCTCCCATGTGTATATATATATATATATATATATATATTGTTGATATTTTTTATTACATTGTTAAAATGTAGGCAACAACCAAACCTGAGAAGGTTTTTGGAAGGAAATAGTAAAAAAAATTCATTCGGTTATGGAGCAAGGTCCGTATCGAGAAGTCGATTTCGTCTCTTCCAAGTGAGTGGCTGAAGATGAATACTACGGTCCAACATTTTTGTAGGATTTATAACAATTTGTATACTCATCCTCCAAGTGGGTGGAACGACGAGGACATTTTCAAAGAGGCAATGCGTGGATACGAAGATCGCTACATGCATCCTTTCCCACATGTGTGGGCGTGGGAAGTTATGAGGAAAGCTAATAAGTGGGCGCCGGTTCCAAATGAGGTTACAACCGCTAAACGGTCCAAAACGTCGGAGACTGGAAGTTACAGTGTGGGGGGCTCGGGCGCCTGTTGTCAAATATATTTAAACGATGAGCCTGAGTTTGACGAGGATGTAAATGAAGTTCCAGAGGAGGAACGTCCCATAGGATGGGACAAAGTCAAAAGGGCGGCGACTGCAAAAAACAAGCCTCATTAGGGGGCAGTTCGGAAATGGATGATTTAATGGCCCATTTCAAAGCATACATCAAGGTTACATCCGAAAAGATAAAAGTGAAGAAACGTGAAGTCGATGAAAGGCTTAGGTTGAAGGAAGAGGCGGTAGAACGAGATGATTGGAAGATCATGACAATCGATATCAACACGTATCTTGTAGAAGACCGTGACATTTTGAGAAAAATGAAAGAAAAGATAAAAAAATGGAGTTTGTAGGTTTTTTAAATTTGAGCAATCTAGCATTTTTTTTAGTTAGGATTTTTTTTTAAATTATCTTATATTTTTAATTATCAAGTAATGTAATGTATTTTTAAAGTTATCTAATATTTTTTTAAAGTTATGTATTGTTTTAATTACTAAGTTATGTAATTTTAAAAAAAAAAGAGGCTCATCCTCCGCACCCTATGCCCATCCTCAAGGTGTGAGGATAGCCCCCTGATGACGTGGCAGCTTAGGTGGATGGTCATTCTCAAAGGATGGGGCTCCTCCACACCCTTTAGTCTTATTAGTCTAAGTCTAGTCCACCATCTTCGGTTCCCTGAACAAACCATCTTCCGAAAGCCTGCGGTAATAACACTCAGGATTAGATTCAAACTTGAGACATGTGGCTTTCAATCCCGAATCTTCACTTCCACTTCATTTATATTTAAAATAAAATTAAGGTGTGGTAATGAGATATGCTTGGTACAGATATTGGTATTACTAGTTTCATATCGAGTTGTATAAACGTGTTTTACATCTGGTCTTAAGGGTGTTCTTCGAGGGGTTTATTCGTTTCGGATTTTTTGGGTCGGATTGTTCGGGTTTTTAGTTGGGAAAAAGTAACCCAATAATTGACCCATTTAAAGTTTGGTTGGTCAGTCTCGGGTTAGTTAGGAAAAATTAGCCTACAGTATTTTTCTAAGAGGAAGGAAGGTTGGGGGTCCAAAAAGGGACCAACTGGCGACGGAAGGTGGGGGGTTTCCAAAGAGAGATTGACCTGCTAGACCAGTTAGAAGCCTAACCGCTTAATGAAGACAGAATAGCCAGTTATGTCACGATGATGTATTAGCATAGGTTGGGCACATTAAGTTTAGTCATGTAGTATAGAAAGAAAATTTATTGACGTATCTTTTTAAAAGTTTTTATAATAGTAGTTTCTTTTTAAATGTATTGTCCTTTATTATAAACTAGTCTTAGCTCCCCTGCGTTGCGGTGAGGGGCGTAAAACTGCGCTACCTGCGTTGAATGGAGATATAAAACCATATTAAGTAGCAACCAAACGATGATCAAAACCGGGAAAATGTAAAATAAAAACACGAGTTTTTAGCACAAAGTGACTTACATGACATAAAATGTAGTCAAAATAGAAGTTATACTGACACGTATTAGAAAGTTGAGGGGTAAAAAAACGTAA
This sequence comes from Helianthus tuberosus, assembly GCA_030545235.1. Taxonomy (NCBI): domain Eukaryota; kingdom Viridiplantae; phylum Streptophyta; class Magnoliopsida; order Asterales; family Asteraceae; genus Helianthus; species Helianthus tuberosus. Next base: position 72,054,251 of record CM060371.1, on the reverse strand, counting down.
GGGACCAAATGTAACCACCAAACACAGTGCTAAGTACCAACCGAACTTCGACCAAATCCGGGAAAACGTAAAATAAAAGTAACAAAAAAATAAACTCATTTGATTTTTGTGGCAAAATTATAAAAGATCAAAGTTTTATAACAAACACACACATACAAAAGACAAAACCATAAAAAGACAAAAAAAAATCACTACTCCTCCCAATGTTATGAATTAATATATATAAATAATATTGTAATAGTGATTTAACTTTAAGGGAAAAGATCAAATAGGAAGTTTATTTTGGCTAGGAAGTGTAGGAAGCAATAGGATTAGGACATGTGGCAACATTTAAAATAAAGAAAAAAGGGTATTTTAGGTAATTCAACCCTTTCTTCTTCATTTTCAAATCTCAGTAACTTCAAAACCCACCATTTTCAAAACCCACCATCTTCAACCATTTCTTCACTTTTTATCTCAATAATCACTACATTATAGTGCGATTTTCATCACCAATCAATGATTCAAACACCCGATCAACGTGTTCTTCAGCTTTTTTTTTTGAAGAAAACCCAGTTTAATTTCATAAAAAATCTCGTTTTTTTCCGGTGATTTTGGAGATAATCACTCGATTCGAGCGCTGATAAGTGTTTCAATCATTCAAAATTCGTTAATTGTTGAAGAAATCACTTCGATCCATGTAAGAAATTCTTTATTTTCATTTTTACGATTTGGGTTTTTGATTTAGTCATTGCGTTTTACGATCTTGGCGAGGGTCCGGGGGCTGCGCCCCTGGTAGCGGGGTCCAAGGGGCGGTTACCGCCCCTAGCGGGGTCCAAGGGGCAGAGCCCCTGGCTGGGGTTGAGCTCGAAATTTTTTTTCCGGTTAAATTGTTGTAATAAAAATGCATCAGAAAATTTAATTTTCCAGAAATTGGCTCATTTCGAAGACAGTAATTCGTAGACAATTCAGACAGTTCACAGACAATTCATAGACAGTTCACAGACAGTTTTATGTGTCCATTGCGTTTTAGAAATAAGAGAGTTTTATGTGTTTTCTGGCTATTGCGTTTTAGAAAAAAACACTTTTTTAAGTGTTTTTAGTCATTGCGTTTTAGGTAAAAGAGATTTTTGAAGTGTTTTTAGTCATTGCGTTTTAGGTAAAACACATTTTTAGGTGTTTAAAGTCCATTGCGTTTTACAGAGAACACTTTCTTTTGTTTTTTAGGCAATTGCGTTTTAGAATGAGTCATTTTTAAGTGTTTTCTAGCCATTGCGTTTTACAAATAAGACATTTCTTTGTGGTTTTGGTGCATTGCGTTTTAGGTAAAACACTTTTTTTGTGTTTTCAGTCCATTGCGTTTTAGAAAACAGACACTTTAAGTGTTTTATGGCCATTGCGTTTTAGAAATAAGACATTTGTTTGTGTTTTTGGTGCATTGCGTTTTAGGTAAAACACATTTTTATCTATTTTTACTCCATTGCGTTTTAGAAAGTACATTTTCTTTTGAGTTTTTAGGCTATTATGTTTTAGAAATAAGACATTTCTTTGTGTTTTCTGGCCATTGCGTTTTACAAATAAGTCATTTGTTTGTGTTTTTTGTGCATTGCGTTTTAGAAAAATGTCATTTTTTAGGTTTTTTTTCATTGCGTTTTATGTAACTGGGGGTTTTTCTATTGCGTTTTACGCAACTGGGTTTTAATTTTTTTTTTTGAAAATATAGCAATAGTATACTCGTTTTAAAGATAAAAAAACGCTCGTTTTTTTGGTGCAATTTTTATAAAAAATAATGTCGTATGAAAGAGTTATTAACGTTTAAAAAATGAGGGGGAATTGGAGGAGAGAGAAACTATTGGCTTGTATTGACTAGAATGCCCCTAAACAAACTCACGCGCCTATTTTTTCCCCGTCAATTTCCCTGATTTAATCTTAGTCATTGATTAACTAAATGGATGGTAAAGATCACTTCCTAGCCTTCCTAGCCAAATAAACTTCCTATTGTATCCCCACCCTTAACTTTAAATGTGTTCTCAAAAAAAAGTTGTCATTATCCATACCGAACCTTAGCGGCTACCAATACTAGTTATATATATATATATATATATATATATATATAGGGGACCGCTAGAATGAGAACCACCTCGAGTTATGAGAACCGCAAGAACCACTTGATCCGGGGCGAGGTGGACCAATTTTTTTTTTCAAAAACGTAGATTAGTGTATCACAAACACATTCGTAAAAAAAATTTAAAAAAAAATGCCGTGGGTGTCGTTTTTTACACCACAAAAACGTGGTTTACGAGTTCCGTAAATTTACGGAACTCGTAAACCACGTTTTTGTGGTGTAAAAAACGACGCCCACAACATTTTTAAAATTTTTTTTTTTACGAATGTGTTTCTAACACATGCATCTACGTTTTTGAAAAAAAAATTTGGTCCACCTCGCCCCGTACGGTGTGGTTCTCGCGGTTCTCATAACTCGAGATGGTTCTTATTCTAGCGGTCCCATATATATATATATATATATATATAATACATGTATTATTTTTCGAAATTGATAAGTAAAATAAAAAGATTATAAATATCCCTATTTAATCATATTAAATTTATTTGGCTAATGATGTAATAACGAGTGGGGATCCTACGGGAAGTGTGTTTTTCCTAGAAAGTCTAGGAAGCGATCTGGGCCATCCAATGGGTGTGTTTAATGGTTGAGATCATCTTTGTGGCATTTTTGTAATATGTGTTTCTTAAAAATAGGATTATTTAATTAATCAGGGGTAGATATGTCATTTAGCTTGTTTTAAATATGGAAATAATTGTCATTCCATAACCACCCCTCATTTCTTGTGATTTTTTTTCTCTCTCTCTCTCTCCCTTTCTCTCTCTCTCTCTCTCTCTTCCTTCTATCCTTCGTGAAGAAACACACCGTATTAATCTGCTTGCTGTTAAAACACAGCGTCAAGAAATCCTCCAGCATTACCAGCATGGATGGTAAAACACAGCGTATGAATCTGCTTGCTGTTAAAACACAACTGTATGAATCTGAATGCTAAAACACAACTGTATGAATCTGCTTGCTGTTAAAACACAATTGTATGAATCTGAATGCTAAAACACAACTGTATGAATCTGCTTGCTGTTAAAGCACAACTGTAAGAATCTTCTTGCTGTTAAAACACAACTGTATGAATCTGCTTGCTGTTAAAATACAACTGTATGAATCTGCTTGCTGTTAAAACACAACGTCAAGAACATTCTGGTGGTTTCCAGACATAATTAAAAATCGATACAGACCAGATAATAGTAAACAGAAAAAGAAATGTATTTGCCATATCCGCAATCAAGAATTGTGTTTGAAGCCATAACTATCTCTCACGTAAAAAATGATTTACGAATAAAGTTGATCAAGATTGTGAAAGGAAAGAATGAGAATTTGATTGATATTTACGTCTGGTAGTAATTCGCAAATCATGGAGAATCAGTTACCATAAAATCGTGCATAGTTAGTTAATGAGATATAAATTCCAAAATTAAAATAAAATGTCAAATTACACAATTGCCCTTTTAGTTAAAATCCTTCAATGCCACATGTCACGTTCTGATTGCTTCCTAGACTTTCTAGGAAAATAAGGCTTTCTACCCAACTCCTACTAACTATCAATAATAAATATTTAAAAATATATTCTTTCAATCCATTTCTATTTAACATCAATATATAACTGGAGAGAGTGGTATGAAAACACAAGTTGAGGAGGTATTGAATTATGTCTTGTGTTCTGTGGGATTTTTATTTATTATGTAGTACTAAAATTTTTATTTATTATGTAGTATATATGTAACTATATCTATACTATATCATAATGCATGAGGGAGAAACATTTTACTTTACCTAATAAAAAGAACTTTTGCCCTTTTAATTTAGAAATACACCCATAAAATGACGGTAAATTGATCTTTTAAACAATAATTATATTTTAGCCTCCCATCTTATCGCACTTAAATCCCTTAGTTTTAATATAATTATGGAAAATTAGTTACACCCCCCCCCCCAAAAACAAACTTTATAATTCTTTTATGTATTTTTTCCATATCTTATAGACTATTAAAAAATCCAAAAGTACTGTGACGGCCTACTCATTTTTGTCGACTTTTCAATAATTGTCTTGGTTGATATCGACATGTGGATTAAAATGTATAAGTAGATGATGCCAAAGTGTCCAACTAATGAAAGTCCAACGTACTTAGTTATTATCCTAGAATGTTTAATAGCTACAGAATGTCAAGTGATTAAATACCGACAATTTAATCATCTTATCTAGATTACACTTTAATCTCTAGTATTTAACAAAAGTATAGATAATTAGTTGGTAGTTACACTTTATTCCCCTTATAAAAAAAACTAACCCCCTGGATTTTTAAATGACCATAACTTTTTGGTACGTTAATATTTTTTATTTTAAATTACACCATATAAACGAGTATTTTATTCTCTTTAATTTGCATATAGTATTGTTATAGTTTTTTTTATTAAAAAATGATATGTTACGTGATTAATAGTGCCTAGTCTAAGGGTGAGTAATAACTAAATCGTTAACCGAAACCGTACCGAAATCAACCAAAAACTGATTAACCAACCTGAATTAACATAAAATGGTTATCGATGTTTTTGTACTCTCATTTAACCAAAATTAACTGAACCGAACCATTCACATTTTCATATATTTCAAGCTTTTATACCTTAGTTCATGCATTTCATATTTATAGTCTCGTTTTATGTATTAATACCTCCATTTCAAGTACCTATACATCCATTTCATGTATTTATACCTGTATTTTATGTATTTATAATCAAAAGTTGTGAGGACCGTTTCGGGTTCCCGAACGCTTCCATCGGTCATAAAGTCTTCATATCTCATGCGGAATCCGAGTATAAAGATGATAAACACAAGAACAATCTAATTAAACTAGTTTCTATTGATTATCTGAAGATACAAAACCGTGAAACCAAATGGACAGAGTTTCCCCTCTCAAGTCCACCAAAAAATTCTGAATATCAAGACCTATCACCTCTATTTATAGCCATCCCTATTTGCCTGAACATCTAAGGACGACTGGGACTATATGTGCGAGAGGCACTTGGGACGACAGGGATGTCGCAACCCCCGACCCCTACCCGGGAGCGTGTGCCGCGAGATCAGATAGATGGTGGTATTGGTGTTTATTAATTTAGCAGCGAAATACATCAGGACCGTAGTTAGGAAATATTTTTATCAGAGTAAAACACCAACTTTTATAATAATAAAGCATTGGGATAAAAACCCAAGTTCATTTGACAATACATTTGTACTAATATACCCTAATTATTGAAAACAAAAACTTTTTTTTTTTATTTAGGTAACTTTTATAGCCACTTTTCCAAGCCTTCCATGCTCTCCAGCTGGCTTCTATTGGCTTTCACATTTTGTTACCTAAAACGCGTTTTTAAAAAGGTTTTATCAGCAAGAAATACTGGCGAGTGCATCCCAGTTTAAATAACTTTCACAGTATTGAGGGTGATTACAATGTTTATATCTACACAATTACTCATTCAGTACTATCCACACCAGATTTGTGGGTCATATTACTCTTTGGCTAACTCTTTGTCCAATGGTAACGTCTTTCACATTTTGTATACAAAACCCCCAACATACCGGCAGTAATTGGAGTATACAAAGACTCAATCACTGTTTAAGTATTATTAAAACATTTGAGGTTTTGGTGAAAAGGTGACAAAAAGTAAGATGTACTCATAAATAGTGAGAGAAAAGTGAATGTACTTACATTGTTGACTTAGGTGATACTACTATAGCTTCCTGGTGTATCTCCTGGTTATTATCCATTAAAATTTAAACAATGCACACGTGTTAGTAAAATAACCCAAATCACATTAACCGTACAACTCGAGACAGAACTCCAATGACTGAGTCAGGCAGAGCCTTGACATGCATTACGGAGTCCTAGATCAATCGGGTGTAACACGAGACAGAACTCCAACGACTGAGTCAGGCAGAGCCTTGACATGCGTTACGGAGCCCTAATTCGATCGTGTAGGGTAACAACAGGGTTATAATACTTACAACGAGGCAGAGCTTCGCTTTATAGGGGTATAATACCCGAGTATAATAATTACTACAGAAGTTGAGAGAGAATTCGATTTCTGAATGAAAATCAAATGAGCTCGTCGACCACTATATATAGGCTGAAGTAAGGTGGCTCGCGGCCCGCAAAGCACATTTACTAACTCTCTCGCAGCCCGCGAGAGAGTAGACTAGGGTTTAGGGCTGATGGGTCATCGAGTATAGACTTGCCACGTGTCGACACGTGGCGCTTTTGTTTGTCCTACAAGTTACTGGGCCCCGTGCCCCGCGAGAGACCAAGGGTGTCTGGGTCGCGGCCCGCGACAACCCTATATATTTTCTTTTTCTTGATTTTTATAAATATAAGGGTATTTTGGGCCCGTTTCTCGCATACGGGGTATATTAGGAACGTTTAGGGTCACGTTTAAGGGTTCTAGGAGGGTTATTATATCTTCCCTACCTTGTTTTAGATCTCGTCCTCGAGGTGTATTGGAACAGGTATGGGTATTTCTTCTGCATCTCTGACTCGAGCTCTCAAGTGTATTCTGGTCATCTCTTGGAATCCCATTTCACTTTGACCAGAACTAGTCTCTTGTGTTTGAGATTCTTGATCTTTCTATCTTCAATCTGAATGGGTTTCTCGACAAACTTAAGTTTCTCATTTACCTCTATGTCCTTAAGAGGTATCACTAATGATTCATCCGCTAAGCATTTCTTGAGATTACATACATGAAACACATCATGTATTCCTGCCATTTCCTCTAGCAGTTGTAGCTGATAGGCTACAGGTCCTATTCTTCTAATAATCTCAAAAGTTCCAACATACTTGGGGTTTAGCTTTCCTCTCTTAACAAATCTGACTACTCCTTTCCATGGAGAAACTTTTAACAATACATTATCTCCTTGATGTGCGCAAAATGCAACATATAAATTACATCAAATGTTGCATAAAACTAACCCTTTTTTAGTACTAATGTTGGAAAAAGTGTGTTTTTTGTCTTCCTTTTGTATTTTCAGGATTAAAAGAGCTTAAATGAACAAAAGAAGCAAAAATGCAGCTAAATCTAACAATAATATAAGAAAAGGGAAGAAACGTGGCATCCCCAACCCCTCGACAACATCTCCCAAAGCAAAAAAACAAGAAGAAAGCTGAGCATGGGGCTGTGCCCAGCTGAGCATGGGGCTATGCCCAGCTCAACACGGGGCGTGCCCAGCGGACACGGGGCGTGTTCAGGTGTCTGCAGAAAAGACAAAGTTGTAGAAGCTTCTATTCCCGACACGGGGGCGTGCCCAGCTCAACACGGGGTCGTGGTCAACGCTAAGATTCGCAGAATCCAAGAAAATCTTGATAGTACAGATACGCTTCTGCACATGGGGCCGTGCCCAGCGGACACGGGGGCGTGGTCAACCAATGCAGACAAACTGCAATTAATGAAGAAAGAGAAGAAGGGTGGACACGGGGCCGTGTCTAGGCTTCTGTGCAGGCTATAAATAGGGGTGCTTGGTTCACTTCAAAGGCATCCCTTGGCACACCACCTCTCTCACACTTCACCCACCACCATCACAACACCATCATCCACCACCATCATCCATCATCCATCATAGAGTGTGTGAGTCGTTTCGGGATCCAAGATTGATCGTAAGAGTTCTTGACAATCAAAGGCCATGTTTGCCTAAGTCTCTTACATCACTTGGTGAAGACAAGTGTCTAGTGTAATATTTTTTATTTTTAATCTTTTCGCACTTTTTATTTGGTTATGTATTAATGACTTTAATAACTAGTTTCTTATGTTGAAGGTGATTCTTCCTTATCGTTTGTCCGTGGTGACTTGGCATTATTTTACTGTCTATATAAAATAAAAGATTTTCACCATTCATATCTCCACGGTCTATATGGAGATATGTTGGCTACCTGGTCAGGGGTTAAGGGAACGGTTTGGTAAGAGTCTTGCCTTGTTCAGTGTATAGATCCTGCAAGGACCTGGGTCAAATTTAGTAGGACCTCCTTCAATACCCACCGGTATTGGATGGCGGGGGTCCAAAGTCTTTGATCCCCTCATATGTAAGCTACTATTAAAACTTTAACCCGGCTACTTAGGACTGTATCCCTGCTGACTCAGACTACTTAGCCGAGGGTAACGTCACCTTCAAAAGAGGGGCCTACCACATTATGCATTAATAACTTAATTAATTCTCTTTCAATAATCCGACCCTTTAGGACTGTATCCTTGCTGACTCAAACTACTGGGTTGAGGGTAACGTCACCTTCAAAAGAGGGGCCTACTACACTAACTAAGATAATCTCTTAAAAAGTGCAAAAGTGCGGAAATAATCAAAGGTTACACTACACACGAGTCGGATCCAGGTGATTCATCTTGTCTATCTGTTTTTTTTATTTTTATTTTTCAGCATTTTAGTTAGTTTTATTTTTCTAGTTTAAAAACTTTTTTTTCTAACTTTTGATTTGATTAGACGTTGAGGATAAACCGGTACTAAAAGCTCTTGTGTCCTTGGACGACCTCGGTATCTTACCAACACTATACTACGCTCACGATGGGTGCACTTACCCATATGTGTGTTTAGTGTTAGTAAATATCATGTTTTATAAATTTAAAACTTGACTAAAAAGTGTAAAAGGGCTTAAAAGATACATTAAAAACCTATCACACTCGACACGCATCAAGTTTTTGGCGCCATTGCAGGGGACACAAGGATTTTAAGAAAGTTTAAAATTGATGGCCTGATCAGTTTTTCAAAACCTTTTTAAAATCGCGCGCATTTTTACATTTTTAGTAGTTTTTGCATTACAGTAGACTGAACACGGGGCCGTGCTGCATATTTTTTTACAAATTCCCAGATACAGAGTCTGAACACGGGGTCGTGCTCGCTGAACACGCCCCCGTGCTGCACAAAACCAGTTACATTTTCTAAAATTCCCAGATACAGAACCTGAACACGGGGCCGTGCTCACTGAACACGGGGTCGTGCTCAGCCTCTGTTTCTGTTTTTATTTTTGTTTT